>JAIUZE010000532.1:0-271832 GCA_022085475.1 Heliosperma pusillum
TTTTAAAGGTACTTAATTCACTCCTTCCCCCTCTTAAGTATTGGATCCATAAACTGAACAATTGGTATTAGAGCCTCGTGCTCTTGAGTGCTTTACCGCAAAGAGTTTGATCCTTTTTGAGTTTATCTTTTCTCTTTTATTTTCCTTAAATGAATTCCAGATCTGTCAAATGTCCTGTCTTCGATGGCACGGACTATGGCTGGTGGAAAAATAGAATGACACATTTCATTCAAGGAACTGATTATGAGTGTTGGGCAATTATTGAAAGTGGCCCTCTTGTTATTACGACCACCGATGCAAATGGTGTTAAAAGTCCTAAAGCAAGAGAGGCCTACACTGCCGATGACTATAAGAAGGCAGAAAAGAATGCTCGAGCAATATCCCTTTTACAATCTGGTCTTATAAATGAGGAGGTTGGCCGTATTGCTGGTTGTAAGACGGCTAAGCAAATTTGGGATACTCTCGAGTTAGCCCACGAGGGAACATTGCAAGTGAAGAAACTTCGTATTGATCTACTAATGCAACAATACGAGGCCTTCAAAATGCAAAAAGATGAATCGATTAAAAGCATGTCTTCCCGGATTTTCAAGCATAACCAACGAACTTTCAAATCTTGGTCGCTCTTTTCAAACTGAGGACATTGTCCGTAAAATTTTAAGAAGTTTAACCAAGAGATGGCTAGTTAAGGTCACAGCCATTGAAGAAGGCAGGGACTTAACTACTCTCACCTATGCAGTCTTAATGGGATCTCTTATGGCACATGAAATAGCCCTTGATGATGCCGAAGAGAAGCCCAAGGCTAAGGGCCTGGCCTTGAATGCCTTCTCAAGTGATAATGAAAGTGATCTTGAGGAGGAAGTTGAGTTATCTAAGCGTATTGCAAAGATAATCAGAAAACAAAATCAAGGGAAGTTCGAAAATTTTACACCAAAGAAATATGCTCCTACTTTTTCTTCTTCTTCTTCATCTCGTTCTATGTCTAGAATGGGTTGCTTTAAATGTGGAGATCGTGATCATCAGATCCGAAACTGTCCCAAATAGGAAGAAGTAAAGTCTAGAGATAAACGTGAGAAATCTAAGCAAGAGTACAAACGTGCAATGATTGCTGCTGTGTGGGGTGAGTCCGAATCCGAGGACGATGAACCGCCTAAGGAAGAAATGGAAGAGAAACTTTGTCTTCGATCCACTTACAAGCCCAAGCCACAAAAGAACTCATACAAAGATGATATTAGATGTCTTATGGCCCATACTGACAATTCCGAAAGTGAATCTGACGACGAGGTATGTCTTTCTGATCTCAAGACTCGTGTTAGATCTTTGTCAAAAGAAAAAATAATTAGGCTTCTTGACGAGACCCTAGACACTAGTTATGACCAAAGCAAACGTCTAGAAACAATGCAAACTGAGATTGAAAGTATCGCGGAAGAAATTGTCAAGTTAAAACGTGATCTGAAATATATTGAAAAACAAACAGTTGAACAGACTGTTCATTCCGAAGTTATCACTGAAAATGAATCGCTAGTCAATAAGATACAAGCTTTAATTAACGAACTGGATGAAATAAAAAATATGCATGTTAAAGGAGCTACCACATACTCTGAGTTCAATACTAAATTTGACAGACTCAATGTTGACTATGACGATCTCCTTAACAAGAACAAGAGACTTCTTAGAAAAATCGATAACCTTGAAATCGACCTAAGAAATGCTAGGAATGTCACCGCTAAATGGGAAAGAAGTAATACCGTTCTTGACTTCCTAGTTAATCAATCCAGTAATACTATGAAGCTAGGATTAGGGTATGAATCTTGTTCTAACTTCAAGCTAGATGATCCTCAATATCATACAGTTTGGGTTCCTGGACAGAAAGTAAACAGATCACCGAACTGTTCAATTCAGAATGCTTCCAGCAATGTCTATTTCAGAAAGCCTGAACCAGTAGAACGTGACTTTCGTAAACGTAAGTATGTCGGCCTACCTGAGTATACTTTGTGCAAATTTTGTGGGAAAACAGGACACGTATTTAATGCTTGTAAGAAGCGGTTAGGTTATTTGGAACAAAGTTATAAGATTGTCAAGAAAATGTGGATTCGAAAGGACTTGTTATCACAAGTGACTAACCAAAAGGGACCCAAGTTAATTTGGGTACCCAAGTCCAAAGTATAATCTGTTTTGCAGGCTAAAGTGAGAGGGAGCAACATGCATGGATCAAAATAAATTTCGTTGCTCAAGGTGCATATGGACGATGTCTTTGACCTCTCACATAGAGCCTACAAAGTGGAGGTGTGATACATAAATTGGTAAGGTGTTTCAAGTTTATTCACACTTCAAGAAAGAATGATGAAGAAAAAAGAACAAGAGATAGCCCACGAGAACTTGATGAGCAAATCTAGAAGCGTTTTAAACAGTCCACTAAACTGTTCTCCTAGAAGCGATCTCAAGTTCAGGGGGAATAGAACAGTCAATGACACTGTTCAATCAGACATCCGACAGTTCAAAGAGATTAAATAAGACGAGCTAAATCAATTTGAACGGAGCAAAGTAAGGCACTTGGAACCACGACCAAAAGTTCGTTTCGTCATATGAACCAAATGGGTAAGCCAACAATTATGGGATTACGGTATGATTATTATTTTTGTGCCTATTTTTTGTGATAACATGGGTGCAATTAATACTTCATAAAATCCCGTGCAACATTCTTTGACAAACTTTCTTCGCGACATGGTAGAAAAAGGGAACATTTGCTTAAAATTTTGTAAAACCGAAGATCAGTTATCCGACCTTTTACTAAACCTTTAGCAAGGGAACCATTTGAGAAAATCTGATTGGAATTTGGTCTATTAAACTGTAGCTCGTAGTTAATGATCCACTAAAATTTTCCTCTATGATTGACTAGAAAAAGAGTCGATGTGTCATTGAGTTGGTAATTCTCCATTAGTTATGGAACATGGTTGTAGTTTGCCTAGTCTGGTCCTATTCTCATAGACTAGTAACGGGCTTGACAATTCAGTGTTTGTACTTAACTTGCATATCCATTTGTTCTCAAATAAAGGCAAAATCCAAATAACCCAAAGATAAGCCAAAACAACCCAGAACTTACCAAACCGAAATTGGACAGTCCTCTGCACTGTTCAGTTGAGAACCCAGAACCCAAACCTTGTTTACCAAAACCTATCTACAATAGATAGGAAGCAACAAATCAATTTGACTATCCATTTAACCTACAACCAAAACTAATTCATACCTTCCGCTTTAATTGATTTTGATTTGAGTATATTGTCTTGAGTTTCTTTTATTCGTGCCATTTTTAATACGATAATGATATTTGCACATGTTTTCATCTTGCACTTTCATCGGGGGTTTTTTATGATGCTATAACTTTTGTGGAGATTCTCATTACAATATAAATTCTTATGAGAAATGAGAGGGTGCTCAAAAAAATAATGAAAAAAAAAAAGATGAAAAAAAAAAGGCGACGAAAAAAAAAAGTGAAGAAAGACGGAAAAAAAAAAAAAAGAATTATGAGCACTATGTAATGATTTAGTTTCTCATTAATTTCATGTTCTTCAAAACTCCATATGCATGTATCTTGATCATTTGCTACACAATTTTTTCACGAAGTTTAGATATCTCATGTAATATTTATCCTCATATTCAAAGTCAATTCTAACTTAATCACATTAACATAAACCCTCCCTTACCCTTCTTAACTTGCCTTCCCTCGACCTATCCCTTTAAATCAGCCTAACCCATATATTGCCTATTCTTTTTTGTGGATGTGTTTGCATATGGTGCTCTCGTTGATTGTTTTGAACTAGTTATTATGATGTCTATGTGGACTGTGTGTCGGTAGCTATTTCCTTGTCTTTGTGGCAATGGGTGTGCGTTGACTATTTTGGCTCTCTTTCTCTTTTTGATGATGTCAAGAGGAGGAAATAGTGGTGGATCTCGTACATGGTGGATCTCGTACCTAGTAGCTACTAATATTTAGACCTTTGACTATGAAGTTTTCCTCTTATCATTTCGAAAAACTAAAGGTTCATTTCAACTATGCTGATCTTAGACTGTTTTCTATTTCTATCAATTGTCATGATTATTATTGTTTTAATAATCTTGTGTTGAGGGGGAATTTATCACTAAGGACTTGCCATCATCAAAGGGGGAATTTGTTGAACCTATTTGCTTGATGATGACATGTCCTTAATACTTGTCCCATGACTTAATGTGCATTGCTAGTTATGTAATGTAACAGGTTTCCAAGGATCGTCATTCGCTGAAGAGAGCATGAAGTATCGATCTCAGTTCATCATTGGTGTCTAGCAATTTGTAAAGGTGAAAAAGCTTAAGTCACACTTGTTGCCTGAACTAAACAGTTCAAGGAACTGTTCAGTTCAGTATTTGTTCATAAGGCACAACACAACAAACTTAATTTCGGATTGATTTGCAAAATCTTTTCCTCATTTAATCTTGCTGAACGTAACAACTCAATTGGAATTCCTCCAGAATATCTTTTAAAAGTTGCTCGAATATCTAGCGTGACCAAAGTGTCTCTTCTTCTGTCCATAATTTCACTAGCGTGACGATGAAGTAACTAGTGTGAGCAAAAGAGAAGAAGAGGCGAGATACAAAAACCGTTGAGGCCCATTACTTTTAAAGCTCGTCTCTCCTCTTTTGTAAACCTATATATATATACTCCCTCTTATGAAATTAGAGGGCAAAAAACCCGAGATCTAGAACTCTCTCTCTATATTAGTGTTAATTATCTATCCTTAATCTTGTGGATTTAAGCTTAATCTTTATCTAATTAGTCCTTCAAGTTAGTTTTAGTTATTGAACTTCAAGTCAGTTTTAGTGGACATAATTTGAGATAATAAGTTGTAACACCCCGACCCAAACCTTGGGTCGGGAGCGGTCACTCATGATAGCTCTCCAGGCTGTGTACATGGCCCACAGATCAACACGGGTCCTTTCCAGCGCATTTTGTCCTCACTCATGCGCATCCCGGGAACCTTCCCAGGAGGTCACACATACTAAGGGACTACTCTCAGTCAAGCACGCTTAACTTTTGAGTTCTTTTGCATGGATGACCAGAAAAGAAAGTGCACTTTGTTGATATGAGTAGTACTTTCAATCCCTTTAAGCACTAATCATTTAAGCCTATCAATGGACCTCTTCAAATAACGTGGGGTGTTACATAAGTACTTTCTTTCTTCATAACCAAACACACCATTGACCATTTTGACACTATTCATAAGCGAAAACAATTTTCGATATTACTGGTAGTATACACGGAAAAACAATAGTCACGTGGATCTTGTTTGATTCGTATTTATAAATACAATAAGATTATCAAATTTTTGTATTTTTTTACAATATATAATTAAATATATTTACGTTATAATATATGCATTGACAAACGTGTACAAGGGGAAATGTTTGTTTGGTTCTGAATGGATAACTAGTTTTTGTGCCCGTGAATATCACGGGTGCGTTTGAGATTAATTGTTTAAGTTTACGCTTAATTGTAACCTTCGCTAGTATGAAACATGTTGATATTTTTGTAGCCTTGTGTTGTTAACATGGACACACAAAAATATTTCACCTGATTTATAATTCATGTAGTTTAGTGAGAATCATAACAACATTTTTATTTTTATTAATATATATTAAGATATTATATTATATGGGTAAATAGATATAATACATGATGAAGACAATATGAAATTACTTAACTGCACATTGAGAACTGTGATATAAAATTAACTCTATTAATTGAATAGGTGTTAGGTCCATTACTCATTTTCAGCAGTGGTGGAGCTAGGGGGGGCTAGCAGGGGCGGTCGCCCCCCCGATGGTTGAAATTTTTGAAATTTTTAGCGAAATTTTTCAAAATTTTTTAAAAGTACCTTATGAAAATAGTCGTTCGCCCCCCCTAAAAAAATTTTCGCCCCCCTAAATTCAAATCCTGGCTCCGCCACTGATTATATGGTACTTCCTCCGTTCCATTTAATTGTATACATTTGCTTTTTGGGCACTATTCATAAGTGAGGAGAATCTTTTATACAACTTCTAATATATAACGTAAAAGTTAGTCATGCGAGATCTTGTTTAAATCGTCTTACCAAATACAATATTAATATCAAATTTTTATAATTTTTAGTAATATGTAACTAAAGATATAAACAAAAGAAAATGAGCATTGACATACGTGATAAAGTAAACGTATACAATCAAATGGAACGAAGGAAGTATATGTTAAATGCAAATATATAAATCCTTAATTCATCCTTATCTTTATTCAGCAATACTTCTACATTATAGATTGCAACAAACAACCAAAACAGTTCGTCTCACCGAAGACAGGAGACTATTCGTCACAAATTCCCAAAATATATACCATAGCATGCTAAAGAGCAACTCCAATGGTTGCTTTTAGGGACTTGCTTGCAATTATTGAAAATTGTCTAGCGGCATGCTTACCATTGGAGACAAAAAACATTACCCTGCTTGTAAGCCGTTGTAGCTTTCCTAAGCTACATGGCTTGACTATTAAATGACAAATTAATTAAATAAAAAATATTACGATAATAATTTAAAATATTATATTTATTGTTAGGTGGGGTATTGTAAGCTACATTGTATTGTAACTTACCATTGGAAGACAATGTAGCTTGAAAGTTGTGTGGCTTAAAAAATGATGTGGAAAGGCAAACTACAAGGTTATGTAGCTTGTCATTGGAGTTGCTCTAAGAGCATCTCCAATGGTTATATACAGGGACCTGCTTGCAATTTTGTACAATTTTCAAGCAGGTTGCTCACCATTGGAGACAGAAAAATACAACCTGCTTGAAAGCTACCACTACAAGAATCAGCCCTTGCTCCAACCGCACATTCCGACCGCTATTCAAAACGGTCGGTAATAAGATATAGCGACCGATAACGGTCGGTAAAGTAAATATCGGTCGCTAAAAATACCGACCGAATTACAATCGGTCGCTAAAAAGAAAAAACGGTCGGTGAAGGTAAAAAATACCGACCGATTGGCCGAAATTACCGACCGACTGTCCAATCGGTTGGTATAAGCACTGATATGTAAAAAACAAATCCGACCACAATTCATTCTATTATCACTTACCCATTCTCACTCTAACCCGACGACCCCAAAGACGACACGCCTATACCCGACGACCACCTCCTTCCCACCGCCGACCACCGCCGCTCACCTGCCGTCTGACCACCGCCGACGCCGCCATTCCCTCCTTTCTCAACAACCACCTTCTCTCTTCTAGTTATTTAATAAAGGTATGATTTTCTCTTAATTTTTGTGTTTATAGTTGTTTTAATTGTGTTTATGTTTGTGTTTACCCTTAATTTTATGTTAAGATTGGATTATTTGTTGTTATTTGAATATAATTTAGAGTTGTTTAAGTTAGGGTTAAGATTTGGTTGAATTGGGGGGTTTTTAATTATTTGCAATTATGTTAGTATATGTAATTGTTAGTATGTAATTGTTAGTGTATGTTAGTGTTAGTGTTAGTATATGGTTAGTGTTAATTGGGGGTTTTTGATAATGGTTAGTGTTAGTGTTGTTAGTATATGTAATTGTTAGTGTAAGTTAGTATATGTAATTGTTAGTGTATTGGGGGTTAAATTGGGGGTTTGTTAATATGTTAGTGTATGTAATTGTTAGTATGTAATTGTTTATATGTTAGTATATGTAATTGTTAGTATGTTCATGTTGTTAGTAGTAGAAATATGTGGTTAGTAGTAGATAGTATTCATGTTGTTAGTAGTAGATATATGTTGGACTTTGGTTGTGAAATTGAATGTTGGTTAAATTTTTGTAGTTAGAAATTTTATGTTGGTAGTATAATTTGATTAGTTGGTTAAAATTCGTAATACGAATTAATATTTAGATTGCCTATTTAGTAAGAATGTAGATTGTCTCAATTAGTTGTTGGATTGCCTAATTATGTTATATTTATGTATTTATATAGATTTGTAATGAAGAGGGTTGAACGAGAATGGATGTATGAAAGGGGTGATGCTAGGAAGATGGTTAAGTATGAGTTTGTATGTGGGGTGAATAGTTTTCTTGAATATGTTAAAAGTCGAGATGAATTTAGGAATTCACAACTAATTAGATGTCCATGTGTAAAGTGCAAAAATTTGAAATACTTGAGTGAATTCGTGGTACAAGAACACCTTATTAGTAAAGGTTTTACGGGAAATTATTATGATTGGGGGTGTCATGGTGAGCCTTACTCCTTGAAAATACCAAACAATGTACCAAACACTACTCAATCTCCCATAAGAGGACCATATCGAGAGATAGTAATAGATGCCTTAGGTGACCGTGCATTAGAACATATGGAGACACCCCCTATCGGTGAAGAGGAAACTCCACACCCTCAGTTGAAGAGTTTTTTTGATATGTTAGATGCGGCGGAGAGACCTTTATATGAGGGGAGCGATGTGTCGGTGTTACAAGCAGCTGCAAGGGTTGTTACCATAAAATGTGAGCACAACTTATCGCACAAATGTGTAGATAAGATTGCTTCCTTGATTGAGGATGTTATACCTCGGGGAAATGTGATGACCCGCACCTATTATAACACCAAAAAATTGTTCAAAGCTCTTCAACTACCCTATCAAAAAATTCATTGTTGTAAGGACGGGTGTATGCTCTTTTGGAAAGAAGATGTGTCGCTTGATAAATGTAAGAAATGTGGTTTAAAGAACATGTAAGTTTCATTTACAAACATTAAACAAATATATATACAACCTAACCTTAAGTCAATATATATGGGTAGTTAATAAGACTAATTTTAAACTAGGTACTTCAAGAAGATGTGAAGGAGGATTTGTTGGTGGCCATGTCAAGGGGTCCTTGTAAAGAAGTACAATCTTGGCAGAAATATTCGATAAATGGCTTTAATTTTCACACAATGAAATATGGGAAAAATAAAGCAAGTATGAATTATGGTGTTTGTGTTAACGGTGTTGGCGGAGATGACTATTATGGTACCCTAGAAGAGATTATTGAGTTGAGGTATTGTGGTGACAAAATGGCGTATAATGCACTCTTGTTTAAATGTTGTTGGATGGATAATTCTTCAATCGGCACAATTGTACATGAAACGTATAAACTTGTTGAAGTAAATCATAAGAGAAAGTATTTAAAATACGACCCTTTTGTGCTTGCACATAAAGTTAATCAAGTTTATTACACTTCTTATCCAAGCACAAAGAAAGATAGAGATAATTGGTGGGCGGTGTTTAAAAGTAAAGCGAGATCACAATTTGATGCACCGGTTGACACAACCGTCTTTCAAGAAGAAATGACGACACCTCTTAATTTATCTTCCATTGTGGAAGATGAAGTCTTACAAGGTTTTATTGAAGGAGATGATGAGGAAGAAGATGGGGTGGTGGAGGTTCGTAGATTTGGAAGAGGAAATGAAGACTTATATGAAGTTGATTTTATAAATGATGATGAAGATGATGATGAAGATGAAGATGAGGAGGAGAAGAAGGAGGAGGAGGAGGAGGAGGATGAAGATGAAGATGAAGATGACGATGAAGATGAAGATGACGATGAAGATGAAGATGACGATGAGTAAAAGACTAGTTGTGTAATATTTAGTATATGTTATGTAATAAGTACATTATAATTAGTAATGTTTTATGTGTCATCAATTATCAAACTCCTTTGTTTATTTGACAACAATGTTTAATTGCTACCATTAACTTGTGTATATTTAGTTTTGTTTAAGATGTCAGGAGATCATGGACGGGGACGGGGACGAGGACGAGGACGAGAACGAGGACGAGCACGAGAACAAGGTATAGTATTTAGGGACCCGGTGATAGAAGAGGGAGAGACGAGCGACGAAGAGAACAACAATGAGCAGGGGCAGACATCAAACGAAAGTACAACCCCTGCGACATCAAGAGAGTTACCTATTGATATAGAGCCGGGGTTATTATGGTACAATTTCTTATTTATAATATATGTTCTAATAAATTACACGTATAAACATGTTACATATCATTTTCTAATATAAATATTGATATAGGTTTGACGATAGCCAAGTGGTCCGAAGAGTTAGCCGGTCTTTCAAAAACAAGTACGATGTCCCTTACTTGAGCTGGAAAGAGGCTCCAAAAAGTAAAAGGGATGCGTGGTTTGCTAATTTTCGGGTATTTATATATATAAACTTTTACTTTATTAATTTATATGTGTGTTTGTTTTTATAAGTGTTGTTGTTTTTATGTGTAGACATTGTGCAATTGGGATCCTAAGCATGAGGATGAGTGTAGGAAGCAATACACTGAGACGTGTAGAAAGCGTTTAAAAGACGCCATGTATGATGCCGGCCAGATGATAAGAGGTAAGAATCCGGTTGGCCCGGGTTGGATGCTTCCTAATGTTTTCAAAGAATTAATCGAGAAGCGGAAGAATAAGGCGTTTATCAAGAGATCGAAACAAGCTTCCATCAACAAGAAAGGCGGCGAAGATGGCCCTACTACACATCACTACGGGTCAATCAAAGCTGTTAAACATGCTGCTAAGATGGTAAATAATTTGAACTTATTTAAGTATTTGAAGTTGATAATTTACTTTGTTAGTGTAATGCTAGTATTTGTAATTTGAAGTTAATGTTTGATTTGGTTTTATTAAAGGCGCAAGATAAGGGGGGTATAGCCCCTAATGCAGTGGAGCTATTTCTTGATAGCCATATGAGAATGGTTGATGGTGAGGAGCAATGGAGTCATCCAACTGCCCGAGCTAGATATGTAAGTATTACTACATTCGAAATTTCATTTTTACATTTGTGTTAGGACTTCCGATAGACGCTTTTTTATTTTCTAAGGACGATAGATGAGTTATTTACAACTTTCTTTTTGACAATGTAGCAAAATTTTCAAAGGATGATAGCCGAGCTTACGGAGCAAGGACTTCCGATTGACGTTAACAAGGTTTGGTACGATTCGGTGGATGGATACAAGAAGGGCCAAGTCTTTGGTTTAGGGACCGCCGCCTCACTATATTACACTCCCCCGGCGTCATCATCGTCGACAGGTAAATCTTCCGCCTCCCAACAATATATCCCGGGTGTTCTAACTCAATCAATTGAAGCACGTGAGAGGGAAGTCGAAGAGTTTAGGAAGTATAGAGAGGAGATGCAACAAAGGGATGAACTTTACGTGAAAAATCAAGAAGAACTAAGGCAACAAATCACGGCAAGTCAAGCCGCTAGTATGCGTGAACGGGAAGAAACAAGGCGCCAAATTGAGGCCTTAGCCAAACTGCTTGAATCCCAAACCCAATACCGATGCAACAATAACATATTTGATTTACCTTATAACCCAAATAACGATAACCCCGGTGGAGGCGGAAATGGTTTTCAAGTGTAAGGTAGTTGGTTGTGTAAGACATGGTTAATTGTAATGTAAACTTTAGTAGTTTGTTGTATAAGACATGGTTATGCTAGTTAATGTAAACCTTAGTAGTTTGTAATGTAAACTTTAGTAGTTGTAAGACTTGTAATGTAAACTTTAGTAGTTGTAAGACTTGTAATGTAACTTTAGTAGTTTGTTGAAAATTTTCTAATTTGAAAGACGGTTTCTGATTTCAAAAAATTGTGTACGAACGCATTTGTATATATTTTGAAAAATTTGCAGGAAATATAGCAAATGGGGGAAAATAAGAAGCAAAATCACCCAAATCGTTCACAATAATTACCGACCGACTCATACAATTTACCGACCGACTCATCAATTTACCGACCGAATACATACAAATACCGACCGATTGCCGTCTGAATAGTTCCTGATTATTTTTGGTCTAAAAATGGCATTGACCGAAAATGACCTAATACCGACCGACTGTCGGTAAGTAATTACCGACCGATTTGCTTGTTACCGACCGACTGGACATTTACATTGACCAAGTCAATGTGTTTTAGCACCGACGGATTTTCTCTCCACCGACTGCTTGATCGGTCGGTATGTTTCCGACCGATTTAAAATCGGTCGGTAAGAAACATTTACCGACCACAATTACCGACCGATTTTATTCGGACGCCAAGGAAGGAAAAACGGTCGGTAAGAAGTATTACCGACCGATTTTCACTTTTAGCGACTGCTAAAAACGGTCGGTACTAGACCTGATTCTTGTAGTGTACACCTGCTCTATCAAGCTACATGCTTGATTTCAATTAGCTTGCTTTTTATTGGTTGATTATTGTACAGTGGGCCCATTCAAACTATAAGAAGTATGTAGCTCACCATTGTTGGGGTTTGTAGCTTAAAAGCAATGTTGCTAGAAATATATATGTGGCAAGTTAAGCTACAAATAAAAATGGCTCACCATTAAAGATGCTCTAAGAGTATCTCTAATGGTTCGCTTTAGGGACTTGCTTGCAATATTTGTAAGAAAAGCAAACAAGTAGTTTACCATTGGAGTATGAAATATTTCATGTAGCTTAGACCATCTCCAATGGTAAGCTAGTTGCTACTAGCTTATATTTGTCACATCATTTTTTTAAGCAAGAATAATTCCAAGCTACAATTTACTCTAATGGTTTAACAATTTACTACTAGCTTGATTTGACCTACTTCTATTTTCTTACTTCCTCCGTTCCATTTGGTTGTATACGTTTGCTTTATCACGTATGTCAATGCTCATTTTGTTTTGTTTATATCTTTAGTTACATAATACTAAAAATTCTAAAAATTTGATATTAATATTCTACTCGGTAAGACAATTGAAACAAGATCTCACATGACTATCTTTTATGTTATATATTAGAAGTTGTACTAAAGATTCTTCTCACCTATGAATAGTGCCCAAAAAGTAAACGTATACAATCAAATGGAACGGAGGAAGTATTAGTTATATTACTCTTGTAGGTCCTTTCAAGCAAGTAACTCCATGGAGCTAGTACCTCAAAAAAATTGTGGGTCCATTTGTACCAAGCTAATTTACATGGACAACTCCAATGGTTGAGCTACTAGCTTGCAATTTTATAAAATTGCAAGCAAGTCCCCAAACCAAACCATTGGAGATGCTCTTATGAGCATTGTAGCACTACCAAGCATGTAGCTTGGTTTTAAAAAAAAATAAAAGGTAATGTTTTCATTGGAGGAAAGCGTTAATGTGGGACTCGTAAAGCTAGAGAGTGCTGTAGCCAACCATTGGAGCGGTATATAGTTGAAGAGCAATGTATTTTAAAAAACCGAGTTGGCAAGTCAAGCTACAATGTGTTGTAGCTGACCGTTGGAGATGTTGGGCCATGGTCATGGTCGGGATAGTAATATCCCATTTTCCAATTAATGTAGGGAGATGATAACGGCACAACCAATATCACTAACGTCACTCAAAATGTGAGAGACTTAATAATAAGATATTTTATACTTCCTCCCTTCAACTCCACTCTACCACTTTACTTTTTCACATTTGTCAATACATGTTTTTCGCGGTAAATATCGTTAGCTACGTATTTGAAAAAATTATAAAAGTTAAATATTTTTAATGTATTCGTAAGACTAAGTTTATCCATAGACCCATCTTCAGACTTCTGACCCTGCCACCTCAGCTTTCCACTAACTTTTTATTCTCAGACTCAGACCCATAGACTCTCAAACTCATTCAAAAATATCACTTTATCCTCAGACTCATTTCAGACTTTGCCACCTCAACTTTCCACTTACTTATTTTACTTAATTAATTTCATTAATTCAATATTTTACAATAGCTTTATGATGACATATTTTCCACTTAACTTAAATAAATCAAATATTAAATTAATCTTAAGATATTTTTTTTAATACCGGCATGTATATTGATAAAAGAAATTTTGTGTTGCGTAAGACGCATGTTATCCGTCTTGCGTAAGACGGATACTATCCGTCTAAAGTTTAAGATGTGTTAAATACTACAAAGTGGTGGTAATAAAGACAAAAATTTTTGTATTTTATAAGCAACAAGTGGGGTGATTTAATATGTATTTGATCCGTCTTGAGCTTAAGACGGATAGTGACCGTCTGAAATAATAATTTGTGTTTATTCTATACGTAAAATCTAATATATATATTAATAAAATAAGACTCATTTACTATTTACAAGTCTGAACAAGGGTCTGGGAAATCAAAGACCCATGCTCAGACTCTACCCTCATACCCACTACTTCATCCGTTGATACTTGCAAAAGTTTGCAAGTCTGAAGCTCAGACCCACCTAGGGGTGATAATGAGACGAGACAGCTCGCGAGCAGCTTGAGATCGGCTCGGTCAAAGCTCGGTCAAAGCTCGGCTCGTGCGGGTTCGGTTCGGGCTCGGGCTCGGCTCGAGAGCTTAATGAGTCAAGCCGAGCAAACACTGGCTCGGCTCGAAAAGCTCGCGAGCAGCTCGAACTGGTGTAATTATATAAGGTATTGCTCTTATTTTATAAAAATATTTTATCACGGTTATACCTCTGTATTACATATATCAAATGTCTCATTTTTTTGCCAAATATTTTTACATATAAACTTTGCGCATTGTTATTGAAAGTATCGGAAGATGAAAAAAAATTCAGAAAATCAACAAATATATAGGCTCGATTTGAGCTCGAGTTTGGCTCGAGCTCGCGTTAAAGCTCGCAAGCTTTTTAACGAGCACATTTTTTTCAAGCTCGGGTAAGCTCGAGATCGGCTCGAGCTCGAGTTTTAGTTTTCGAGCACAAGCCGAGCAAGGCCAAGCTCGGGCTCGGCTCGGCTCGTTAGCACCCCTAGACCCACCTTCAGTCTGAAGCTCGGACACGTATAAACTTAGTCTAAGGACGAATCAAACAAGATCACACATGAATATATTTTCACTTATTTATTGAGAGAAAATTACAATTAGATGATCACTTGTGAATAGTGTACAAAATGAAAAGTAGTAGAGTGAAAATGAATGGAGGAAGTATGTAACTTGTATTTGAGTGACGTTAACAAAAACTGTTGTGTCATTATCACCCCCGTTATTGTATTGGCCTTTGTATCATTGCTAGCTAGAGACTAGAGAGTATTGGAATACTCTGTTCATACTTAAAGAAATTAGTTGGGTCAACCTTTGCCTTCACTTGTAGCAACCGGTTCACATTATCCTTGAAAAAGTCCATAGCAAAACCTAAGCTCCCATTAACATTAGTTCCAATATCAATGTCTCTATAATTCAAGAATGTTTCCCTTGGATTACTAGACACATATGGAGTAAATGTATCATGTAAATCTCTTGTTCCTTGAAGGTTCTTGATCAAAAATTGGTTACTAGCATCTTGCCAAACAGTAATGTATTGCATCTTAAAAAGGTTTCCTGATCGATGTGGAAATGCTGTCGCATTTTCGGGTATTTCACTCATTCTTCCACCATATGGGTTCCATTGCATCAACACAGTTTCGACTTCCATCATCTTTTTCCATATGGCCTCTAATCCTGCACGTGGGATCGGAGTTTTGACATAATCGGACTTGTGTTTTTGAAAGCTATGAGGTGGTGTAGGAGTCCTTTGCAATAACACTTCAATTGGAGTTGTTTGAGGAAGATTATTCCAAAATAGATGTGTTTTAACCCATGGCATCTCAAGACAATCACTTGTTTTTAAGCCTAAAATTGGAAAGTTTTTGTTTATCAAGGGGACTAGGGATTGGGCCCGTCCTATGTACGATCCAATAAACGAAACTTGGACCGTCTTGTTTCCTCCTTGTAAAAATTGTACTTGTGGTTGTACTCGGATGAAAAGGTTTTTGTCAAGTGTTGTAGCGACTTGTTGCCATTGTAAGACAACATCAGTTGCACCTTGTGACAACGTCTTAGGGACGTTAAAAACCGTGATTGTATCCGGAATACGTACTAAACTAATTTTCCAAGAAAGAATAACACAAAAACTAGCACCACCACCTCCCCTAATAGCCCAAAATAAGTCCTCACCCATGGCTTGTCTATTAAGAATTCTACCACTAGCATCAACAACTTGTGCATCGATAATGTTATCGATGGACAACCCGAATTGCCTTAACATGACCCCATAGCCACCCCCGCTAAAGTGGCCACCCGCGCCAAGGGTTAGGCATACTCCTGCAGGGAAAGCATGGGTACTACTCATATTAGCAATCTTATAATAAAGCTCACCTAAAGTTGCACCGGCTTGGACCCAAGCCGTTTCACTTTCCATGTCTATATCGATTGATCGAAGATTAAACATGTCGAGTATAACAAACGGAACTTGTGCAACGTATGAGAGGCCCTCAAAATCGTGACCTCCACTTCGTATCCTTATTTCAACATCATTAGCCTTGGCACATAGTATGGTTGCTTGGACATGGGATACATCTTGGGCAGTGATTATTGCTTGAGGTTTCGGAGTCGAAGATGTGTTGAATCTACTATCACGTATGTATGTATGTAAAACATCTAAAAAAGATGGTTCACTAGGTGTGAAAATAGCGTTTGAGATTGGGTTTGCCGTACTTAACTTGGTTGGAAGGCATTGGATAAAATTGTCGATGTTTGAATTTGAAGCATGTACATTAAAAACTAAAAACAAGAAAATAAATATGCTACATGAAAATGAGACCTTCATTTTTTTTTTTAAATAATTATGTGTGCATATAATTATTGTTGTATTTAATTGAATAGTTTTAAGTGATCAATTTATAGAGATTTCTATGATGTAACTATATGGTCGACTGCCAACTTAAGTGTATTATGGGTTCAATAAGTCTTGCTTGTGACGGGTCGACCCGTCGCAAGCTTGTGACGGGTCGACCCGTCGCAAGCTTGTGACGGGTCGACCCGCCGCAAGCTTGTGACGGGTCGACCCGCCGCAAGTTTGTGACGGGTCAAATCCCCCTCACAAAGAGCAAGTGGCAAGGCAAGTGGAGAGATCCATTTAACCCCACTTGCCCCTTGACTTGTTCTTTGTGAGGGAGAATTTGACCCGTCGCAAGCTTACGACGGGTCGTCCCGTCACAAATGAGAATTTGTGTTATGGGTTATGCTAGTCAAGTCTTACGTAGGGTGTGCTTGATTATTCTTGTGATGATAAGAGTCCATCCTAGACTGGGTGTTACGTGTTAGCAATATGTAAAATCGTAAAATCCGACTTTAATTAAGGTCATGTTCTTTTCGACTTAAAGTTACCTTATTTAAGTTCAATTTAAAAAAGCTCACCAAAACTAAGTAAAATTTAGAAATGTCTAGAACCATTAACTTTAGCTTACATTAAAATTTTTATGTTAGACTTGTTAGCAACTTATTAATTAAATACAACATGATTTATAATAAAAGACGATCCCGTAAGACAATACACTTTTATATATGAAATAAGTTATTCATTTAATGCTAATGTATGAGTTATCTTTCTATATACTCCGTATTAGGCCTGTCTAACGATATGAAACAGTCTCATGTTTTTTATTGTTAAATTAATTACTTTCGTAGCATACTTATTAGTTATATATCACATTAATTTATGCATTAAGATAGATTGATAATAATATTATAGTTATGAAAATGAAGACCCGAATTAAAATATTTGGAAAGAGAGATGAAGATGAGGAAAAGGATACAATGAAAATAGATGATTAAAAAAAGATGTAATATGTGAACAATATATATGTTTTTTTTTGTCAATAATATAATTTTAAGTTAAGTTGTCATCCTATAAGTCAAGTTCGGAGAATTTCAGCTCTTCTAAGTTCAGTTCGGAAAAGTTCAGATTTTATAAGTTCAGTTCAGTTCAGATCCTATAAGTTCTGAAAAAGTTCAAATCCTATAAGTTTAGTTCAGAAAATTTCAAACTCTAGAAGTTCAGCAAAATCAAGTACAAAAGAACAAGGTTTCAGCTAGAGAGTCTGCTTTATAAGTTTAACAAAGTTCCACTTTAAAATAACACTTAACTCTCATTGAAGACGACATATACGTCTTCAATCAAAATGGGTCAGATTGCCTCTCATAAAAAGTCAAGTGGGAACACTTGGTTTCGCACGCACTTGTCCGCTCACTTCCCTCTTTGTAATAAGAAACTCGACTCGTCTTCCCGTCTTCAATGAGACTTGCTGTTAAAATAACTAATTTGCACTAGAGAAATTAACTTCTTAGCTTATAAAGTGATAAACTCTCTCCACCTTTATCCATGTATTATACTTACATGCATGTGGTACACATGAGTGTAGGGATGGTAATGGATCGCGTTCGGGCCAGGTTAAGCCACCTGCATCATCCATTATCCGTCGCATTAGAATTTTATCCAACCCATGCGTCATCCGAGAAAATTATCATCCGTCAACCCATCCATCATTCGTCAACCCATCCATCATTCGTGGATGAAACGGGTAAAGCAAGTGATAAATGGGAGATGCATGTATATATATATGTGTTTGTGGTTTTTTTTTAAGTTAAAGATGATGACTTTTTTATTCTCTAAAAGAAATAAAGTAATATAATTATTTGGTTTAACTTTTTAGTGTGTACTTACACTAGATTTTGAGCATATATAGAAAAATTAGAAAATTTTATATCTTAACACTGCATAACATAGATTTTTTTAAAAAAAATTAAAAAATAATAAACTCGTGTGGTGGATGGATGACAAGTGACATTTCTTCATCCAACCCATCATCCATTCGTCAACGGTTCATTCGTCATTCATCAGTCATTCATTTAAGGCGGGTTTTCATGCATCTTTTAGGACCGAGTGGATCATATTTTGGTTAGCCGCGGGTGAAATTGACGTCCCTACATGGGTGTTTACAGTTTCCGTCACATGTGAGGCCAACTTTAACTCTGACTGGAGCCATCGACGAATGTATTTTTCACCGACAGCAAATAAGTTGGGATTGGGCCGAATAATTTGCAAACAAAGCCTCACCAAACGAGGGAATAAACGCCTAATTTAATTCATTATTCTCATGTCTTTAGTTATGGGCTCTGATATCATGTTAAATCATGCAATCGGGTATGTGCCACACGCATATGTTTCGGAGAGAGTTCGTTTCATAAGTCCAAGAAGGATCTATTATAAAAGCAATTGACAGTAAAACTATGTTCTTTTAAGCTTAATTTTAGCTCATTTCAGTTCAACTCAAATCTATCTAATTGGTTTTGTTCAATCTCGGTCAGTTCTTTTCAGCTCATCTTGTCTCAAAATTAACTCTTACTTCAAATGCATTCAGTTCTTCTCATCATTCAATTTAGTTCAATTCAGTTCAACTCTCAGCTCGATTCAGCCGAAAAGAACGAGGCGTAAAAAGAGTAGCTTCTTCGCTTATAAAATTGTAACTTTTCTCGTCTATTATCCATGTAGTACACATGGGTTTTTTCACACAATTAGCTTATTCTTTTTTTAATTGAGTAACAATCGGTTTAATCTTTTTGTATGTCTTAAGTCTGTGTGAACATTTACCCAAAAAAAGTGTACAAATATTCGGTAAAGAGGTCTCCGTATATCATCAACTAGTATTATTTAAAGTGATAATATCCATTTTAATGGTAAAACGGATTCAAATATTCTTTGTAAATATGACAAAAAAAACTTATTACCTAAATAACTATTCTTATCCTATACTCCGTTTAACCGGTGGAAATAACTGATTTTGAAATCCTAAATTCAATCATGGTTAATGGTTTAAAAAATAAAAAATATAGTTTCTTGAGAGTTATTAAGACAATCACACCTTGGAAAAAAAATTGTGCCCCCACTCCGGAAATTTTAGGTCTGCCACTGCCTGCTAAACAATAAAAAAGTATTTTAGTTGAAACTTTGAAACTATTTCTCGTTTTCTTTATAACTCCGTACTTTAATAGTTCGTTGGCGCTATAGTAAAATTTTGATCCGTTATTAGTTTCCATGTTTGATTTTTATTGTTACTCCGTTCTAGATAACTACTAGTGAGTAAAAGCTACAGTTACACTCGGTATATAGAATCTTCTATACACCACGAGTAGTGTTGTGACATGTGGCAATTGTGGAAATATGAGATAGAATCTTAACTTTTATTTTGTTATATTTTTGGAGCCAAAATTTAAAACTCAAATTTGAAATTTAAAATTTACAAAAATTATTATATGTATTAGTTTTTCAAATTTGGTACATATTTTTATCTAGTTTTTTTTTCTTTATCTCTAACATTGCTATAACATCGTTTATTTGGTTTACTTAATAGGTACTTTTATCAATTGATGCAATATTATTGTAAATTGATTGAAATGATTACATACTAATATTTTATATGAATGGTAAGATATAATATTTTATATTAAATATTATTATTAATGGCAATCTATATGAATGGCAAGATATAATATTTAATCAAAACTCTTAAAATTTCCCTCCCATATTTCTCATCTTTTCCTTAAATAATCTATTATTTTTCCTCCACACCTTTTCATAATTCCCTCCCCAACTAGTAATAGATTCTTCCACATGTCAAATTTTGATTGGTGGTGTATAGAAGATTCTATACACCGAGTGTAACCGTAGCATTTTCCGTGAGCAATCATGATAGATACGGAGTATATATATCAACGTATGAACACTGATTGGCCGTTTAAAAGTCATAACTAAAAATATAATATAAGAGCATGCCAGCAAGGGGATAGTCAATAATGAGATAATGAGACAAATATTTTCAATATGTTTTATTCATTTTCTCTTCAAGATTATCCTTTGTTGAAAAATATAATGGAAAATTCACATGATACCCTTAATTTTTTTCATTTTGCACGAAATACCCAAAATTTTGATCTAGAAAACTTTGAGAGGTCATAACTCGTGTTTACGAGATCCGAAAGTGACGATTTTTTTTTTTCAAATCGATCGTCTTTCCAAGTACTATGATTTGAAAAAAAAAATTTGTCGAGTTCGGAATTCGTAACCAAGAGATACGCTCGCTCAAAGTTTGTTCGGTCAAAAAAACTTTGACATGCAATAACTCCTAGCTACGGGATCCAAATACAATAATTTTTTTTTCCAAATCGTAGTTTTCGGAAAGATGATCGATTTGAAAAAAAAAATTGTCACTTTATGATATCGTAAACACGAGTTATGACCTCTTAAAGTTTTGTAAATCAAAATTTTGGGTATTTCGTGCAAATTGGCAAACATCGGGGGTACCATGTGCATTTTCCGAAAATATAATGAAATTGTAATTTGAATTTTATAGTTTCGGTTAGACATAATTTACCCCTTTCCAAACACAAAAACTTTGAAAAGACGGTGATATGATGTGCAAGTTGCAAATGTTTTATACAACGGTACTCGAATCACACGGCGAATATGCTCAACCGTCACAACCCAAATCATTAATCTGCAAAGGCTTCTTGTAATTGCGGGAACACAAAAGGAGATTCTGGAGCGGAGTCAGCCTTCTAAATTGTCTCCTCATCAACATCCCTCATAAAATATGACAACAAACTTACAATCACAACATACACTGTCGCAAACCATCCTCACAAACACACATCACAACAACAATACAAACAAGATTAATCATATAAACCGAAAGCTGGGTAGGCACCTTAGCGATGATTCGGAATAAATCATACAACTACAACTGCTCCTCCATAAATTTGTCACCTACACAATATAATTGCATAAAATAACTATATATATAGCTTATTAAATCATCTATACTATCATAATTCTCCCAAATTCCCAAATTCCCAAATTCTAGGATTTAGTCACCAATAAACTGATTATATAAATTCGATTAAGACTTACGGAGTACGAATGCAAAGGAAGATGAGAAATAAAGCCTTAAGTCACGAATTGCGATTGATCTTCTCACAAGATGATTAGAAGGTGCAGAGATGTGATTAGGAGAAGTTTAGAAATGTTTTAGGGTTGAAAATAACGTTTACAAACTAATTAACACTAATATAGTCATCCGCTTCTAATCAAGAAACTAAACCAGAAGATACTCAGACAGGCACACACTGTCGAGTACTACAAACCCACTCGACCAAGTTGCCACAACTCGGTCGAGTGCCGAAAATACTCGGTCCAATAAACACAAGCCTGATAAAGGTCAAAATCACCAACTCACTCGGTCAACCCCATTCAGGTACACCACAGTATTCAACCGAGTGCACTCTAAAATGCGAAATATTACAGAAGGTCAGCACGGGCATAACTCAAGTGTGAAAACTGGTCGTCGGGCAGGGCCCGATGGAGGTGGACATTGAACTGGCATGGCAACAAGTAAAAGGGCGGGCTAGAATGGGTTCGGGTAGAGGGCGGGCCCTCAACCGCCCGGTTAAGGGAATGCCCCCCCCCCCCCCCCCCCGGGTAAGGGAATGCTGGACCAGGCACTGCCCAAGGTGAAGGACGAGTCAGAGCGGGCAAAAAATGACCCGAGTGGCAGGCCACATACAGGTAGGGGTGGCAATCGGGTCAGTCGGGTCGGGTTTGGGCCGGGTCAATTCGGGTCGGGTCATATCGGGTTCGGGTCGTATCGGGTCAAACTGCCCTTTCGGGTCGGGTCGGGTTCGGGTCAGGTTGTTATCGGGTCGGGTCGGGTCATTTTCGGGTCAAATGATACATCGGGTCGGGTCGGGTTTGGGTCGGGTC
Source organism: Heliosperma pusillum (assembly GCA_022085475.1). NCBI lineage: Eukaryota > Viridiplantae > Streptophyta > Magnoliopsida > Caryophyllales > Caryophyllaceae > Heliosperma > Heliosperma pusillum. The sequence continues at coordinate 22,601 of JAIUZE010000532.1, forward strand.
GTAATCGGGTCCGGTTATTTTATCGCAATACTTCAATATTTTTCCTTTAAATCTAGTTTTTAATTATTATTTGGTTTAATTAATTCATTATTAAGTCAAACATATCAATTTAAACAATAAATCACTTTCATTTTGATCATTATTAAGGTTAATAATTGTCATGGCGTCAATTTAATCGGGTCAATATCGGGTCGGGTCAATGTCGGGTCGGGTCTAGGTCGGGTTCGGGTCACTGATTTTCGGGTCGTCAACGGGTTACGGGTCGTTATCGGGTCGGGTCGGGTCGGTTTCGGGTTGCAGTATTCTCGGGTCGGGTCGGTTTTGCTCGGGTTTCGGGTCGGGTCACTCGGGTCGGGTCAGACTTGCCAGCTCTACATACAGGTGAGCCGGGTCAGCCAATAACTTCCATCATCATCATTAATTAATTAAGAAAAGTAGAAAACATATATATCCATTAATTTCCATCATCATTAAGAAAATTATGCAATACATGCGTCTTACACAGTTACAGTTACACTTACATAATATTACAAAGACGACTAATGCGCGTGATAATATATATATCTTGTTAATTTGTCATGCACTCAATAACAATTTAATTGCTTGATTATATTGGAATACTTTGTTCATACCTAAAGAAATTGCTTGGATCAACCTTAGCCTTAACTTGCAACAATTTATTCACATTACCCTTGAAAAAATCCATAGCAAAATCTGTGTTTCCATTAACATTGGTTCCAATATCAACATCTCTATAATTCAAGAATGCTTCTCTTGGGTTCCTTGACACATACGGGGTGAATATATCATAAAGATCTCGAGTCGCCTCGATGTTCTTGATCAATGCTTGGTCACTATCATCTTCCCAAGATTTCATGTACAACATCTTGAAAAGATTTCCAGCTCTATGTGGGAATGCTGTCGCATTTTCGGGTATTTCATTCATCCTCCCACCATACGGACTCCATTGCAACAACACATTGTCGACCTCGATCATCTTCTTCCATATTGCCTCTAATCCCTCTCTTGGGATCGGAGATTTTACAAAATCGGATTTGTGTTTTGAGTAGGCGTGAGCCGGTGTAGGAGTTCGTTGTAATAGTACCTCAATTGGAGATGCTAGTGGTTTATTATTCCAAAATAAGTGAGTTTTCACCCACGGCATTTCAATGCAGTCACTTGCTTGTAAGCCCAATAGAGGAAAATTGATCTTCATCAAGGACAATACGGTGCTAGCACGTCCTAGATACATTCCAATAAACGAAACTTGGACCGTCTTGCTACCTCCTATAAATTGTACGTTTGATTGCACTCTAATGAAGAGTTTTCGGTCAATTTTGGTGGCAATTTGTTGCCATTGTAGGACGATGTCCGTTGCATCTTGTTGTAAGGTCTTCGGTACATTAAAAACCGTGACAGTCGCTGCAACTTGTACTAATTTAATTTTCCATGATAGAATTACGCAAAAACTAGCACCTCCGCCACCTCTAATTGCCCAAAAAAGGTCTTCACCCATACTTTTTCGATTAAGGACCCTACCATTAGCATCGACGACTTCTGCATCGATAATGTTATCGATGGACAAGCCAAATTGCCTTAACATGGGCCCATACCCACCCCCACTAAAGTGGCCTCCTGCGCCAAGGGTAAGACATACCCCAGCGGGGAAGGCCAGGGTATTACTCGTTTTAGCAACCTTATAATATACTCCCTCCTATTCACAATAACATTCCCCCTTTCCATTTTCATCTATTCACAATACCTTCCCCCTTTCCTTTTTTGGTAAACTTTTATACTTATTTTAATCACATTACCCCACTACAATACCCCACAATACTCATACTTTATCTTATTTTAATCACCTTACCCCACAACAATAATTATTTTAATCAATTCACTCCACAATAATACCCCACAATACATTCCCTCTCTCCAATCACCTTACCCCCACTACATTACTTTTGCTTATTTATTTCAAAACCTTAAAATTTGTGCCAAATGGGAAGGGGGAACATTGCTCTGAATAGGAGGGAGTAACTCACCTAGAGTTGCACCGGCTTGGACCGTAGCCGTTTGACTTGCCAAATCGATACTAATTGATCGAAGATTAAACATGTCAAGGATCACAAATGGATCCTTAGAAACATATGACATTCCCTCAAAGTCATGACCTCCACTCCTAATCCTAACTTGCAAACCATTTACTTTCGCACATAGCACGGTTGCTTGGACATGGGTTACGTCCAAGGCCGTGACAATAGCTAGAGGTTTCGGAGTCAATGACGTGTTAAATCTACTATTTCGAATGTAAGATTGTAAAACCCATAAGAAATACGGGTTGGTGGAGGTGAAAATGGCCTTAGAGATGTTATTTACCGGACTCGACTTGGTTGGGAGACATTCGATAAAACTATCGATCGATGAATTTGATGCTAAAACATTTGAAACTAAAAACAAAAAGACAATCGACAACTGAAAGGTATAGAGTTTCATAGTGTATATAATTGACAATGTATCCCTATAATCGTTTTTTCTTCTACATAACATACAATTGCAAGTTAATTTATAGAGCTTTAGATAACAAACGTATTGCTTGTAGATTTTAGTCGGATTAAGGAGCAAGAAACTGCAAAACAGGAAAACTGATCCTAGTGCGTTTGCTACGTGAATTGTTGGTCTTAGACTCTTAGTGCTTTTGTTTCTACGTGACATTTTCCTTGTTTTAGAAAGTTAGGAAAGAGACGTAATTTGAAATCACACTAAAAGGGGTCGATTTGTGAGGTTTTTTAAACAAGAAAACTCGGTTTGTTTCAGGCTTTTAGTATTGGGGATCTTCTATTTGAAGATTGGAGGAGTTTGTTCGGATCTTGGTTGGTCTCAAGATCGTTTGTCCTTCTTTGCGAGTTGAACTCTATTTGGGTAGTCTCTTTTGTCCATTTGAGATTATTATTTTGTCGGTATAATTGTGTATAGTCTATTGATTTTAGTTAAATTTATTTGATCTCCTCGCACGGAGAACGTAGCCATTGATTTTACGGGTGAACCACGTAAAATTTTTGTGTCGACTTTATTTACATTTGTTATTATCTATCGTTCTTATCACCTTAATCAGTTATCAGTTGGGTAACGGGACACCTCTATTACGTAAAGGGCTAGCAGGGGCGCTTGCCTCATTGCGGGTGAGATTTTCGAACAAATATTTGGTGTACACTACAAGAATTCTCATTTCAGGCGACTATTAGAAGGTGACTGACAAAGGTAGTCGACAAATTGGCGACTGAAATAACAATCGGGCGACTAAAATTAGTCGCCAATTTGGCGACGGAAGCCTTGCTGAAAATTTTATTTGTATAAAAAACTCGGGCGACTAATAGTGGTCGCCAATTTTGTATAAAAAACCTTATGTTATTTTATGTTCTCTCACAATATTTGTAATATTGTTTTTCATATTTCTACTTGTCTTTCATAATTCTACTTGTTTTTCATAATTCTACTACTAATCACATGTAAGAACAATAGTTACCCAGAGGAGTATGTAGAATAGTAGAAGAGATTTAATGCCATCTTATTTATTTAGGAAAATGAGATAGCGCCACCGGGTGATACCTAATTTCGGCGCCACCGGTGACATTTTTGTAATTAATTGATATTTTAATTATCTTTTTAATCTTAATTTATTTTAGATAAATAGGGCAAAATGGGAAAATACATTTACGTATCATGTTTAAGTAACTTTGGCGCAATCTATTTCGGTTCACTCCGTCTTCGATCACCCATCGACCACCGCCATGTCATCCTCACCAGCCATCGATCACGTTCAATTAAAAATGATTTTTTTTTTCAGAATCGCAGTAACAACAAATTAAACATGATGTAACATCTAGCCACAATCAATAAAAAAATGGATCTTCTTATACTCAATGAATATTTTGCCGCAATGAACAAAGCCAGTGACATGAATTCATTGATATTGGCTGAACAATGGTTTGTTGGTGCTCTTATTAGTAAAACATAAGTATTTTGGACTAAATTTCATTTTCGCCCTTCAAATTTTGTTTAAAATTGAAAACTAAATTAATATTTTCTCATTTTAATATTAAGGTGGCGCCGAGTTTCGGCGCCACCCGGTGGCGCCCTATCGCTTCCCATTTATTTATATCACTAAATAAAGTGCAATTACTTATCATATATTTTTGTGGTCTTTCAGTCTTAACTTTTAGCTTTCTTTGTACAATAATTCCTAATTATTATTAGTAAATTTCAGAAGTTTTCACTTTCGTCGAGATTTAAATAGCTTCATGGATCTCTATGAGAAAGATAGACTTAAAGTTTTCACTTTCATAATATTTTGATTTTTTTTTTAAATCGATATCCAGTTATGGGGTTAGTGTCAGTAAAGGAAGATTAGGTCATCAGAAATTAATATTAGGGGTCGTTTGGTTGCATGAAGGAACTTTTATTGCCTAGGAAGTGATACATCACATGATTTTGGAATTCATGTGAATTAGGAAAATGTTGTTTGGTTATATAGAGGAATTGCAATTCATGTAGGCATTCTCACTTACCTAGGGGGACCTAGGTAAGCAACTTCCTCCATTATGGAGGAATTAATAGAGTTCATGGGAAGTTGCAAATCATGTGATTTTGGGTAACCAAACAAGTTACTTATTTTGCAATTCACATGAATTAGACTTCCTATGTTTTTTAGTGGGTAACCAAACAACCCCTTAGTTATATTAATTTAATGCAAGTTTAATACATTCCTCTTGATCTATATGTTTCTATAAGCTTAATGGTTTTCTAAAATGGAAAGTTTTATAATGGATGTCCGGTTAATGATGCTTAAATGGAAAGTTTTATAATAAATATCATTGAAAATTGAAATGATTACGCACTTTTTCAAATTCTGAGGAACTTTCCATTTAAGCATTATTAACATGTGCCCTTAAGACGCATTTCAAATAAACCCGTAAGTTTATTTTGTAAGCGAATAATCTGACCCCTACTTTGTAACATGTAAGTAAAAATGTAGATACAAGTAAATTGCAAAACTTTAACTTTCATCAGAGTTAAAAAAATAAAAGATAAAGAGATGTTGGTTTATGGTTTATGCCTCTTACATGTTACAATAATAAAGAGTGAGTAATACTTTCATGTACTCCTATGTATCTATGAACCTTCGATCCATCCACAAGGATTCAATTGCTAGATTGTATGGGAATACTTTGTTCATACTTAAAGAAATTGCTTGGATCAACCTTAGTCTTAACTTGCATCAATATCTTGACATTGCCCTTGAAAAAATCCGTAGCAAAACCAGTGTTACCATTAACATTGGTTCCGACATCAACATCTCGATAGTTCAAGAATGCTTCTCTTGGATTCTTAGACACATATGGGGTGAATGTAGCGTAAAGATCTCGAGTCGCTTGGATGTTTGAGACAGATACTTGTGCACTATCATCTTGCCAAAATTTAATGTATTGCATCTTGAATAGATTTCCTGCTCTATGTGGGAATGCGGTTGCATTTTCGGGAATTTCACTCATTCTTCCACCGTATGGATTCCATTGCAACAACACATTTTCGACTTCAATCATCTTCTTCCATATTGCCTCTAATCCGGCCCTTGGGATCGGAGATTTTACAAAATCGGATTTGTGTTTTGCGTAGGAGTGAGGCGATGTTGGAGTACGTTGTAATAGTACCTCAATCGGAGAGGTTATTGGTATGCCATTCCAAAATAAGTGTGTTTTCACCCAAGACATTTCGATGCAGTCTTTTGCTTGTAATCCCAGTAGAGGAAAATTGGTCTTCATCAAGGACAATAAGGTGCTAGCACGCCCTAGATACATTCCAATGAACGAAACTTGGACCGTCTTGCTACCTCCGATAAATTGTACTTGTGGTTGCACTCTAATAAATAATTTTCTGTCAATTTTGGCCGCGATTTGTTGCCATTGTAGGACAATATCCGTAGCACCTTGTTGTAAGGTTTTTTGTACATTAAAGACCGTGACGGTCGCTGGAACTTGGACTAATTTAATTTTCCAAGATAAAACTACGCCAAAACTAGCTCCACCACCTCCTCTAATCGCCCAAAAAAGGTCTTCACCCATACTTTTTCGATTAAGGACCTTACCATTAGCATTAATGACTTGTGCATCGATAATGTTATCGATGGACAAGCCAAATTGCCTTAGCATGGGCCCGTACCCACCTCCACTAAAGTGGCCCCCCGCGCCAAGGGTTAGGCATACCCCGGCGGGGAAGGCAAGGGTATTACTAGTTTTAGCAATCTTATAATATAACTCACCTAGAGTTGCACCGGCTTGGACCGTAGCCGTTTGACTTGCCAAATCGATACTAATCGATCGAAGATTGAACATGTCAAGGATCACAAATGGATCCTTAGAAACATATGACATTCCCTCAAAGTCATGACCTCCACTCCTAATCCTAACTTGCAAGCCATTGACTTTCGCACATAGCACGGTTGCTTGGACATGGGTTACATCCAAGGCCGTGACTATAGCTAGAGGTTTTGGAGTCGAGGATGTGTTGAATCGACTATCTCGAATATAATTTTGCAAAACTCGTAAGAAAGAAGAATTATTAGGGGTGAAAATGGCCTTAGAGACGGGTTTTGCCGGACTCGACTTAGCCGGTAGACATTGAATAAAACTATCAATGGATGAATTTAATGCTATAACATTTGAAACAAAAAACAAAAAGACAATACACAATTGAATTGCATAGAATTTCATAGTGTATAATGGTATGATTGTGTACTATACAATTGCAAGTCAATATATATAGAACTTTGTATTATAATTGACAACTGTAGATGGATTTAAATGGAATAGTCAATTCCAAGGGTCATATATTACAACGTGGAAGACATAATCATAAACGTGTAGTCATTAAAGCAAGGATATTAGAAGTAATATTGGAAGGTATTAGGAAGATGGTGAAATAACCCTTAAAAAGAGTAATTAAGTCCAAAAATACAAATTTGATACTATAAAATTTCAATTATGACTACTCATAGTAAAATTGGAGTATTCTAGCAAAATTCATCAATTCCCACTTCCTATTTCCTACTTCCCACATCACATTTCCCAAAACCCAATCGAGATCGGGTTCAATTCAAGGAATCGGGTTGACCACTTGACTTCTGCATGGGTACAATTCGTACCGAAAACCATTGTCGTCAGAAGTGGTAGAGTCAGAATTTAAAATTAACGGGGTTGAAAAAGTTTAGGCAGGCTAATATTGTCAAGATCGGGCAGAATTCAAGACTTCCCACTTATATAAATTTTTAAAAAAATGAATCGTAAATTCTAAAGTTAAATAGAATCGTAAGATCTAGGATTAATTGATCAAGCGTTTAAATCGTAGGATCAAATCGTGATTTTGATAACCATTGGCGGGGCAATTAGTTGATGAAATAGGGTAAACTTGAAAAACTTAAAATTACAAAATTTTCGTCTTCTAGCTAATGTGAGCGCCTCTACTTTTTTTTTGGTACAAGAGAGGGGCGAAGCCCCGAAAATTAAACTAAGCGAGAGATAGTGCGCGGAGTCGTAGCTCCTAAAATATCGTCTCGAATGATAGGTGCTAGATCAAAGGGAAGACTATCTAAATTTGTAACTTCAAGTGGGGCGTAGATGCCATGATTGGCTAACCAGTCACACTAGCCTTGTTTGCTTCTCTATATATATGCTCCAAGCTGACTGACCAAGACCCGTCCTGCAATAGCTCCTTGCAATACGGTACTATCGGTCGAAATTCGTTGCTGATTAATTCCTCATCCTTTACTAACTTGACGCATACCTCGATCATTATCCATGTGTATGATGAGCCTCCTAATACGAAACTTTCGTGCTTGCTCGAGACCCCTCGCTAATGCTAGCATCTCCGCCCTCATGGACGTGAGTGGCCACAAGAAAAATAATATGCCGACAGGAAATCCCCTCTAATGTTCCTGAAGATACTGACCCCATCCTAACTCCACCACTATTGTATCCTCCAATATACTGGGCAGGTTCAGGTCAAATCAATAATATTATTATATCACAATGACTAATTTTAAAGAAAAATACTCTCTATTTAACTCAATTTTTTTATGAACTTTTGATTAATGCGAAGTATTTAAAAAGATTAAAAGAAAAATGTAAACATATAATTTGGAACTACTCTATTACTCAATTTTAATCTACTTTTGACTAATTTGTGACATATTTCCGTCACAAAATCACAAATATTTAGCGTGACAACTATTTCCCACTTGATAAATAAGACAAGTCTCGAAAATTATATATGGCTCGTCTTTTTCTACCCATAAGGGTCATAAACAACTTAGAATTTGTGTTTAAACAGCCACAAATTCTCATTTGTGACGGGTGTATCCGTCACAAGCTTGTGACAGGTTAAATATTACTCACATAGGTAAAAAAACAAGTCATTTATGACATCCTAAGCTTATCTTTGTCTATCCGACCTAGAAATACTTGACCCATTAGAAAATTGTGACTAATATATCCATTACAAGAGTCGAGGGAGAGTTATTGTTAAACAATTTAGTTTACATAATAGTCCAACATCACCGCTAACTAGGCAGATTTGCCGCAATTAACATGACTTCTCACTTCTGTCCACCACCTAATCAGCATATCTCATTGATTCTACAGTAATCCTTTGTGTAAAAACGATTTTTCTAACCCGTGTCCTAAGGGCACATGTTAATAATACTTATAAGGAAACTTTAACAATAAATATGACATTAGAATTTGAAAAAGTGCTCAAATATTTTAATTTTCCATGATATTTATTGTTAAAGTTTCTATTTAAAGATTATTAAGGGCACATGTTAGCAAAACCGGTGTAAAAATAATTATATTGCAGAAGACTTAATTAATTATCCAATGCAAGTCTTTTAATAGGGCGTGATGACTGATGAAGTTTCAATCTATACAAATCTCTTTCAATCAAACAATGTAAACATAAAACTGGTTATTTAATCAGTGGAAACTCTGAAATATAAACCACGTCTTACTGAAGACGGACTGTAACGGATAGTGTCCGTTTTTAATGAAAATTTGTATAAAACAAATTAACCTAATTAATCAGTAAGTAATAGAAAAACGGTACATATTAGAAAAACTGAAAAACAAAATATTAAAAGATTTAAAATATAAGAATAAATAAGAGAAATACTATTTACCTTGTTCTTTGATCATTCTTGCCATCTTTTTTTCTCGAGTTCACAGTTAAAAACATTCTCTTTGTCTCGATGCGGGAGAAAAAGGTTAGAAGAAGGTCATAAATAATACCCCTAATATTCTATGTATATTTTCCCTTTCATGAATACATGTGAAGGGAACCGTACACAGAATATGAGAGAGTATTTAATCAACGGAAACCCTGAAATAAAATACTATTCATGAGAGGGAAAAATACATAAAATAGAATCGGATGGACTACTAAAAACGGGGTAAGAAGAGATGCATGTAGTCGATGTAGATGATGTGGCCCTTGTGTCAATGGTGACCCATGTGTAGAGCTAGACTATAGGCTGGGTCGGTGTAGACCTGGCAAGGCTGGCAATGGGTTGGGGCCTCTTAAGCCCTAGCCCAGGACCGGCCCACATGAGGGAGACGAGTCGGCCGGAGTACCTACCCAGGACCGGCCCGTAATGGGCCGAGGGAAAGCTAGCTAGGCTATTTTTTGTGATATGTTTTTCTACAAAGGTCAAGCGGGTCGGCCCTCAAAGTTGAATCTCGGGCCCCTGGCACTACGAGTGAGGCTGGGCTATAAGGCAGCCTGGCCAAAACTCAGCCCATGGGTGCGTGCTGGTCCACCCCACACTTGTGTCCCTGTGTACCTTGCTCATTATCCATTCGTTCATAATATCACAGCGTCTACTATACTTACTGTAACCATATTCACCAAAATCAAGCATGATATCTAGAGTTGGCAAACTTAGCTCGATTCAACTATCCCGAACCGACGAAACAAAACACGATCCGACGGGACACGAGATATAAACAACCCAAAAGTGACCCGATATGCCCCGATTATCAATGATCCAAACCTGACCCAACTCAATATGAGCCCAACCCCGATATTGACCTGAATAAATTGATGACCCAGTAACTATTATGCCAATGTTAGTCAAAATAGAAGGTGATTTACTGTTTAGTTTAGTATGTTTAAACTTAAAAACAAAGTAACTAAACTAAATAGCGGTGTAAAACTAAACTTATTTGTAAAAATACTTAAATAATATGATAAAGTAACTAAACCAAATTATAACCCAAACCGACGGTACAACAATTGACTCGATAACGGCCGGGCTCGACCGAATGGGTAGGCTAGCCTGGCATGACTCGAACCCAATATAACCCGACCCTGCTTGACCCAACCTTCACCCGGTCAGACTAACATGATTGTCACCTCTAAGTGTATCTATCAAATAAATTATGTTAACCATGGGTCCAACTAGAGATCGTTTATTTTGGGTCATTATATTTTATGGGCTTTTGAATTCTGGCCATTAGCTATGATCACAAATCGCAAATTGTAGCTTTGCGCCATATTTTGATCACTCCGTCTCCATTTACACATCTTTGGATAAAAGACACTCCATTTGCAAAACTGGATAGAAACAACACTAAACTTCTTAAGTTTTGCGTTAGGCTCTTGTTAATAAACTCAGAACTCACAGGCTTACTTGGGTAAAATTATACTCCTCACGCCGTCTTAGTCATTTGTTTACCATTTTTATTTTAAATGTCTTCTCATTTGACAACGTACTCAAATGCAGACTGGATTGGTTGCTCCTTCAGTTGCAGGTCACTTAATGGCTATTGGCTTTTTCCTGAGATCCTTATTGATTTCCTGGAAAACAGAAAAACAAACCGCAAAAGCGCAGTAGAAGCTGAATGTAGATCAATGTCATACTAGTTTTAAATCCGTGCAAAATTTACACGGGTCCTTATATCATTCGTTATTGAATACATGAACTTATGGATGACAGGATGAGCTTTATTAAATGTGCAATGCCGTGACATTAAGTCTATAATTAAATATCCAACGTACATAAGTGCAATTTAACTAACAGGTTTTAATCCTAACGAACGATGTCCATTTTTGACGACAATGGTTTTCATCATTAACGTAATTAATCTAATAAATTCAATCTATTAGTCGCCACTTCCAACGACTACCACAGTCCACAGGGGTCTCGTCCATCTTGACTTGGTTGGGGCTTGGGAACTCCCTTAAAACCCAAACGGTATTTGATGGACGTAAAGCGAATCGGTTTTTCTAAAATCAAAATGTCGAATCACTAAATGAAACAACGTAAATAATCGATTTCAAAAATATGCACGAGATGTTTTAAAATTATAATATCATAAATATGCTAATTGATACGATTAGTTAACACGTAATAGTTTCATTTAATAATAGAATAACTGTTCCGATTAGGATGTTTTATTTTAACCCACATATAATTAATTATGTAACAGTTCGTAAATATATTATTAAAAAATCATATGACAATTGACATATTTTTATTTTCAGTTAGTTTTGTTCTAAACGAAGGTATACGTCTTGAATTTAAAACAGGTTAAATACCATTTTACATGTACATGTAGGATAAATATTTTTTTTTTCTCTTATTCATTCTGCTTTTGTCTTATTTATCTCACATGGTTCATTTGACCGTCTTAAAATTAAAACGGATATACCCGTCTAAAATGAGAATTTGCCTTTTATTTTATAGATAGATAGAAGTGTGAGTACAACCTGTGAACTCGTATAATATTGGCTTGGGCCATAGTCGGGCGTCCAAGACAATATGAAAAGATTCATTTTGCAGTCCAAAATATATACTATAAGTGTATAAGATGATATGGTAAGTGGTATGTAGCTGCTAACCATTTAAAACCCCAACACATACCTCCAGAAGACTAAACCCTACGCCGCCTCAAATTACCACCTTCCTCATTATCAGTCCATCATCTGAGTCAAGCGGTCAAGCCTCCATTTTTGTTTTTTCTAAAAACTAAAATGAGCAAAGATCCAAATTATGATTGAAAACTCCACAAATATTTCTCCCTGCACTACCACAAATTACTACCGTCTCACCTTTCTCTCATTTCAATATCATCTCATCTATGTCAATCCAATCTCTGAGGTTGGCTTTTACATAAAGTTCAAATTTTCTTGGTAGAAGATTGTTGTTTATTATTGATCATAAGAATTCTCACTATTAATCACCATTTCAATATCTCCATTTCGTTATTAATCACGGTTTTTACAGCCATTTTTATTGTCATATAAATACACTTTTTTTTACAGTAATTTCGAATCTGCAATTTTCTATTTTTTTCAATCAATAATTTCAAACCCAAAAATTTCTGGATAGATTTTTTTTTCCCATTTCAAGTGATTATACACTTCTAATTCTATTGAGCCTAAGATGATGTTTTGTTTTTTTTATATCATGGTTATTAACCTATATTTTTTGTATAAATTACGTTTATTTTAGTGTATGTATATTTTAACATATGATTATATGAATACACATATTGACTTATACATCTGGTTGTAGGATGTTATTTGTGTTAGTTTCTTAAACTAAATATTAGACATTTCTAATATCATTTTACAAATAGTTTACTCATTAAACTAATGAATCTTATGCATGCATAACAAAACAATACAAAATAAGAAGAACCATTTTCCTCACATAGGATTTCGGCAATATGGGCACAAGATTTGGACACCTTCCAAATCTTGTTCTTGAGCTTACAATATTAGGGATAAACTCCTAGTTCTTAGTATAAGAACTCTCCAATTAGTAGCACCCAAGACAACCCCAAATCTCTACAATATTATTACTAAAAGTAATATAGTAGTAGCCCTTAATATATATATTTCCAATAACTCCTATTACTACACTTAGTAATTTTATTAGAAATTTTATGAACTCAAGTTGTAGGAAAACTTCTTCAAGTTTTTCTTAGAGAGAAGAAGGAGTATTTGAGAGATAAGTTAGCCACACCTTTTGAGATGAAGTTGAGTGTATAAGAAGGAAAAATTCTTCTTATTTGGGCATGTGCCAACCGGCCACCCCTTGGGTAGTGGGAGCATGCCTTTGCTTTTTTGTCTTAACAAGAAAGTAGGCTAGCATATATTAGGCTTTAGGTTAATCATTTTGTATAATCCATATTAGATTAATAATTAAAATCCAAATGCCCCTTCTAACCCATAAAAACGGTACACCATAATAATATGGGTGTCCATTTTATCTTTTGTATTTTGTCATTTGTCACATATGAGATATGTGACATATAACATGTAATTTAGCTTATAAAAGTGCATTTAACTAATTTAAATGCAATTTCATAACAAGTAAATTAGACTTAATATTTTAAGTCACATTTTATAATTACATGTAAATAAAATGGGTCATCTCTTATTTGGTTAATATAATCTACAACAATTTGTAATTATAATCAACCAATTTTGTTTATCTCAAATGTTTCATAAACATAATGCATTCTTAGCTTAGTAATATAAAAATTAATTACTAAAATGAATCTTATTTAATCATATTACAATAAGATATATTTCTCACTTGTAATTTAAACTTGGTTCAATTTAAGGGATTAATTAATCTGTGCCACTATACAATTAATTAATGTTCATGATTAGGGGATTGTCCTTTAGGTGTGACCTCAAGGGATCAACTGATCACCACCGTCATACGACAGTAACGTCAAACTCAATTGAGCCAATCGTTACCGATTTATGTTGACCAGTTGACTATAATATTTATCATCCCTTTGTATTCTTATTATTGAGATTTATCATGTGATCGCATTATTGTTGAGGACACTTACTCCAACAATTTGTGCTTGTATAGTCATGCATGGTTATGTATAGTTTATTATATGTGTCAATACAATGGTAGATACTTTAGATTTGGTAGAGAAAGAAATAAAAATACAACTTTCTAAATTCAAGGCAACACACGATTAGGTTTTAAAATACTTAGCTTTTATACTAATAAGTAGAATAAGTAGATACCCATAAAAGCCAATTTTAGCTACATCTTTTTACCTTGTAAAAAAACAAAAGAAAAAATACAGAAAAATTTGTTAAGGGTAAGTATAAGCAGGGCCGGCTGGGAGATTATCGGGGCCCGGTACGAAATATAAAATGAGGCCCTAAATTTAAATATTGTCCGCTGAAAATTTAAAAAGCACCAAAAAATAAACCTCACGCGGAGTCAAACCTGGGACGCTTAACAAATCGAAAGACAACACTCCCACTGCGCCAAGCTTGTCATTGACATTTATATTTCACTCTCTCTTGGGCCCCTAGAATCTTGGGCCCATTTCGGCCGAACCGGTTGAACCGCATCGGAGCCGGCCCTGAGTATAAGAAGCCTTAGTTATATGTAACTAGATTTCATGCCCGTGCGATGCACGGGTCTAAGTTAATGTCATTTTCATAATTTTCCTATAACAATTAACTTGTAAAAATAAACTTTTGAAATTTTAAGAGTATAATAAAATATACTCCGTAATGTTTAAGAAAATAATATTAATATATTGATTCAACTTCTATTTTAAACATATTTTACCAACCTTGTCAGGAATCAACTTATATTTGATCTATATGACTCGAAAAATGATCCAAGGTACCTAAGAATGAATTAAGCTCTCTAAGACAATGCTTAAGAGAATCAAAAGATTTTGGGTTGATCACCCTACCTTATGGTAATTGTCCGATATGGGGCAATTCTACTATTTATAGGTATTAGTATCTTCACCACACTTACATTATTTTTCAAGGTGGGATATATAACATACTAAGAATTACACCAAGTATGTGCAAATAATATGAGATTTTATACTATAATGATAAAATTCTTTTTACTACGAATCTTATAATTAGATTATTTTCATAATTAATACAAAACAATATTTGAGAGATTTAAACGATTTTGGATTGGTATCTAAGTCCAAGGACGACTCTTATGTATAATGGCATGATCACTCCAACTTATGATATTTCTACGATGTAGGAGAATTCCTCTATTTATACATATTATATTCACAACACTTACATTATTTTTCAATGTGGGACAAATAACATATTTAGTTGTACACCATTAAAATTATTATTTATGATATTTTCCTAAATTAATTTTGATGATGTAAATTTCATTAAGGCGGGGATAATAATACAAACTTTTAAGAGTTCTGTAAGATAATAGTTAAGAGATTCAAAAGATTTTGGGTGAATATCTAAATTTGAAAGATGACTCATTTTCACAATATTTTTTTTGTGAAATGAAATGTAAAAGGTTTTATATAAAAATTATAAACATCACTTGAACATAATATAGGAAATGTATATTGAGATTAATAAAAGGTTTTTCACTTTATTTTTTTATGATACCTTCCTAAATTCATTTTTAATAATGTAGGTTTCACTAATGTGGATACAAACTTTTAAGACAATAAGTTCTAATGATGACTCCTATTTATAATATCTAAGAGACTCACGTGTTGATATCTAAGTTCTAATGATGACTCCTATTTATAATGATAGGATCACCCCATCTTATGATAGTTTTACGATGTGAGACAATTATACTATTTATACGTAGCATATTTATCATACTTGTATTATATTTCAATGTGGGAAAAATAACTTATTAAATAGTACACCATCAAAATTATTACTTATATGATACTTTCCTAAATTAAGTTTGATGGTTTAAATTTCATTACTGTGGAGATAAAATACAAACTTTTAAGAGTTCATTAAGACAATACTTAAGAGAATAAAATGACTCCAACTTATAATCATATTTTTGATCACTCCACCTTATGATATTTTCCGACATAGGATAATTTTACAATTTACACTTAGTATATATATTTATCACAAATACATTATTTTTCAATGTGGGACTAATATATAACACATTAAGTAGTTTATCATCAAAATTATTATTTATGATACTTTTCTAAATTAATTTTTAATAATGTAAATTTCACTATTGTGACAATTATAATACAAAATTTTAGAACTTTTCAACACAATACTTAAGAGACTTACAAAATTGTGGGTTTATAGACTTTATACCTATGTTCAAGGATGACTACTATTTTATAATCATAGAATCACCATATGTTATAGTAATTTTTTGATGTGGGACAATTTACTATTTATATGTAATATATTAACCATACATACATAATTCTTCAATGTGGGACTAATAAGAAACTAAATAGTACACTATCTTTTTCTATATTAGAATAATAAAAAAATATTTTAAAGGTCACTTATTATATTTTAAAAGTCTTTTATTAACAATATAAAAAAGATGATCATATTTATGATCACTCCACCTTATGATAACTTTTCAATGTGGACAATTTTAATATTTATACATAGTATATATTCACCAGTCACCATACCTACATTGTTTTTCAAATAACACATTAAATAATTTATCATCAAAATTATTATTTATGATACTTTTCTAAATTTATTTTTAATGATGTAAATTTAACTATAGTTTAGATTATAATACAAAGTTTTAAGAGCTCTTTAAGACAATATGTAAGAGACTCACAAAAATTTTGGGTTGAAACTTTATATCCAAATATGATTCCTATTTGTAATCATAAGATCACCCACCTTATGATAATTTTCTGATGTGGGATAATTCTACTATTTATAAGTAATAAATTCACCATACCTACATTATTTTTCAATATGGGACAAATAATATACTAAATATTACACCAAGTATGTGCAAATAAATAGTATGAGTTTCTATACTTTCGAGGTTTTTTTTACCACGAATGTAACTATATTATCTTCATAATTTTTGTTATGATAGTTCAATTTTTTTAATAATACTTTTCTAAAATAATTTTTGATGATGTAAATTTAACAATTGTGGAGATAATAATACACAAACTTTTAAGAGATCTCTAAGACAATACTTAAGAGATTTAAAAGATTTCACTTTGATATATAAGGTCAAAGGATGATTCCTATATGTAATTATAGGATTACCCACTTTATTGTTTTTTCAATGTGGAACAATTCTACTATTTATATGTAATATTTTTAGCACATCTACATTATTTTCCAATGTGGGACAAATAATAGTTATGAATTTATTTTTTATTTAAAGAGTTTCTAAAAAGTTGAAAAGTTGATAATATTATTAGGAAAATAATTAATTTAAAAAATATAATCAAAATTTAAGAGTTCAACCATAACTTGGAAAGTATATGTATGAATATAATGTTGAAAAGTTGATAATATTATTAGGAAAATAATTAATTTAAAAAATATAATAAAAATCTAAGAGTTCAACCATAACTTGGAAAGTATATGTATTAATTTATTTTTTACTTTAAGAGTTCCTATAAAGAAGGAACCACTCACGTGCCTCGAAAAACGCCTCTTTTATATATATATATATTGATTTTTGTGAATACCAACTTTAGTGATTGAATACGTGAGTATCTTTTACGTATTACATCAAGATAAACTTTGAATTGAATGCTTTAGAACTATTGAAAAAAATTAAATATTTAAATTTGTATCAAGGATCAAAATATTATTAAATGGCCTTATATAATCATATCGTTTGGGCCTATGGGGTACTATATTTATTTTCTTCTCATGATATTGGTGATTGTTTTTTGTAAACTATCCCATGAAAAGTGATAGACATGAATTAACAATAAATAATAACATAACCTTTTTGCTACTACTAGTGAATACATTTTGTTAAAATATAGCCTAACTAAATAGCTTATATATTTTACATTTTAATTTTTAATTATGGAGTCAATCAACCCGGTAGAAAGGGTGATTGTCTGGTGTACGTGATTAGCAGATTATCATATATCCTCGGGAGCTTATTCTATGTAAATCAGGTAAAAATGTAGCTGTTATGTGTTTCCTAGGAAAATCCATAAGTTATTATAACTCTTTTGAATTATTTTTAAATTTTTAAAAGACCCATGTTGACATTAATCGGTAAAAATAGCCAAACTTTGGAAGTATTTAGAATATAAAGTTCCTATATAGGGAATGTTGTAGTGTGGCTCACGTTGACAAACTGCATGAACAAGTGTCTTAAGTTTGTCTTTGACGTCCCCATTGCAGCTCAATGCACAAAATAAAGTATATGCGATAATAAATAAAAGACTAAAAAGTAACAAATAATACAAGCATTTTCTTTTTAGTTTTATTCCTAAACATAGGACAAACATCCAAATCATACATATACCGATATACGTATATATAGTGCATGACATATAGTGGTAACACGAATAACATGCCTTTTTTTTTTCTTGCTTTCTAAATTCTTATTCGTAGTTCCTTTTTATTGTCAGACTTTATGGTTAATGATTGCCGCATCATTTATTCAACACAAGTTCTCATTTGTGACGAGTATATCCGTCACAAGCTTGTGACGGGTCAGATCTCCTTTCACAAGGAGGCAAATGAGAGGACAAGTAGGAATCTATTGGATCCTCACTTGCCTTCCCACTTAGCTCCTTGTGAGATGGAATTCGACCCGTCATACGTCACAACTCACAAGTGAGACCAACTATTTATTCAAAGGGTAAGTAACTCTTTTAACGTGGCATGTCCAAATCCACAAACTTTGCATCTAATGAATAATCGTAACTCGTAAGTAATGCTTAATCAGTAAGTTGTCATTGTCTAATTAGGAAATACTATGAATTTTGATCTTTTATTTCTCTTTCAATGCTAGCTGTAATAATCAAGAATAAATCAAACCCGAGGGATACAATTATACAAAGACGGTTAACAATTCAAGATAATCATGTTTAAGCCGGGTTGGACAACCTTTACTTGGTCATACCACCGTTGCTCCAAGGGCCGAGCGAGCTTAAGTGGTTATATGAACCAACAAAAAAAAAACTCGGTTAACTTCAAAAAGTGTATCATTTCCGTAAAAATGTAGATATAAGGTTTAAACGTAAGCAAAATATAGAATGATCCATATGATGAGTTGCCAAAAAGTGGCACAAGAGGTATACAATATAAAAGAAACACAAGATTTTAAATGTGAGTTAATTATTACTCCGTATATGTTTACAATATATTTGTCGTAACCTTTAGAAGAAGACATGGTCTGTTTGCTTAGCCAGCAAACAATGTGGCAAATTTGAAAAAGGAAATTATAAAATTTAAAATTTATCTTTTTTCAGGATCATAAGAGTATTCTACTAGCCCTTTCGTTATCGTTGATCGTAAAAGAGCTAAAATAAACAACCGGTACTATAAGTAAAATATTGCTTATAAATCTTAAAAATGTGTAAAACCAGGGGCTATATGGGCTATAGCCCAATACAATTTTCTGATAAATAGTTTTACGTTTTCAACCAAACATTGAACTAGTGTAGCATAGTTGGTAAAGGTAAACAATATAAGTTCTTTGGAGTACTAAAGGGCCTAGGTTCAAACCTTGCCAAGTGAATTTAGTTTTTTTTTGTTTAGAATGTACACATTCATAAAAGTTAGCATTGAATTAATTTCAAAATGTCATTGTTTCATTAGCATTTATTATAGTATCCAAGTACATTTATTTAGAGGTTATGCAATTTGTTGGATCCTTGCTTTTATTTTGAAAGGAATTGATCGTTACTTTACTTGCTTGTAATATCAGTGTTAGTTTTTTATATTGGAATTAGATGTCATATCTTATGTTAATTTGCTAGTAATGTAAGTGTTTATTTTTTTGAAATTAGACGAGCCATATTCTATGTTAAATGAACTTAATATTCAGTGAAAAATATTTTATGCTTTATTAACTTAAAATTCTTGAATTTTAGCCTCATAGATAAAAAAAACTTTTCAAAAAATTGATATCATTTTAAAGCTAATTTGAATAATGCTCCGTTCTACTTAATGCATGTTAATTGTTGAACATGTTAAAAGATTACATTTCGGTAACTCAAATTTCATAACATAAACATCTATAAATGTGTCAAATTTAAATAGCCTAAGAATGTCGGGGTTGGGTTTAGGCAACTCGAAAGTACCGTATTTTTAATATAACTGTTTTAATTGGATCCCCTTTTAAACTCACTATATATGTTGTATTCTCACTTTTTAAGTTAGAAATATATGAGCGCGACCTAAAATTTTTTTAGCCCTATACAAAATTGATTCCTGGCTCCGCCCCTGTGTAAAACATATTGTTCATAGAAATGTAAAAGTAAGATTTAGGGAAAGTAGAATATAGAATGACGAATTGATCCACATATATGATGATTGATGAGGTTATGAAGGAGGTACAAAACTAAGAACCAGATTTAAAATGAGTTATTAACAGGATTTGAAAGGGGCGTTATTATTTAAAAGTTGTAACTTTAAGAACAGCTCGTCTTACTGAAAACAGGTATTATCCGTCACAAGATAAAGACGAGTAGTGTCTCTCTCATAATATGTAGTGGGAGGGCAAGTGGGGGAATCCATTTGTCCTCCACTTGCTTCCCCAAGAGGACACTCTCCGTCTTCAACTTGTAACGAATTGAGAATTTGTGTTTTAAGAAATGCCTTTACCCTTTACAACATAAGAGAAGTCGATATTATTAAATACAAAATTGCTAAAGACGAGTCAAAGGCGTGATTAAAATTTATTTTGTTCGATGGGGTAATGAACACTATTCTAAAGACAGAAGATTAAAAAATGCAATTAAATTAAGCCGTCCATCACAAAAAATGAGAGGTCACACCAGCTTTCATTCGTACACGTACCCTCCTTTCCCATTACATAGGTGAAAACCAATATATAAAAAAATCAGTTGGTCTTGCTTCATACGGACCATTTTGGTCTGAAGCAATAAGACGGGATTTTGTAACCACTTTACAGTTAGATGTAACCACTATTGAAAACAACTTGATATAAGTCGTGGTTACATTTTATCAAAAAGTGGCAACATAATCCCGTCTTATTTTTCAGACGGAAATGGTCCGTCTGAAATAAAAATTTGCGTACAAAAATAGTCAAGCTGAAATTAGGCACAAAAACGTCGACATGAAAAATAATGCAGACCACAGTACTTATAATAGATACGTCACACCAAATCGTACCTTTTACCTTACAACAGTTTTGACTGCAACATAAACACTGCACTGCACAACGTAGTTACGTAGATAGATCTTTCTTACTACAGTAATACATCAAAAATCATCATTACCTACTCATTTTTATTTTTTGGCAACGGTAAAAGAAGTCAATTACATAAGATACTCATGACTAATTATATCAAGAGTATTAAGTCCTACGCAATCTAAACAGAATAAACTATTACTCCCTCCGTCCCGGTCATTTGTTTACCTTTGCTTTTGGCACAAAGACCAAGGGAAGGGGAGGGGACCATTTGTGGGTAGTGTCATAAGATGACAAGTGGACAATAGTCCCATTGGGTGATGAAATTATTCATCAAAAGTTTTCTCAATATAGAAAGGTAAACAAATGAATGAGACACCCAAATATGGAAATGGTAAACAAATGACCGGAACGGAGGGAGTACATAGCCAAGTTAAAGCTGAAATAGAGTCGTAGCCATAAGCTTGATAGTTGATACGCCCCTCCATCTTCGTCGATCACTATCATTTCACGAACATTCCAGGGACCACTTTTATGAAGGCCAAGAAGCCAAGAACGGGATACACTTACGCCACAAGGACGTAGGAAGAGAAATAGAGGTGCATGCCAAGGACATGCATAAGGGCAAAGAGCCATGCATCCCGGTGGTTGGTTCTTGAGAAAACACGATCTTGAGGCTTGAGGCTTGAATCTTGAAGCAATAGCTACCCGGTTAGGAGGTAGGTGACACAATCATCCAGAAAGGCTGTTTCGTTGGACCCATCAAGAGCTCATAACTGACATTTATTTGAACAAACCGCAAATTAAAAGAATTTACAACCCCATGAATAATGAGACAGGACACCCATAACATCCATGATGGTATCATGATAAACCCATAGAAGGTTTTTATCTGAAAAGAAAGACACAATAAACAAGTAGTAAACGACATTAGATTGAGCTGACAACCACCGCATCCAACCTACCAACACAACCGCCGAAACCATACTCGACCCTACCCAAACACATCACCAGCAGAAACAACAAAGATTCCACCAAGCATGACCTTACTCCAAAAACAGGCAACAACGGACACACCAGAGACAAAGCGACCGACCACCAAAACCCAAACTGACACCGGGGATCCAAAAAGGCGCCTATGAAACTCAACCGAAAACCCAACACTACACCGTCACATGCGACAAGACCACGAACGAAGCCCTAGAAAAACACGCACTAAAAAGCAGTAATGGGCCCGGTAGGTGGGGGAAGGGGTGAGGGGGAGGGGGAACACCTATTAGGCCCAAAACTATGACCACATAAAACACTACAACACAAACACAGACGGGCTATTCCCATCGACAATATTAGACCAGACCGGAGTCACACCAGGGGGTGAGGGAAGGGGCAAGGGGTTTGGGGAACACTCCCTGGGTCGCATGCAAGGTCGGTGGTGAAAAGACGGAGATCCAAAAAGACGGGAAGACAATAGATCGACGCGGCAAACGGCAAACGGAGCTTTACAGGCGGCCGGGACAAGACTGATGGGCCCCAAAGGGAAACCAAACAAAGGAGTGAGATAAAAAACATGAGGTAAAATCAAAGTGGTGATGCGAACCATCTCCGGAGATAGACCATGGCATGAGCCCATCTCCGGCGATGGGGTAGGCTAGGGTATTTATCAAAACGGAACACGTATGTATTTTTCAGTTATTAATTTTAGTGGCTACCCAAATTCTTATTTAAGATGGATGTATTTAGAGATGTGAGTTGTACCGAGCCAGTGCGGACTAGACTGGGCTACTTGCTAGCAGCCAGTCACGGCCCAATGGAGAGACTAGGCTGGGTCGGGCCATTATTGGGCCATGTTCGCCGGGTCTCCGGCTCACTGAGTTGTTGGCCAGTGTATGGCTTGGGCCTTTGTTGTAGTGTTGGATCGGGTCGGACTGAATAAGTCGTGGTACTAGCCCGACCCAATGGTGCTACCTGGTCATGCTGAAAAAATATGGCCCATATATAGGTGCGGGCTGGGTCAAGCTGGCCCGCATTGTGGAACAGCTATAGGTGTATCTAGAGGTTTAATCGATTGTGTCAACTTCGAGTCACTATTGGGTCATGACAACGTTTGGGTCGTCTACGGGTCAAGTCAATTCTTAGCTCGGTCGTGTCTAGGTGATTATCTGATCGTGTCTAGGTTATTGTAAGGTCAGGTCATTTAGATAGATCGTCGGGTCATGATCGAGCTTATTTTTTGGTTGGGTCATGTAACTATGATCATTTGTCGGGTTTGGGTCACATTTTGCTTAGTTTTACTCATCAATGTATTATACGCTCAATTTTTTCTAATTATTTTACCAGCTTGAGTTGAGTTATAGTTATTATTTAGCAAAAGGTTAAGGTTAGTTAGTTTCATGTCCTTTATAAAGGTCGTTTGTAATGTTGTTTTATCTTTTGGATTAGCTGAACTTCCGAGTTAACTTTTAGGTCAATAACACGTTAGATTTTGGGCTGAGAGAGTAAAAGAGTGTTTCAGGTCGGCTTGGATTGTGAGTGATCTCTGGTCGAGTTGGGTCGGGTTCGGTTTTGGGTTGGCCTTAATTGGTTTCGTCAGTTTACGGGTCATCAGGTTGGGTCTGTTCGGTTTCGGGTTGCAACATTTTTGAGTCCTATAGGGTCGGGGTTGCTAGGGTTAAAACATGTTTAATAGTACGGAGTATGAATAAAAAAAGAGGGAAAATTGATTATAAATTAGACCTGGCAAAAGCAACCTGACCCAATTGACCCGACCCGAGTCCCGAAATTAACCCGAACTACAACACCTGAATGTCACCCGAACCCGATTTAACCCGACCCGACCCGATCCGAACATGACCTGAGCTTTCTTAACTCGTAATTGGCCCGACCCGAAAATAACCCGATCCAAAACCACTCAACCCGAAAATGACCCGACAAAACATAACTGTAATTGAACCGAAAAGACATAAAATGGACTTTTGTCTCTTATTCTTTGCCCCGAAAATGACCCGACCCAAAACAAACGCGAAACTCGAACAAACCCGACCCAACCCGAATTAACCCGAAATCATTGAGAGAACCAAACTGGCCCGACCCGAACCCGACCCGATTGACCCGTTTGCTAGGTAAAAATATTACTCCCTTCTATTTCTTATGATCTTCCACAATTTGTTTGAAGAAATATTTAGTGGTATGGTGATATGTGCTTGTAAATGAGAGTAAGAGAGAGAATGTGGGGTTACAAATTATTATAACCACAAATGATAGACAAATAAGGAAAGTGGAAGATCTTTGAAAATTTGTCGTTTTAGAAAAACTAGAAAATTTTAGAGAATTGGAGGAAGTACTTTCTTATATAATCGACTTTTTGAAACTTATTCCCTTATATAATTTTTTCAAAACTTACTCCAATAAAAATGTTACTTTGTTCAAAAGTTGCTCCCATTTAACAACGTTGGCAAAAAAAATAAAATATGACCGATTTGCCCCTGACTTATGTTCCCTAGTACAATATGGTTTTAAATATACAATTGAAACACTACCCATTTCTCTCTTCCCTAATACGAAAATGACATTAATTTACAATCTCATTCAATCAAAAAATTTTCAACCAATAATCCCACAAGTGAGCATATAATAAGGTAAGGGTAATATAATCATACGAAAAAAATTCAAAATTTGGCCGTAATATTCTTTTTTTTTTTGGGTGGAATCATTAAATGGGAGCAACTTAAGTAGCTTGATATAGAAGAAGAGTACGCTAAAAAGTAACTGCGTTTCTTAAGTGTTCAATTTCTTCTCGAATGAACTAGGGGGCGTTTGGTTCAACAAAGGGAAAAAGAGAATACAAATAACAAAGAGAATAAAGGGGAAATGTATGGGATTACCCATAATTTAAGTCATTGTTTGGTTGAATTAAAGAAAGGGAATGGCAAATATTCATCCGCAACCTATTATTTCAATCACAACCAAGCAACACCACGTCCCACCACGTCCCAACACCACAAATTAACGTTAGAACCAGTATTGCAAGTCTACAACCCTTGTTGTCGGCATTACATTCGTGCCCTACCGCATCCACCGTCCTACCTCACGCAGCTCCGTTCACCACCACTAGAAACACCACTTAAACCAACAAAAAACTCTCCCCAACACCCAAAAACCCCTCCTTTACCAACGAAACCCCTCCCCCACCCCGAAACAACCAGATCTGGTGGGGGAGTCGACAAGAGGAGATGTTTCTGGTGGTGGTGAAAGGAGATGCGCATAGAGGGTAGTGCCCTGGACTGGCGGTCGTCGGGTGGTAGGGGCAGCGCATAGTTAGGGTGGCATAGGCGGTGAGTCGGTTACCACTTGGTGGTCGGAGATATAATTATGGTGGTGATTATAGATGATGGTTGGTGGGTTATTAGTGATAGTGGTAATAGTGGTGAGTGAGGGGGAAACAAATCTCATTCCCCTAGGGTGTGAGGGGTAACAAGGTTGAGGGATGTGAGGGTAAAGGAGGGGTAAAGGGAATATCATTGATTCCCTTACCCTTTTCTGAATACCCCAACCAAACAGCCCCTAATTAAGTAGCTTGATTTCCTAATTCCTCTTATACAATAAAGTTGTACACACCACGTGATCATGTCAACTGTCAACCTAAACTCAATCACCATAATATTGTACATTGAGCTTCTTTGAGAGCTAAATGCTCAAAAAGGAACCGTGATCAAAGGTAACAATCAGACTAATTAAGTGACATTCGAACACGATAGTTAAATATGGGTCGAACAAATTTCTATAACCAACTACTTTATGTGAAACTTATATGTTAATTTGTTTAAATAAATCCACTATTTAATTGGAGAATTACCTTGAAACTTTGAACAAAAGATGATTCGAAAAACGAAACATACCAAATAAGATATGAAAATTATAATTACCTCGGAGGCGAGTAACTACCGTGACCTCGTCCTTCAAAGCATAAGAGTTGTTTTTGTGAGAGAAGGATTGAAGGTGGAAGGTGGAAAATATATGTCTAAATAGTGAAATTTACTAAGTATCAATATTAATACAATATTAATTATTAACTCTCTTAACTATGCTTGTTAGGGAGTGTTAAAAAGTGACGAATAACAAAGTGAGGATGACTAATTAGAGCATCTCCAATGGTAAGCTAGTTGCAACTAGCTTACCTTTGACACATCACTTTTTTAAGCTAATACCATTTCAAGCTACAACTTTCTTCAATGGTTTATACAATTTACAACTTTCTTCAATGGTTTATACAATTTACAACTAGCTTGAGTTGACCCATTTAATAAACTTCTTTATTTCCTATTGGTTATGTTTCTTATATGGGTCCATTTAAGCTAGTAGCTCCATGGAGCTACTTGCTCAACTTAAGCTAGCTTATGTGAAGCACTCCAATGGTTAAGCATATAAATGTACACAATTTCTCATTGAAGACGGGTGATGTCGGTGGTCTTTCACAAACAGGCAAGTGAGAGTGGGAGGACAAATGTGAGAGACAACGCCTCTTTGTGAGACGCAATCCAACTTATCATCATTAAAAAACCAATATTAATATGAGTGAGTCATATGGAAGAACAAACTTTGGTATATACTCCTAAACAAGTCCTATACTCCTGTAGTCCTATCTGCCTATTTAATTTAAATTTAAAAATTAAAATTACTCAAAATATTATTTCCTAACCTAGTTTATTTTTAAATTTTTAATAACAAAATAGTAGTAGTCCATATACAAAAGTATGTGGTATTGAAGTAGTCGCCACTTTCCCCTGTTAATATTTCTCTGTCTTCTCTCTCCAATCATCTCTTGTCCTCCTCCTCACATCTTTCCTCCATTTTTATTTTCTCTCTCTCTTAAAAATCCCCTTTCTGAATTTCTCTCCACCAAAAAAATAAAAAATAAAAATAAAATAAACATCCACATTTTGTAATTATTTCGTTTTATTTTATTTTTATTGTATTATTTACTTTCTTCAATTTCAAACTAACATTTGTGATTTTTCTTTTTTGTATGGAGTATTGTTGAATTTGTCTGTAATTTATTCGATTGATTGATTGATTTATTATATTTATATATATTATTTTGTTGTGGAAACGAGTTACTGAGTTTTTGTTGTTAATTTTTTTGTATAAGTGAGTTAACTGAGTTGACCCGAGCCTAACTCGGCTCGGGATTGAGTAAGCTATAGCTATGGGATCGGAGAGTATAACTGATAGCAACAACAATGGCGAATCGTCGAAATGCGAGCAGAATGACGTTGTTTTGATTTCGGAAAATACTGAATTAATAGATGTTAATGGCGAATCGTCGAAATACGAGCAAAATGATGATGTTTTGACTCAGGAAAATACTGAAATTCAAGATGTTTGCGAAAATGATGATGTTTTGATTGAGGAGAATACTGAAATTCAAGATGTCAATGGCGAATCGTCGAAGTGCGAGCAAAACGACGTTGTTTTGACTGAGGCGAATACTGAAATTCAAGATGTTAATGGCGAATCATCCAAGTGCGAGCAAAACGACGCTGTTTTGACTGAGGTGAATACTGAAAGTCAAGATGTTTGCGAAAATGATGATGTTTTGATTGAGGAGAATACTGAATTTCAAGATGTTAACGGCGAATCGGTGAAATGCGAGCAAAATGATGATGTTTTGACTGAGGAGAATACTGAATTACAGGATGTTAATGGCGGTCGAGTTGAAGATGAGCTAGTTGAGTCTAGTTCATGCTATTATCTTGCCAAATTCAAACTTTACGAAACTCGTTCGGTATATCTCTTGTTGTTTTGATGAACTCGTTGAATTTGTCATTGTTTGGATTCGTTGACAATTTCTGTGTTTTAATTTGGAGTATTGAATTTGATTTATAAATATGTTCACTATATTGTTGTAATTTTCTGATGATTTGATGAGATTATAGTACTCCGTATATAAATTGTTTGTTGATTGTTGTTCAAATTGTATGATTTGTGTTGAATTAGTCATTAGTAGAATCTGTGTGCTGTGAAGTTGTGACTTGATGATGAGAAGCGAAACGTATTGTTGTCGATTTTGTGTAGGAATTTGAAATTGAGAATGTGGAACAATTGATGTTGATGTTGATATTGCTGTTATCTGTTGATGTTGATCTTGATGCAGTTGCTTTATGTTTTCCGATCCATTGCTTATTTTGTGTAATCGACCTGGAATGAGCTATAAATTTGTTTAATCAAAAGTCGTATTGCTAATGAAATTATTGGACATAATCCAGTTATTGTTCATGTAGTAGAAGCTTCGAACTGTTAATTTGCTAATTCATCAATACAATTAATTGTGATGTGAGGGACTATTGTAATTTGAAAATATTTGGTTTTGTGCTGTCAATGTGATTGATTTATGTCAACTTGTCAACTGTTGAGGCGATGTTATGCAATAGTTGCTTTTCTGTACGATTTCATAAGCATTGCAGTATCTTCAATACGAAGATGATACTATTGCAATTGTTCAATGGGTGACGGCTGATGATTATGTGGATATATTAATGTTTGTAAGTCATGCTCTGTGAGTCTTATGCATCTGTTTTCTATGGAACAGTATTTCTACATGGTTGGAAGAGACAAAAGCAAAAAGTATTGGAGAGTGCTCAAGATTGATAGATTAGAGTCGTCCGATCTTGTTCTTTGCGAAGACCCTACAGTGTACTCATACTCCGAGTGTTGTGCATTACTCAGACGGATTCACGAAGGAAATAAGCATACAGGAGGACTAAAATTTGTGACTACATGTTATGGAATTGTTGGTGAGTAAAAGCTGCTGCTTTTTGGGTATTTAGGATACTGTTCTGGTTTGCCGACTAAATCTTTACTGTTCTTTTACATGCAGGTTTTATTAAATTTTTAGGACCGTACTATATGATCCTTATCACAGAGAGGAGGAAAGTAGGCATGTTATGTGGTCATGCAATCTATGCTGTTGCAAAGAGCAAGATGATACCGATTCCTCACTCTACTGTGCGGTCCAATTTGGAAAATTCTAAGAATGAAAACAGGTCTTTTGTCTATTCTGCATGTAAATGTAAAATGTACCTCATACATGTAAG
The DNA here is from genome assembly GCA_022085475.1 of Heliosperma pusillum. Taxonomy (NCBI): domain Eukaryota; kingdom Viridiplantae; phylum Streptophyta; class Magnoliopsida; order Caryophyllales; family Caryophyllaceae; genus Heliosperma; species Heliosperma pusillum. The sequence continues at coordinate 51,899 of JAIUZE010000532.1, forward strand.
AGGGTTAATAAGCATTCAGAGACCTTATTGTGTATCAAAATTGTGCTATCCCTTTAGTCGCATGTCTCCCTTTTTTCTTTCAAATGTACTCCGTGTATATTTTGAAGTTCTGTGGTGTTTTTCCTCTAGAAGTTTCGATGTTCTCGTTATTGTCATTTGGTTATAGAGACTTTTATTGTTATGTTTTATTGTTTTGCATCTGAATACACATTCAGATGTGATGCTATTAAAATTATCATTTACATTCCGTCGTTGAACACCCTTGAGAGGCTGCTATTGCATCTGCCCTTTCTATGCACCATTACAAGCTATCTGCACATGCAGAGTGGCATATTTCATTGGTGTTTTAACTTTCGTTGGTGTTTTGATATTAGGATAACTTATTGACCTGGAAGAAGTATCGCTGGAGTGTCAACGGACAATAAAAACCTCTTTTTATTCAGTACTCTTGTTCTATTTTTAATAAAATGTTTATTACACCTAAATATTTTGTTTTTTTCTGTTTTTTTTTTTTTTCTGTTTCTTGTCTTTCGTCTACTGTTGCTGTAAATATATGTATTTATCTTCTTTGCCATTTGCTGTTGTTTCTAAAATTATCAGATACAAGAAGCTTCTAAGCACTGTGGACATTACAAAGGACTTCTACTTCAGCTACTCGTATCGTATCACTCATAGTCTACAAAAAAATTTACGTGATCATGAGACGAAACTCGTGCCGTATGAGACAATGTTCGTCTGGAATGCATTCCTGACTCGTGGAGTTCGAAGTCATCTTGGAAATACTCTTTGGACGGTTGCATTGATCCATGGCTTCTTTAAGCAGGTATTGTCATATTACACTATTACTGAAATTCTATTACAATACGAAGTGTTATGTGATGCACGATTAATGTTCCGGTGACTGGGTTTTGGTCTCGTTGTATAGCAGTAGTAGTGTATTTATTTTTACATTAAGTGCAATATTGTAAACAGACTATGTTGTTTAACTTGAGTTATCAATCGATAGACTTCTTGCTTTGTTTTCCTTACCGTGGAGGAAATGGTAAGCTGGGACCATTCAACTGATACTAATCTTTTGTCTGTGTTTCAATAGATCAAATTTTCAAATTGTGGACGGACAGTTAATGTGACTCTCATTGCCAGAAGATCACGCCATTATGCTGGAACTAGGTAGATCTTGTTGTTAATTCTGCCAAATTAAGATGGCAATTTATCTTGATTTTGACTTTCGAAATGCATTTTAAGTACTGAAATCACTTATAAGGAAATTTATGTGTTCCTATTATGATTGCAGGTATCTCAAAAGAGGTGTTAATGAGAAAGGTCGAGCTGCAAATGATGTTGAGACAGAACAAATTGTTTTTGAAGATGTTGCCGGACAACCTGTGTCGGAAATCAGTTCTGTCGTGCAGATCAGGGGGTCAATCCCACTTCTCTGGTCTCAAGAGACTTCCAGATTGAACATTAAACCAGACATCATGTGTACGTTTATGCTATATCTCTTGGTGAGTGCTGACTAATTTCTGTGATTCTTGTACTAACATTTTGCTGTAACACAGTGAGGGAAGACCCAAATTATGAGGCAACTCAAAGGCATTTTGAAAATCTTGCAGATAGATATGGAAATCCAATTTTCATATTGAATTTAATCAAGGTATGATATACGCTTTTGTAATGCTGTAATGTTTTGCTTACACCCAGTATAGAATTCGGTGTGCAGTGAGTAATTCGTAGCTAATTCATCGTAGACAAAGGAGAAAAAGCCTCGTGAGTCCGTTCTCCATGCAGAATTTGTGAAGGCGGTTGCCACAATCAATAAAGGATTGGACATACAGAACCGCTTGAAATTCCGAACAGTGGATCTCACAAGATTGTTTCGCTTGTAAGCTTTTGTGAACGTTTGTGTTTTATTATGTTAAATCTTTTCCCTTGTTAATAAGGCCTATCATTAGCTGCAGTAGGAATAACCGCTTTAACAAGTCAATGTACATTATATTTCAGGAAAGGAGCTAAGGTATTGACGCTTCTTAGCAAAGTGGCTGGACATGCGTTGGATCAAACAGGCTTTTTCTATTGTCCAGTGCCTCCCTATGTAGATTCTGAAATGTCATTAAGCTTGGCTCATACCACTACGGCACTAGAGGATGTCAATGAATACTCCCATTCTAAAGTTCCTAGATTTCAGAGTGGGGTCTTGAGGACTAATTGTATTGACTGTCTGGATCGCACAAATGTGGCCCAATATGCATATGGTTTGGTTGCTCTAGGTCATCAGTTACATGCCATAGGGATATATTCTACCCCAAAAATAGATCTCGATGACAATTTTGCATATAAGCTGATGGGGCTTTATGAGGATATGGGTGATACGCTTGCTTTTCAGTATGCTGGTTCAGCAGCACACAATAAGGTAACTTATAAGCTGATGGGTTTTTTCAGTATTCGTGTTTTGAGACAATATGATCGGTACCAGTCTTGTTGATAACTAACCAGTCTTATTACCATTACTTCTCTTTGGCTGATGTTAGTTTTGAAGCTTCTTGTATAAGTTTGTAAGATCTTAGATGAGGTTTTAAGATATACTATGTGGTCTCGTTAAAAACTCGTTTAAACGTAAGTACACAAACCACTAAAACTAACGTTGTCTAGCTATAGAATATATATGATTGTCTTCCCCAAGATTTCTGCATGTTCCCGCATGTTCCGCCCACACATTCTGATTGTCATTTTGAGGCGCAATCGTAGTTTGTTAACGTGACTTCCTTGTTCATAAAAATGGGTTAATGTATATTTATCTTTGTCTTGACTGTGGTTATTTTCACACGATGTATAAGCTAACTAGCGGCGGTAGTGATATCTCTCAATTTATTTTGAGGCGTCTAGATCTATTACATGGACGTCACCCTTTTTTGTGTTGAGTAATTCTAAACCAATGGGTCACCCTAAGCCAATACATCACGCTACGTTTGAGTTAGCAAAGTAAATTCTGACTCTTTTATGTCTCATAATTGAGTACTAGGAGATAATCAGGCAAGACCGTTTATTTTCAAGTATGTCATGATGTGTCAGCTCTTTGGAGAGAATTAAGAGTATATTTGTTGAATGTCAACCGGTGTCCTCTCCAATTGTACTCGTTTGTATATGTCCCTACAGTTATTCAGTTTTAATGTCTCTTCTTTTGTGTTCTCATGGTGTCATGTTAAATTGTTAACAGATATTCTCAGAGCGAAAGGGCCACTGGAAAGCAGCTACCCAGTCCCAAGAATTTATTAGAACTTTACAGCGTTACTTAAGCAATGCCTACATGGATCCTGAAAAGCAAGACGCCATAAATTTGTGAGTTGTTTTTTGATAGCATGCTCCCTCCACATTGATAGTCCTGTCCGTGTTAGAATGTTCTGTTTTTCAATTCCTGTTGTCTTCATATTCCACGCTTCTTCTTCTTTATGATAAGTTCCAAAAATCCACTTGTTTTCAAGCAGGAAAAGAAATGTAACTTTTTCTCCTACCTTTGAACATGTATGTAGGTTCTTAGGCCATTTTCAGCCAGAAGAGGGTAAACCCACATTGTGGGAACTTGATTCGGATCAACACTACAATATTGGCAGGCTTGCCCCTTCCTTGGCGGATGAAATTAGCAGGTATAATTGTGATTGTACATGGAGCAGATTATGGCACACATTGGTTCTATTTAGTATTTTGTGCTAGGATTCATCTATCGAAATTCTGACTAGCTAATATGAGAGGCTAGTTTTGAGTTTCTTTTATTAGGTATGAAGGTAGCTATCGTTGTAACCTGAATTTTAATGAAGTAATCTATATGCACTACATATGGCCATATGTAATACTTTCAAACAAGATACTGGTTTTATCCTAACCGCTCACATGGATTATGTGTATCAGTAAATTTTAAATACCATTGTCCTGGAGCAGAGGCTGCAGAGATTTACTTCTTGTCTATTACTCTAGTTTCAAAATACTCCCAAGTCTCATAGCTGTAAGAATCAGATGTAAATGCCCCTGAGCTAGAAAAAAGTGTTTTGATGAATTATTTAATATCTCGAAGTTGTGTTTAGTTTATACGAGATTTGATAGCTTGAAGTTGTGTTTAGTTTATATGAGATTTGATGAGTATATACGAGATTTGATAGCTTGAATGCGTGTTTAGTTTATATGAGATTTGATGACACGGTAACTGGTGAGACTCATGAGAGTTAGCCGAATGCCTACTTATCTTTGCCATTTCTGTAACTTCTAGGTTTTCCCTTAAGAGGTCGATGTCAGATGGAGTTCTTGTTTATGAAAGTAATTCGCCTGCAATACCAGCTGATGTAAGAGCGAGCGCTATTTTTCATCAGACTTTGCCCGACCTAAAAGAGGACAAGACGGGCTTCTCTGAGTCAACACCTGAAATTTCAACTTGTGAAACGGCTGTCTCTTCTTCTAGGTAAACTTTCTGTTCTGTACCCTCTAAGCAGCAAACTCAATTGTTTACATGGAATGTTGGATCGACCTTTCTCTACGAGGAAGTGGCATTTTATTGAATAGTATGACCTAACTAAATAGCAAATTCCGAAACAATCTGTGTATTTCTCTAATGTGACGTATCGTTTCTAGCAGATACCGTATTTAACTAACAACTGCGGTCGTCTATAGAAAATTCCATATTTGGTAATTTACCTTTAGTTTGAACTTTGAAAGGACTGACAGAAGAATTTGAAATGAGTATAAAATCAACTATTATGTGATTATATGACCTCATACGACTGAAGTCTTGTGATTTTGGACGATTTTTGTAGGTATACTCCATCTCTGTCTGCAAAGCAGCTTTTCATAGACACGCTAGATACCCAATTTGTCAAAGGCACATGTAGTTGTTATGATCAACACGGTGATGAATTTGACTGTGCTGATATCTTCGATCTAGACTGGATTTCTTCATCAGGAAATTCATGCGAAGATGAAACATACGACAGGTATTTCTCTTTTCTTTTCATGAACATATCTTCCAAATCATCTTTGTCCACTTGTTTACTAATCAGGAAACCTCATCTAAGGCTCTAAGCTTGCTTTTCATAAAGTTGATCAGTTATTTTAGTATCGGATGTTAAGGTCATTTGGATTTTGGAACAGTCAGTAAAAGGTCCATTTGTTTTACATTATAGAGCACAGAATAAAAAATTATATTGTGAAGCTCCAATGTCACGGTTAATCTCATGGATGATCTTAACGTCCTTGCAGATCTTCTCTATTGAATTCTCCAATGGGTGGTTCCTTGTATGGAATCATCGTGAATGAAAGCACAATTGAGGTTAGTAATTCGTAATTTTGCTGGGCTGGTCTAGGTTCCGGTTGAAATAGTAGAATACAGTTTTTTTGTTAACATGATTTTGCTCAAGGCATTCAACGATTGACCTCGTCACATTCCATGGCCATGGATAAACATACCTTAGTTTTATTTTGAAATTTGAACTGGAAATGGATAATACGGTGGAACACTGGAACCACATAGATATAGAACCAAAATAGTTTTTTTCATGAACGAAGGACGCATAACATGGAGTAATTTGCTATTTTACCTAGACGCACTCCATACGTTACTCTACTTGCTAGGCTAGTTCACATTATTGTGCGCGGTTGTAGGACTAGAAAGTTGTAATTGAGTGATTCACTTTGATTTTCAGGGAAAAACACAAACAGCATCTTCACTACCTGCGAAATTTCCTGATAGCTTTGTGGACTGGGTCGAGTATGGAACAACTTTAGCTTGAAGTCCAAACTATTCAAACATTGAAATCTACAATTGCTAACTCAACCTCTCCAAAGGACGTGGGTTGTGCACACCAAATAAGTACCAGAAGAAAGAAAAGTAGAGTTGTTGCAAAGTTTATAGGACACTCCAGCGCTTAACAGAGGATCCGTCAAGAGTGAACATTAACCCGCTAATTTGCTAATTCTTTTTGCGGAGGTTCTTGGTATCTCCGGTTCAAGCCAACTTCCGAACATATTGATGGTATATATTAAACTTCATTACTGCACATTATTGTAAATATGTGATTCCATAATTTTGCTTGCTGACTGCACCTCCATTTTGATATTCCTAGTTTTCTTTATATTTCATTCACTTTGGAATTTCTCATTGTACTGTACAATTTGTGCTGCTCCATACCCGAGCTACCTATATGTGATACGATACTCACTCTCTTACCGGTTATGTGACCGAATGACTAACGTACCAGCTCGTTCTACTTGCATAACATTCTATAATTTAATAGGGTTTTATTAAGTTGGTGAAGAATGGATTGAGATCTTGCCATTTGCCAAATATATTTTTTTTTTGGCAACGGTAGAAAATGGCCGAATGAGATCTTGCCATTTGCCAAATATACAGACGACATTTGACTCATTTGGTCAAATGCACTTATTTTTATTAAAAAGTACACAATCGCAACATAGTAAGTACATCGGTAAGCAAAAGTAACGGACTGCTGAACGCGAACTTGAACTTCTCTTTTTTCTACATGCCTGACGGTTTTCGAGAACCAACGAGTCTTCCGGGCTGCCAAGAATGAGCAAAGTGCACTTACGCCACAAGGACGTAGAAATGAAATGTGAATTGGAGTAGCACTATGATGCTTGAATCACACCTGACAATAGGCCGAAAAGTTTGTTGTTGGTGCTTTGTTTCTGGTTTGAGGTTTTTTTACAGTACGAATCATGGTCGTGTTTGAATACCGGTGAAGACCTCACGGATTCAGATGTGGATATAATATGCGTTCAAGGTCCGAGAATTGGGATTTCTTATTCGTTTTTCGCTTTAGGCAGGTAGAGAAATACACATCAATATTATTGTCCAACCAAAAAATTAAAATTGCCATACAGGAGCCAGGACAAGTTGTGGCCACGACATTGTTTCTCAGACAAAGTAATTGGCCGTGGCAACACATTTCTTTTTTAGCTAGTATATGACGGTCAAATATTATACCACATAAGTAAATCATAGGAAAAAAAAAATGTTTTTTGTTTTTTCCCTGTTATATTCTATTTTTGTCTTTTTCATCATACTTAGGCATATGCGAATCGCTTAAAATTTAAGACGGATATGCTCGTCTTAAATAATTTTTTGCCCCTTTATTTTTTTTTATAGAAGATAGCTTGCACATTTACATTTCAGTTTCGTTTCCTAAAAGCAATTAAAAAGCAATCAAAAAGCAATAATAAATAAAATAATGAAATCATCAAATCAAGCAACAAAAGCCAGTGGAATGCTTCAGTTGCAATCAAAAACAGTACGTGTAATAAATAAACACAAATTTTCATTTTAATCATTTAAGACATTTTTACAAGTCTTATAAGCTTAAGAGTTAAGACAGTCAAATATCATATCACCTGTATCTTAGACAAACATATTACTCCGTACTTTTATTGATGCATTATAATATACAAATGTTATGCTACTTGTGTATTTGATCCGTCTTAAACTTAAAACATTATACCGTCTTAAGAGAAACTTATTGTTAAACTCATTGAAGACGGACCAAATTCGTCTTCAGCTAAAGAAAAGCCAAATGTGTCAAGTTTAACATAAATGTAACGAGTATTTATTTTTAAGCTATAACTGGTTATTTGTTCACGATTTCATTTATCGTTAAACTGATCACAATTTGGCTCGTCTTCAGTTGACTATGAAATTGGTTCGTCTCACCAAATGAAGCAATAAAAGCCAACATAAAGGTAGAAGAAAATTTGAACCACTCCACATTTGACAGGTGACAATTCACAATTTAGTTGTACTCTCTCTTTCGATCAACACTCTTACGTCTCTAACAACAACTACGAGTTGTTCATTCCTAACACGCACTATAACAACATCTCATTTCTTCCTTTCCTTCCTTCATTACTTGTACCATGACGTGTTCCGGCGATCGAAAGGTTTCCTATCATTCAAACTATCTTGCTCTTTTTTTTTACTAATTTTTGTTACCCTGTTATGATTGATTACCCTTTCCGTCTCAATCATTTGTTTAAAAAAGTTAAACAAATGATTGAATGATTAATTGGGATTTTTATGTACGGACAGGTGACTATAATGATACTCAAGGTTGATCTTCAATGTAGCCAATGCTACAAGAAAGTGAAGAAAATCCTTTGCAAATTTCCTCGTAAGTCTCTCTTTTATCCTACTCGTTTGTATAATACGCTTAATTTATGGGAATAATACATACTACTCGTATTTCTCAAGATATATAATAATAATGCATATATTATAGGGCTAAGTAGTGTTAATTAACTATGTTTTGTTGACAAGAGAAATACGAGACCAAATATACGATGAGAAGCAGAACACGGTGACCATCACCGTGTTGTGTTGCAGCCCCGAGAGGATCAGGGACAAACTTTGCTCACAAGGCCGTAAGACCATCAAGAGCATCGAAATCAAATACCCTGCTCCAAATAAGCCGCCTCCTGACGATCCTAAGCCCAAACCAGTTCCTCCTCCTCCTGCTCCTGCTCCGACTCCAACTCCTACTCCAAAACCTATCCCCATACCCGTTACCAACGACAAGCCAGAAATGAAGAAAAACGGTTCTCAAAGTGGTTCCAAACCAGCACCGACTCCAGCTCCAGTACCAACTCCCGTGCCAGTTCAGGATCCACCCAAGCCAACACCTCCAACTCCTCAGCCAGCACCAACTCCTCGGCCGGAGCCTGTGGCTCAATGGATACCTGGGTACCCGCCTTGCCCGCCCCCCCAAATCTATCCGGTATCAGCATGCTGTGGTTCTTGTTACGAAGGCAGACCTGGCGGACCCTGTTACCATGGAGGGTATGGACCTGCCCCTGGCCTTAGTTATGGGTACCAATACGGAAGGCCGCCTCCTTGCCCACCCGGTTACTATGGTAATCGCTGCGATTACTTCAGTGAGGAGAATTCTTCCGCGTGTTCTATCATGTGACGACTCAAGTTGCCACCGGTGATATACTGATATATATAGTTACGGTGTATATTTGAGCAGTATTATTACATTAAAATTTTGCTTTTTTCACACACATCAACACTCTACAGGTTATAAATTTACCTGTATGTTATAGAGAATACATATTGTGTATGAACTAAATTGTCGAGATGAATAATTAATACGCGGGATTGCTCGTGTTGGTTGCAGACTTGCACGGGTTATTAGAGAATATACTGCAGTGACTGTATAGTTCTCACATATTTTACGATCCTAATATATTCCTAACAGTCTACAACCCAATTACGGAGACAGGTGATATACGAGGGACGTACAGGAAATCGGGGCTCCCCACATATGGAGTAATCTCTCCTACCAAGAGCTTTAATTCTCTTTGCCCTGCAAAGGCTTCATGCTATTTCACCCCCAATACGACTACGAGCACGGTTTGTTGGGGAAAAAAAAAGAGTCCATAAGTTAGGTGGGCAATATGTTTGGCGCGGTGGATGAAGCGGTGAATTACTGAACCGAGGCAATAGAAAGAGGGGGCATAAGTTATTTGTTACACCATAAACATTGAGAAAATTGGTTGACCTACTCCTCTGGTCATTATAGTGAAAATTGACGTAATTAATAAGAAACAAGAAAAAAGGACACCACCAGTTCCCCTCCTGTCACCGCACCGCACCGCACCGCACCCCCTTCCTCTACCATCCTCGGTGCCCTTCCAAGACAGTCACCACACCCTTCTCCGTGTAGTGTAACAATTCTGGGCTCGCCTACTCCACTCCCCCTTTTTTTTCTATCAAAATACCCCAATTTGAAAACCTATAACGTGCAACTTAAACCCTGGACAATGAAAATCGAACTTCCGTGCGATTTACTTGGGGTTTAAATGAATTAAATGTAGCAGGCAGACGGCATCAAACATAATGTTCAAAAAGGAAAGAAATTACGGCATAGAAACGGCAATCACTGATTAATTGGCAACGTCCGTCTACACTAGCTAAAAGTCTTTCGGAGAATAAAGCGGAATTGATTCGAATTGGTTGGATGTTGGAGGGGGTGAGCCTTACGGGTTGAAAAAAATTGAAAAATGCAATTTGCATTGCAAAATATGAGTAGAAATTAACAATTACTAAGTTGTTTTAAGTATTATATTGCCAAAAGGAAAAACGAATGGTGGTGGAATAATTTCGACAAATCAACAAAACGGAGTTGATACTAAGGCCCTGTTCTTTTGGGCTGAATCGGAGCTGAACTGAACTGAACTGAACTTATAGGAGCTGAACTGAACTTATAGGAGTTGAACTGAACTTATTGGAGCTGAACTGAACTGAACTGAACTTATAGGAGCTGAACTGAACTGAACTTATAGGAGCTGAACTGAACTGAACTTATAAGAGCTGAACTGAACTTATAGAAGCTGAACTAAACTGAACTAAACTTATAGGATTTGAACTTTTCTGAACTTAATTTTAATTAATTGAATAGAATTTATAAAATCTAAAATTTACTAAACTGAACTTTATTACATAAGGTAAGATAATAACATAATTCCAATTTATATACATTGGTTTGTTCAAATATATTACTACGTTGACATCATCTTTATCTGTATCTTTATTTTTTGGAAAAGACTGTCATAAAAAAAAAGTATACTCTAAAACATAAGGTAAGATAATAACATAATTCCGATTTATGTACATTGGTTTGTTCAAATAGATTACTACGTTTACATTACGATAAAAAAAAAAAAATCACATATTACATCGTTTTCTAACCATCTATTTCCATATCATCATCTTCCTCATCACTTTCTTCTTTATCTTCACTATCACTCGTAACAACGAATTTATTCCCTCGCCAAATGTTTTTTACTATCTTGTTTCGTACCTTTAACATGATTTTTTTCCCGCTTATCATCAAACATGCCCAAATCTATTGTTCCTTGAATATTCACGTCATGTTGTATAACAGGTATTCCAAGATTATGCATCCTTATAAAATTATGGAGTGTGAATGTATAAAACAATAATAGACATTTGATACTTTTGTGACATTCGGGGCATATTTTTTAACACCCACCTTTTTTTCAAATGACCAAATGTCATTCAACTAATTAATGTCACAGTTTTTTATATCGGTTTTCATAAATAATATATTCCGTATAACTTTTCTGAACTTAATTTGTAAGAATTGAATTTTTCTGAACTGAACTTATAAGAGCTGAACTGAACTTATAGGAGCTGAACTGAACTGAACTTATAGAAGCTGAGCTGAACTGAACTTATAGGAGCTGAACTGAACTTATAGGAGCTGAACTGAACTTAAAGGGGCTGAGTTTAAGTCCAAAAGAACAGGGCCTAATCAAGAAAAGTTATAATACTAAAATTATCGGTAAAAAAATAGAGGTGCAATTAAGATGACGTTTAAATAAAACATAGCAGTAAAAAATCCATTAAAAAAACGCATGGGAGTGATAAACAAACATTTTGCAGTTCGACTGAATCCATACAACTAAGTAACTAGTAAACTCAAAATGCAAAACTAGCTCTCCATAGGGTTTCCGACATTTTCAGGAACCAAAAATCAACCACCAAAACGGGCGACGGTCTTAAGCGGCAAACACTGGAGCGGCATCAACTGGGGCAGACACCTCCTCCCATTCGCCGGCTGTTGCAACTTCATTTCACATTAAATTTAAAGACATCAGTAATATTACATAATAACACACATCAATCAATGGCAAATTCTCGTTTACATGAACACTTTGTTAAGCATCTCTATGTTGCTCATAATCGGTACATAGTTACACGTTCAAGAAAGAGGGGAGATAGTACAACGACCAGTCTCTGGAACAAAATTACTCCAATGTTGTCAATAGAAAATGTTGGTTTTGAAGTGGGGAAGATAGTAAAAAACAACAAAGTTTATCACTAATTGTACGGTAGAACACAAAAAGGTAAGAACAACAACCCCTTGTAATATCGGATACAAATTACATAGTTGTGTAATACTTTCTTGTGTCCCGATCATTTGTTTACGTAAGTATGTCTTATTCATTTGTTTACCATCCAATAATAGGAAATCCAATAACTACAAAGCGAAATGGAGAGGTCCTCTCTCCTAGGTCGTACCAAAAGACAAGGTAAACAAATGAATGGAACAAATATAATGTTACCTCTTCTACAAATTAGACAAAGTACAAAGCACATAAGCAAAAATGAATAATCCTATTTTCACACTAATTTTCTACCATTCCTACTTATTTATCAACTAGTTTTCTCTTGTAATCTCTCCTTGTTCGCACTTTAACGTTACCTCTTCTACAAGTGCTCAACACTCATACATGGGTAATTCGCTTAGCAATTAATATTCAGGTAAAAACGCTATTGCTTTTCCGAGCCATACACTTGTGTCTGATACTTTACGAGACAGACTGGCATAATTTTACCACTTTTTTTCGTAAATAGTCCCATGAAACAATTCATGTTAAATAACAATAAGTCACCATGGTTTACGGATTTTTTGTTTTGACATACAATCATCAACTTTTACACGAGTTATTGTAACCAATAAATTTCATTGACAAGAAAACAAAAATGAAGCTTCTAACCTGGAACTGCAGCATAGTCGACAGCAGCAGGGACAGGGGTGGGTGCATCACCCCATTGTGCATCAGACGCCCCCCAATTATCAGCAGGAGTAGCACCCAATGCACCAGCTGTATAATCTGGCATACCATAATCAGCCACCTGGGCGATTTCCTCGTCTTCAGGCTCCTTTGCTTCTTCTGGCTCTCGGTAGAAGAATAAATCAACCTGCACACACAACCATGTTACAATATAAATATCACATCATTACTTAAAACCCATCATGGTAACAACATACTAGCAAAGAAAATGTATTCGCAGAAATTACCATAACATCCCACTTCTGTCCGGGACGGAGGGTTCCCCTCATCTGCAACACCATACGAGCAAGAAGCCAGAACAAGCAACCAATGCTGTGCTTGCCCTTGTTGTTGGCAGGGATACCGATGTCCACGTATCCCATGGGTGAATCGGTATCACAGAAAGCAATGGTGGGGATATTTCCCAAGGCAGCCTCCTTGATAGGCTGAACAAAAAAACAAGATATCAGAAATATTAGTAAAAAACTCAAGATACAAATCGAAATCAGACCACATTCACAAATTTTGGTTACGGTAGTTTACCTGGTGGTCAGTCCTTGGGTCAGTCAGGATCAAAAGACGAGGCTCGCAGAAAGAGGTCTGAAGCTGGTTAGTGAAAGTACCAGGGGTGTGACGACCAGCAATGGCATGAGCACCAGTGTATTGAGCAAACTTAAGAACAGCCCTTTGACCGTATGGTCTAGCAGATTGAACAATGATATCTTGTGGGTTCTCGATCGCAACAATAACTCTAGCAGCCATTAGGAGCTTCTCCCATGTCCTAGCTAGGTTGATGATGTGAATCCCTATCGCACACACCAATTGCACCATTTTAACTCGTAACTACCGAGCTCCATACAATCACAATTTATTGTACCCCTGACTTAAGCAACTTAACTCAAAACTACGCAAACCTAAAATAACGCGGCATTATTTTCTAAAACTATGGATCATTATCTATGTAATTAGTGTTGGTAACAATATTAGAGTAAAACCGCCTCACATAAGTCAAATTGAACAACACAATCACAAATAACAAGTGTTTTCTATACACATCCGCGAATTGACGTCTTTTTTCGCTATAACTCACTTTAGTCTCGATAATCTCATGATTAAAACAAACATTATGGTTCAATTGAAACAAAGGCGATACAAATTCAATTCACAAATACAAAATGAAGAAACCTGAATAACAACATTATCACACAAGCAACACAAAAAATTGATTCATTTATACAAAAACACAGCAATGTGAAATAATCGTAAGCCGAAAACAGTCTCTTTACGTTGCTAACACAGGGGTAAGACTGCGTAAATCCGACAACTCAGGTAATTAATGTTGTTTTAAATCAAATTAACAACATAATTACATGATTAATAAATAAAAAAACATAAATCACATAAAAAACCCATTAACAGATCCATAAAAATAAACACAAAGAAATACTAAAAAGATCAAAACTTTAACATAAAACAATGAAAAAAAACATGGGTTTATAATAAAAAGTACCATCAGAACGACGTTTGAAGACATAACGTTCCATTTGATAATCACAATTTTTGGTACCAAGATGAACATGAGAACCCAACATAAGTTGGATGTCTTCTTCCTTTTGGGACAATACCCTGTCGGCCGCCATTGTTGTTTAGTAAGTTAAAGCTTGAAATGAAGGAAAATGAGAAGGGTGCTGCTAAAATGGTATAAAGAGGAAGATTTAGAGAGGGAGGTTTTTAGGGTTTGTGAATTGGTTGGGTTTTATGTATGTGTGTCTTGTTCAACCCTACTTGGGCTTTTTTTTTTGTTATTATTATCAACTTTATGATCCGTCATGTTTAATACGGAGTACTACTTTCAATCACATTTTATTTGACCACTTCTAGGTAGACCTGATAAATGGGTCAAACGGGTCGAGTTTAGGTCGGGACGGGTTTAGGTCGTGTCATCTCGGGTTTGCTCAATCTTTCATGTCAGGTCGGGCCGCTTTAAGTTTGGGTCATTTTAGTTTCATATCCGATTTATTTAGGCCATTTTTAGGTCAAAATGGTCAAATTAGTTTTCGAGTCAAGCCGAGCGTCGAGCCAAACTCGCACGGGCCGACTTGGACCAAGTCGAGCGTGAGCTGCACGTAGGCCGTCTCGTCTCATTATCACCCCTAATCACAATAAATTTGGTCATTTAGGATCATTTCAAATCGGGTCGTTTGTGAGTCGGTGGGTTCGTTTTGGGTCTCTTTCGAGTCAGACAAGGCTCGGGTCAGGTCTGTTTCGAGCCATCCTCAGGCCAGGCAATTCTGGGTCGCTTTGGGTCTCGGGTCGGGTTATTATGGTTGTTCACTTGATGGTCGAGAGTCGAGACTTGAGAGTCTAGAATAAGGATGATAAATTGGCAATGGATCATCCTACAGGTCGAATACGAGTCATAATATTTTTGATTTAGTGGATGTAAATATGGATATGGATCAGATATGTTCGATATGGTGGAGATCCATATCCTACCCTAGGATTGTTCACTTGATCGTCAAGAACCGGGGATAAATAATAAGATCGGATAGTGTAATTTGATCCAGATTAGATCAGATAATGCTTTTTTTGTCGTGTCAGTCAAATAGTTTGTGTTATTAGGATTTTACAGATCAGAATTAATGGACCATGAACTATACCAAAAAGACTATAGGTTGGACAGTGTTATTTACTCTAAATCGGATAACACTTTCTTTGGTATATTGTAGGTTCAATAGTTTGTGTTCTTTTGGTCTTTTGGACTGTGAACTATGCGATCTCACAGTATGATGGTGTAGTCTTATCAAATTCATACTAGCCAGTCTCCATTCATATCATACTAGCCAGTCCATATAGTGCAAACAGGTCATCTAGCCAACCAAGATCGAAACCTACGCGACCAATCAATATAGCTATCCGAGGAACCAATATAGCTATCCGACCAACAACAGGAGCTAGACAAGCTGATCTATTTGTCTTTCACTTGCCCTCTGCACTTGCATATTGTGAGAGGGACACTATATATCTTTAACTTGTGACAGATAATGTTTGTCTTAATGAGAAATTGTGAATTATTAAACAACAAATAAATAGAAAATTTCAATTTTTTCTAAATCGAAAAAATAAATAAAAAACGGAGGGAGTAGGAACTTTATACTAAAAAAAGCATGATTTATTTATGTCATAATAGGAACAATTTTGTCAAAAGTCACTTAGCTGTTGAACACCCTAAGAGAAAACTTGGGCCAACTTGCAACCCAAATAGCAATTCTTATTCTAATATGTGTCAGATATGTAGGAGAAAAGTCTATTATTTGGGCCCTTAATGTGTAGTAACTTCTCATTTTCTTTCCTTATTATTGGATAATGGACTATAGGCTAGGCAAAATTTGGGCCCTGGTAATCTGGTATCTTGAGGCCCGGTTCAAATGTACCTGTTGAACACCCTTAGAGCCGGGCCCGATCCAAACCCAAATTTATTGGCTCACCTTTTCTCTGATCCATAAAAGTTAAGCTATTCTAAGTTCAGAAAAATAAGGTTTTATAAGTTCATAAAAGTTAAAGCTCTTACAAGTTCAATTAAGCTCTTATATTTTCAGTTCAGTTCATCAAAATTAAGTTCAGAAAAATTAATCTTCAATAAGTTAGATTAAAAGCTCCGATAAATTTAGTACAAAATAATTACTCTTATAAATTTAGTTGAATTTAATTAAGCAAAATTAAGTCAAAAAGAGCATACGCCTAATTATCGTGTACCGAGAATACAGTCTTAGGCCCCGTTCTTTTGGGCTGAATTTTGCTGAACTTTTCTGAACTGAACTTATAAGAGCTGAACTGAACTGATCTTAGAGGAGCTGGACTGAACTGAACTTATAGGAGCTGAACTGAACTTATAAGTTCTGAACTGAACTTAACTGAACTTATAGGAGCTGAAATTTTCTGAACTTAATTTTACTTAATTGAATAGAACTTATAGAATCTAAAATTTACTAAAATGAACTTTATTATTATTATTATTATTATCTTTTGGAAAGGCTGTCGTACAAAAAAAAATATACTCTAGAACATAATGTAAGATAATAACATTATTCCGATTTATATACATTGGTTTGTTCATTCAGATTACTACGTTTAGATTACGATAAAAAAAATCACATATTACATCGTTTACTAACCATCTAATTCTATAGCATCATCTTCCTCATCACTTTCTTCTTCATCTTCACTATCACTCGAAACAATGAATCCATTACATCGGCAAATGTTTTTTACTATCTTGTTTCGTACATTGAACATGGCATTTTTCCGCTTATCGTCAAACATGCATGAATCTACTGTTCGTTGAATATTCACGTCATGTTGTATAACAAGTATTCCAAGAGTATGCACCCTTATAAAATTATGGATTGTGAATGTAGAAACAATAATAGACATTTGATACTTTTGTGACATTTGGGGCATATTTTTTAACATCTTCAAACGTTTTTTCAATTGCTCAAATGTCATTTCAACTTTCATTCTCAATGATAATGTCGATAGTTGAAATACTCTACAATTCCTCCGCGCGGTCTTAATGATAATGTATGTATCCAATAATTAATGTCAAATGTTTTTATATCGGTTTTCATAAATAATATATTCCGTATAACTTTTCTAAACTTAATTTGTAAGAATTGAACTTTTCTGAACTGAACTTATAAGAGTTGAATTGAACTGAACTGAACTTATAGGGGCTGAACTGAACTTATAGAAGCTGAACTGAACTTATAGGAGCTGAACTGAACTGCACTGAACTTATTGGAGATGAACTAAACCTAAAGTGGGTGACTTTAAGTCCAAAAAAACAGGGTCTTAATGTTTGATTATATGGGTACAAGGTGAATGGGCCATGTTGGTCACCTGATGAACTGAGCAAGTTGCCCAAATTGTTGTGGATCCTATTTATGTGTCCAGTGGCTTAAACTGTAGTTTTCCATTACTTGCTGTAAACCTCTATAATACAGTACTGTTCTTGTGCTAAAAAAGGAAAATGACTCCAGCATGTCTTACTGAAGACGGGCATTATCCGTCACAAGGTGAAAACAAATAGTGTCCCTCTTACAATATACAAGTAAGGTGCTCCATTTACCCTCCACTTGCTTATTGTGAGAGGGACACTATCCATCTTCAGCTTGTGACGGTTAGTTTCCGTCTTCAATGAGAATTTGTGAAATGACTTGCCATAATTTTGAAGCAATTCTTACTTACAAAAATAGGTATTTCATCGTAATAATAAAACGGGTTGAATATCATTTCATATATGTATAATACAAATGTATTTTTTCAGTATATTATATTGCCATCGATTTATTCCATATGAGTATATTTAACCTATATTAAGCTTAAAACTGATATCTTCGTTCTAAAAAAATTGTCTTTATATTGTACGTCGGCTGTGGAAATTGGAAAACCACAAGTTGTATCAGTAGCTGTTGCTTCTCCACTTTTACATAAACAACACTTGACATAAACTTATGGACCACTTGCCATTTTGCTAACAGTTTGCTAATGTCTACATTGCCAAAATTGTCTTATTTGAAATTAGTAGGGGAACCATGAAAAATAAAAGTAAAAGTATTGGTTAAACTAGTTTTAATCCCGTGCAAAAATTGCACGGGTTATTTTTAAAATTATTATATAAAAATTATGTTTACTAATATGAATACTTTTTTTTAATCCCGACATGGTAGAGTATTTGGATGGTGTTTAATGACTATGAAATGGACTTAACGTCTAAATCACTTAGCCAAGCTTGTAAGATCCTGGGTTGTTCTGCACCAAGACCCTAACCCGTACCGAAACCTTTCCTAAACTCAGAGTATAAGTCCAATCACTAATTAATAAAAACAAACTCTGCTTCTACCTCCAAACAGTGATATAATTCCAATTTACTTTAACCCAATTCATTTAGCTCTAGACAGTAGACACTACACCTATCTTACTCCATCTACGTACTTCCTCACCAACTTTCCCAATGTACTCTATAAACTTGAACTCCGACGCAATACGGTGCAAAGTCATGTATTTCCGTTGTTTTTGACTTGAAGTTTGTAGGTCTACTGATCACATGAGAATTATGCCCACCTTTATTTTTCCAAAAAAAAAAAAAGTTCAAAAATAATCTCAAAGTGTCATATATTGTTTGTGCTTTTTTTTTTCTTAAGTTTATGTGAGATTTTTGCTTGTTTGTAAATATCGTCTATTGATTCTTTTAATATAACATTGCAATTATTTTTTTAATATGATCTTTGTTTTAGGTTTTTAGATCTGTCTGAACTCACATGTTAGTGCGTGTTCGAGCTTCTAATTATTTTTCTACATTTTAAAAAAAATTAGTATATTTTTTTTTGGGTAAATATAATACTCATAGTATTCTGGACATTATTTGTTTTATTTAGGTCAAAGTTTAGATCTAGTATTTTATGAAAGAAATTTGTTTCTTCTAATAATTATGTTTTTGGCGTCTTAATTTTTGTCCATGATGATTTTTTTTTTCTAATTATTCAATTTTTCAATAAGTAATTTTTTCTATTTATTTGGCTCATTTAGCCTTGTATCAATATATCATTTTAATTTATTTTACCTATTATTTTTCTTTGTATTTTTTTTTGGGACAAATGGCGTAACTTTCAGAATTTTAATATTGTTATTAAAAAAATCCTATGGGTCGTCATTGCTTTTTTATTTTTTGTAATTTGAATTTGATTTTTGTACAATTCATATTGTAATGTATGGTTTTATATTAGGTTCAGTAATGTAATTTGTGTGCCTTATTAATGGAAAAATAAAAGTAGAAAGAGAGAAATTAAACTTCCTAAAATCATGGGCACACCTCTTTAGAAGTAGGAAAGTAATCTTAAAACCCTGAAATTAAGGAGCCAATAAGAAATCTCTAAAAGTTATTGCTTTAGTATATAGTAGATTGACCACTAATTATAAGGCAGTGCTAATATTACTAGAAAATTTCAATGCTAATGAATTTTGTGAGTACGTGATAAAATTAAAGTAATTATATATTCTCATAAAAGTGAACGACATTATAAATTTTTGAGTGACACTATTATTCCACAAATTTTCATTATAGACGGGCATATCCGGCTACAATTATAGAAGGCTCGGATCTCTCTTATAAAGAAGCTATTGGGAGGCAAGCGGGAAACCACACAATTATAGATAGATATGTCGGTCTTATAGAATTATAGAATTATGTGCATGAGACCGGCCCACAAGCAAGTGATGTTCCATCCTAAAACCAATTGTTGATAGGAGGAGTAACTCACTTCTTTATAAGCTAGTCCATTCACTATTATTCTACCAATGTAGGGACAATACCCCTCACGGCTCACACGCATATGGAAAGAGACCTTAACACTCCTAATTATAGAGTTGATATCATATCAGAGTACATTCGGGTTGGATCATTAGTAGCAAATGTGAGCAAATTGAGTCGAACTTCACACATTTTATTTAACTTTGATCTCTCTAACATTCTTGAGCATTTTTCTTCTTATTATTTAAGTTCTCAAGCATTATTCGACAACTATATAAAGACCCTATATGGAAATCTTCCAACATTAGTACTAATAAATCGCTTATGAAGAGTGAGTGTCATGTAATTCAAATCAAATTTATTTAAATTAAAAGTATTTTAGATTTGACTGAATTCATACTAAATACATTTTTGTTTACACATTAGGCTATTAGCTTAACATTTTGTTTAAAATCACTAGTAGAATTAGAGCTGAACAGTGGGCTGGGTTTGGGGAAGGGAGCTCGAGCTCACACTGCGGGCCAGAGGGGTGCGGGTTGGGGCGGGCCGGGCTGGGGAATTGGTGGCCCTGAACCGACCCGCTTGGGAAAACAAATACTTCCTCCTAGTCACTCATTTCTTCCCCTTTCCCCTTTTACACAAAAATTAAGGAAATGAATTTGGACCACACAAAACACACTACCCCACATACAAGTGAATTTAGACCACACAAAACACACAACCCACATCCAAAAAGGGAAAGAGGGAAGAAAACCCGACTTACCCAATAAGGAAAGAGGGAAGAAATGACCGACTAAGAGGGAGTACTAGAAATGGGTGCGGGCCAGTGTGGGCTGGGCGGGCTAGGGTGTGGGACTGGGAGAATGGAGCCCGGGATCGGCCCGACTTGGGGAGCGGGTTGGGCGGGCCAGCATAGTGGGTCAGCGGGCCAGATGGGATGCGACTCGGTGGGCCGAGCTGGGCCAGTGGGGTGCGGGTTGGGGCGGGCCAGTCTTGGGAGTTGGTGACCCTAAACCGACCCGCTTGGGAAAAAAATACTAAAAATGGGTGTGGGCCTGTGTGGGTTGCATGAGCTGGGGGTGTAGGCCGGGGAGAATGGTTGGGCATGCCAGCATAGTGGGCCGGCGGGACAGAGGGGATGCGGCCCGACGGGCCAGTCAGGGGTAGTGCAGGCCGAACGCCGCACCACTGTTTAGCTCTAAGTAGAATACATGTATTCTCTAACATAGTATTAGGATAAGGTGAACTTTTGCATTTATGCAACAAGGCAAATTCTCGTATATGACGAACACTTTTCGTCATGAACTTGTGACCTCTTACAAGCTTCAAGTGGGAGAGTAGGACCGTCACAAACGATACTTTCTAATGCAACAATCTTATTAACTTTGTGTTGCCGCGTAAGGAAGAACCAACTGAATTTCAACGCTTACTTTAAATTCTATATTAAAGTGATTCTCAAATAGTAAAAGTTACTTCGTAATAAATCAGAACCCACCTAAAATATAATTAACTTTCACAAAAAGAAGCTAAACACAACAACTTGATGTGATAATCAAATTAATTATTTTACATTATCTAATTAGCAAATGACCCACATCAACCCTAAATATCACAAATCTCATCAATCATTCACTTAAATAAAAAGCATTAAATCCTAACACTGTATTTGTACTAGATAATTTGATACACAAAGTGAGCAATACTTGACTTTAGTCATGCAAATTGCAAAATGGGCCCACCAACTCTATTCTTTAGCATGAATGAATGGACCGTAAACTCTCATAAACCCAAAAAATATACAGCCAAGAGGCCCACTATCACCGAAAATAGTTAAAACCGAACCTTCTAGTTCTTGGTCATACCGTATACCACTTTCTTTTATATTCTTACTGGATTTCATGCCCGTACGATGTACGAGTTTACGTTAATGTCATTTTCGTAATTTTCCTATAACAGTTAACTTATAAAAATAAACTTTTGAAATTTTAAGACTAATAAAATATACTCCGTAATTTTTAAAAAAATAATATTGATATTGATTCAATTTATTGTATTTTAAACATATGTTACCAACCTTGTCGGGACTCAAGTTATATTTGATCTATATTATGACTCAAAAAATGATTCAAAGTACCTAAGAAATAAGCTCTCTAAGACAATGTATAAGACACTCAAAAGATTTTGGAATTAGTTTAATTATTATTAATTAGTTTAATTATTATACATTACACATGGAATTCAAGTTGTTCCCATGTGGTCCCTCTTTAAACTAATGAACATGAATCTCCCCCTTTCCAACAAAATATCTTCTTCTCTTGCTTCTTTAGGGGGGCCATCTCTTCCTCACCTTTCTCCTAAATAAAATATTTAAATATAAATAAATACTTATACATTAGTCTTATCCATTATTTCCTCGGTCTCGATCATTTGTTGTCAAATGTATTTTTTGCGTGTCTCAATTATTTGTTGTCATTTCTATATTATAAAGGTTTTATGTGAATAATTTGAATCACAATAGGATTATTATTCACTTATGATCCATTAAATCTTGTTTGTGACGTTCACAAGCTTGTAACATCTCACAATACTCTTTCCCTTTTCTCATTAATTTAGTCGGGGTGCGTCATCACAAGCTTGTGAAATGTGAATGTATCAAATACCATGTTTCTAATCAAGGAAATTAAATCACAAAAATAAATACATTTGAAGGTAGGATTAATAGAAGCCCAGTTGTATCAACAAAGATTGACCCCAATGATAAAGTTTATGTTCTGGTCACGAAGTCAGGGTTCGTTGACTCGTTCTCATGAGTTAAAATACAGCCTTATTGATAAGCGGTATATAAACACCATTTTAAGTACTTAATGAGGCCGGTGATCTGCGCTAGTCTCAGACTGGGTAAGACCTAACCTAACCAAAATTTTTATTTAAAATAAAATAAAAATAGAAGTCTAGTTGTGTCTAAAGTATACGATATTTTATGTGTGCAGTACTACATCAACAACGCATTTGATATATTCAGAGAACGTATAAATAAAAAACAATACGAGTATTATAAAAAAGTAGCCGCTTCTGGAGACTTCTTGTGCGTTAACGTGTACACAACAAGTTGTTCGTAGTATCGTACTACTCTTAATTTAATTCTTCTACAAAATCATAACTTTGCTTCAATTCCTTATATTATTATTATAATATAATTATTATTAAACAAAAGAATATCCCCAATTTATTGACCATATTAATATATTATATAATATAAATATTACAGTATATAATCTTACAATCAAATTCGTCGACACTAAAGTGTTGCAAATTCTAAGATAAAAAATGTCGGATGAAGAACAGAAAAACAACAATGGTGATAATTTCTATGCAATTCTTGGATTGCATAAAGATTGTACACAAATTGAGCTTAAAACTGCTTATAAAAAACTTGCCATGGTTAGATTCTTGCCTTTCTTTTTCTATTTATTGTATTTTCTGTTTGTAAATTGAGATTGCTGTACAGGAAAATGATATATTTTCGTCGCGATCAATAGTTTACGTTTATTTTATTTTTTACGGAAAAACTAAAATAAACATAAAATTATTTACGTTTATTAGCAATTTAGCATAGTTAATTTCGTATTGGTAGTTATGAAACCGTTTTTTTCGGTTAATATTTTAAAAATAAAAAATGAATTTGCATTATAAATAACATTGTTTATTGTTTATTTATAAAGAGTATTTAAAATAATTTGATTAGATTTATTGGCGAATTTATTTATTTAATTGAGTAGAAATGGCACCCGGATCGTTGCTCGTCTTCTGGAAATGCAAAGTTTGTGGAAGAAGCAAAGAAGAAATTTCAGGCTATTCAAACTGCCTATTCTGGTAATTTACCTCCTCTGTTCTTTCACGATACTAAATATAAAACCGTCTCAATTATTTGTTTATTTTTAATTAAAATATTATGTACTTTTTATTAAGAAATACTAAAAAGGATGATAAAATAAATTCTTGAAAAATAACTTATGCACCTTGTTTATTTTTAGGTGCTGTTGAAATTAGGGGAAAACATTTCGGACAATTTTACTAGTTTTCTTTATTGCATGCACCTGAAAATTATAGTAAGTTTTGTCCTCGGTTTAAGACGAGCCAAATACTATTAATGGAAATAATGACAAAAATTTTGGTATTTCCTAGGTTAAAAAGAGTGGGGTGGATAGGTATGTATTTAACCTGTCTTAAGTTTAAGACGGAGTAACAAATTTTGGTTCCGTTACTACTAGTCTATCAGCTTATTATTGTACCCCTTTTCGGTTTTTTTCCGGGTTTGAAGTACCCATTATTATGACCAACCTTTTATTCTAGGCAAATTTTCATTCACAAATTCTCATTTAAGACGAATGTATCCGTCTTAAGTTTAAGACGGACGACGGACGGGTCAAATAATATGAATAAGACGTAAGCAGAATACGTAGGAAGTAATGAAAAGATTTGTCTTATATGCCTATGTGGGATGATATTGACCCGTTTTATGGATACCTTCGTTTTAGGATACTAACGGTTTATGGCAAATTTTGAGCCTTTAAGAGTTTGAGGTACGAGTTTGGGCCTCGGACTACGTAAAGTCTGGATCAAAAGACGTTGAATCTCGGTAAATATAATGAGTTTATATAATACTCCGCATTGAGTTTTACAAAGATTTCCAAAGATGTTAAATGTTCTTGTCATTCATCATTTACTCTAAATTTGTCTACTTAATCGAAATTTTGAAATGGTATTTTGTTTAAAGATACTCGAATGATCGAGTTGGCTTTAGTATATTGGTTGGGTCTTGGCCTGGGTTGCCATCTTATAAGCATGATTGACATGAAAATATTATTTGTATTTTTGGGAGCTGTAGTACAATTTGACATGGTTTTAGGGATGTTTTGGTTGTTGGAACAGTTTTATCTGATGAGACCAAAAGGTTTATGTATGATGTTGGAGTCTACGACAATGATGATGACCAAAATAATCATGTGAGTCTCTTTGGCATTGCTTGTTTCCTTTTGCTTTTTATTGTATGCCCTTTTTTTTGTAATATGAAAACGTTGTACTGTGAATCTACATTAATGAATCACAAATTCTCATTCGTAAAGGGCATATATCTGTCTTGTGACGGGTTGAATATTACCCATATGGGTAGGAAAAGACAAGCGATTTATGATTCCCTAGGCTTGTCTTATCTACCCAAGTGGGAGATACTTGACCCATTAAAAGTTTGTTCATATCCGTCACAAGGGAGGAGACTTACTGTGAATGAATTGGTCTTTCTCATCATTGTTTCTACTGAGCTAGAGCTCACGAGGCCATGGCTAATATTGTGTCATTAAACGAGCAAATGCACCGTTACTAGTAACCGGGTGTCCGGGTGTAACTATGTAACTGTATAATGTGTTGCACTTTGGACAAGGTTTCTATGTGAAAATCTGTTATATTTTTGGTATAAGATGAATGTATTGAAATAGTTAGAATGTTAAACTCTATTCTGGTTGAGATGCAGGGGATGGGCGAGTTTTTGAATGAGATGGCTACTATGATGTGCGAACATAAGCCTACTGTGAGTTCTCATGTCTACCATCCTTATTATTTTTTTTTTTCAAATGCAATCACTGTTACTCCTTTCATGTTATAAGTAGTAACGATGAACGATCCTTGGGGGACGGGGGTTAGTCATATATCTGATCTTCTTAGATGTTAGGTACGTGTAGGCGTGTAGCAGTTCTCGATTATAATTGGAATTATTCGGTCTTACTTGGCTAGGTGTGTTGGGTATTGATTAAAATCATGATGGATACATTGCTCAATTTAGAAGTAATTGTTTTTAAACAACGGAATTAATTAGCAGGAAAATGGGGAGGAGAGCTTTGAACAATTACAAGAGCTTTTCGAAGAGATGTTCCAAATGGACAATGGTAACGCATTTCCTTCCACATCATCGCATGGGATGACCCCTTGTTCTTCAGCGTTTCTTGGATCAATGGAGAGTCCAAGCATTAAGAACAAGAGAAGTTGTTCAGAGATGAATAACGTCCAAGGGTCGTCACCCTTCAATGCCAACTCCCTAAGCTATCGTGTAGGGGTAAGCGATACAGTTTTTTTTGTGTGTGTACAATTGAATTGGTTCGAGCATTGTCAATGTTTATGCTTGAAGGAGTGAGTAAACTTAAAATCGTATCTAAAGGAAGAAATGCGTTTATTGTGAAGACAGGTGGAGCGCAGGGGAGACCCTGGAGAGAAAGGGGCAACCAACAAAGAGGACGAAGGAGGAACGAGTAGTCGGAGACAGAGAAGGAAACAAAGAGTTTCATCTCTTCATGATATCTCCTTCGATAACACCGGCATCTCAATATGATTTCGCCTTCGATCGAATGTGTCACTGGTAAGCGATATTGTGATGAAGGATCTAGAGATGCCTCAACTGGTATCTTCAGCCTTGTATAGCGTACGAGTACTGCATTTCGTGAATCTTCTTTTGGTAGCTGAGTTTCTATTTATGTTGTATTTCACACATTGATTGCTTTTAGCCTCCAAATTGTGGAGTGTTTTATTAAGCTGAAAATTGTGGTTAGTACTCACAAGGTTAATGAGGTAATTTATGCGATTGGTTATTTTTTTTTTCCGAGTTGATAGCCAATAAAGGTATGGTAAGGTTATATCAGGTTGAATGTGCAAAATTAGGAAAACTTACAACTAAATCGATTCTTCAAACTATCTCCGACATTTTCTTATAAAATGATCCGGTTATCCACGTAAAATTGGTATTTCGTACAAACTATATTATGAGTAAACTGTTTTCTTTGTACTTCGTCTGTTTCATTTAGTTTACTCGATGTTAGTTTTTCAAAATTCAATCTATAATATGAAAAATGTATTAGACATCGGTACTCACAACAAATTTTACAATACTTTGCCCCAAATCTAAACCAAACAACTTTTCATTCCAATCTTAAACAAAGAAAGCATGAACATTGCATATATATAACCAAGTAAATAGTAAGCTAGCTGAATAGTAAATACATCTTGGCACGACACGACGCAAGACGGCACGACACGCCATGCCATAGACTGTGTCTTGGCCACAATTTGAGGGAAAAAACCATGCCTAGCCTAGGCACGACACAACCCACCTTGGCACGCTCAAAATAAAACCAAATAAATCTACAGTGGAAGAATTGCTTAGTCACACTCAAGCATGGCACGTCACACCATGGGCCATGTCTGGGCCACCATTTTTATTTCACTAGCACGACGAAGCCCACATTCCCGTGCCTCGGCCGTACCATTTTCTTCTCCTAGCATGGTGGGCTGTCACGACCCACTTTCATAGCTAGGTGAGGTGTTTTTCCCTAGGGGTGATCATAGGCCAGGCGCGTGGCCAAGATGATAAAAAGCCCATATATGTGGGTTGGGTCGAGTATACCCTAATACATGGGCCTACTTTGGAATCCTTAAGCAATTTTTATGGGCTAAAATGTGCTTTTGGGCCTTAATGAGCCTTTTCGTGCCCTAAAGTTTATGACTTACCCAAAGAAATAAGTAGTATATACCTTCAAGTAGATAGTGTATAAGATTTATGTTATATAGACATTGTTTAAATCTCAATAAATATACATGAATTTGTAAAGAGCTGTTATAATTTTACAACTACTTTAAAAATTTGATAAAAAAAAATATTGCTCTATTGATAAATGTGGGTAGGGTTGGGCCAATACGTTGACCTAAAACTTGGCCTAAAAATATTTTGTTTCTTTTTTGGGTTGGCCTATGATCTTTGTTGGAACAAAATAAAAGGACCAAGCCTTTAAGAAAAGTGGGTCGGGCCAAGTCGAGATAAGGGGGTCGGGCCAAGTCGAGATAAGGAGGCTGGCCATTTGATCACTTCTATTTTCTGTCCAAATCTTTCCAATTTTAGAGAAGACATTTTAATTTAGAAAAGCGAAATGGAGGGATCCATTAATTTCCCCTCTTTTCTTCCAAATTATTCTATCTAAACACCTAAATTCTATCTCATGCCTCTTACAACTGCATACTAATTAAAAATGACTAGGACAAAATCTTGTTTCAGACGGTCTAAGTTAAGACGTACTTACAACCGATTTAAATAATGTTAAAATGAAGAGGGGATTGTTAGGGGTCTTAACTTAAGACCGTCTTAAGCAAGACATACTAATGACTAGAGTCTATGCACCTAAAAAAGATGACTAGAGTTATTTCGATTTTTCGATGAATAATTAACAATAAAGCAGTTAATTGGACGATTTTCATATTATGGTAAACTTATGGTATCAACTTAAAATGAATGAGACACTCATAAATGGAAAAGGTAAACAAACGACCGGGACAGAGGGAATATATCGGGTTGAATGTTCAAACTTAACTTAGGCTCTTTTTGGTAATTTTACCCACTGACTATTATTGATCTTTTGCGCTACCCTTGCAGTAACACTCAGACTCAAAATCAGACTCAGAAAAAAAGCATTATGCGAGTGAAAAGTGTTGGAAATAGAGTGTTACTGCAAGGGCAAAAGAACAATATACAAAATGGATTAAGTAAACCTCAATGTGCCGTGCGATGATGACCACTGCCTTAGAAGCTAAATCGCCCTCGACACGGTGCTGTAGAGCGATGCTCCGAAAGGTATACACATCACTCCTCCAATTGTGCATCCAAAAGGAAGAGTAATAACTCGTAAGTTGTTGCTCAGATATAAAAAGGATCTAGCTAGAAGAAAGTGATGTTGTGAGTATTTCACATGATTGAAATAATCAAGAAGGGATTTTATTTATAGTTGAAAAGGGAGAATAAGATTCATCCTAAATTTATAGTGGAAAAAGGTTATCAAAATCTTCCCATGTAAATAGTAAATGAATCCCAAGTTTCCATCCTAAAGTTTGGAAAATAAGATTCATGCCATCGACAATGCTCCTCTATCCCCATGACAAGTCACCCCCCCTTTTAGCCGCAAAACTATTAGTCCCAACAAGGGGCGAAACAAGGGGCGAACCTGCTGGGACGATGCGCACAATACCTCACGTGCGCACCCTCCGTTTTATAATTATTTTTTTTAATACTCCCTCCTAGTCACTTATTTCTTTCTCTTTCCCTTTTACACAAAAATTAAGGAAATGAATTTGGACCACACAAAACACACTACCCCACATACAAATGAATTTAGACCACACAAAACACATAACCCCACATCCAAAAAGGGAAAGAGGGAAGAAAACCCGCCTTACCCAATAAGGAAAGAGGGAAGAAATGACCGACTAGGAGGGAATATAAAAGAAGGTTTGGAAAGAACATATACAATTAGCGTCATGCTGACTGTAAAGTCGATGTGTCTACTGGATAAGAGCATTGATTACATGCTGAAGGGGCCTCAAACTTTCTTGGAGTCAGTTTTGTTATTTACTCTCTTATACCTTTAACTTCTAAACTCCTCCGCCTTTCCCTTTATTTCTATTTTCCAGTCGACTATATTTCCATTTGTTTTTTACGTTTATTATTCGTAATGTGTAAAGAATGTTAATTATTTTAATTGGATTCTTATTTTTTTTTTGTCTTTTTAGGTAACTTTTAAGTTTCGATCATCAAGCTAAGAACCCTATTTTCATATTGATTAAAAATTTTAAATGGGTTTTATATAAGATTGATGAAGAAACGCAAAATTTCTAAACGTTATGATCAAAATCCCATTTTATTGCTTACAAAGATTTTAGAACTTGAAATGTCGTCGGATGGTTTATTTCCAATTTTCTAACGTGATTAGCTACCATTTTAGTTTTGTCTCATATGTAAAGACTAAATATATTTTTGTCTCAACTTTAGTTGCTAAGTCATCAATTTACCAACTGAATTTTAGTCAGTTGCTACATTAGTAGCTAAATCATCATTCTCTTGTAGTGTATGAAAGAACCAAGCACTTAAATGTCGACTGCCATTAGGTTAGAGATAAACATGAAGAAGGTTTTCTATTAACACAACATCTTAACTCAAACCTGCAGCTGGCTGATATGTTTACCGGCCGCCAAACCTTTGAAAAGCCAGCAACATCAATTCCCATGCCACAAGCTAGGCCGGACTTGAAATGTTTCCTACACAGTTCAGCTTTAAGGGGATGTGAAGTATAGGAATTGATAGTTAGTTATGTCTTTAAAGGTTAGTTAGAAGTGAGGTGAGTTAGATTCCCTAACTAACTCCCTAACAAACTTAGACTATATAAGCTCATAATTGACGATAGAATAACTACTTTTGTAATAACAAATTCATAATCAATAATATACATTCTTACTACTTTGTATCTCTAAATTCTCTCTCAATATTATTCATCTTCTTGATGAATGAAGTTTCAATGATGATAAACAACATAGTATCGTATGTTACAACAAGCACCAACAAAATCATGTTATCCATTATTATTGATGATTAACCATGCATGTTAATATAAAGTCGATCACCAATAATTCACCATATATATAATAATTATATATATGGAGTATATTCTTTCTAAGAACAAAAGGCTAGTAGAGATCATACGTAATATGCATTTTCGCAAGAGTCCGCCATAGCCCATAACATTTCAAATTAATAAATACTAAGACTGCAAGTTGTAACTTGTAATGCATGGACAAATACAATGAAATTATTGCGTACAAGTGACCTTATCCTGCAACCTTGTATGGGCTGTGAGCCCGTGAGCATGGGTAATTAAATTACCTCGGAAAATTCACATGGTACCCTTGAGGTTTGTCATTTTGCACGAAATACCCAAAATTTTGATCTAGAAAACTTTAAGAGGTTATAAATCGTGTTTACGAGATCAGAAAGTGACTTTTTTTTTTCAAATCGATCGTCTTTCCAAGTACTACGATTTGAAAAAAAAAATTGTCGAGTTCGGAATTTGTAACCAAGAGATATGCTCGCTCAAAGTTTGTTCGGTCAAAAAAAACTTTGACATGCAATAACTCCTAGCTACGGGATCCAAATATAATAATTTTTTTTTTCAAATCGTAGTTCTCAGAAAGATGATCGATTTGAAAAAAAAAATCGTCACTTTATGATCTCGTAAACACGAGTTATGACCTCTTAAAGTTTTATAAATATAAATTTTGGGTATTTCGTGCAAAATGGCAAACCTCGGGGGTACCATGTGAATTTTTCGATTAAATTATTAAAAAATAACTCATCGTCAATTTGATAGCCGTCCATTATTATTACGATTCTGTTTGGTATTCAACAAACTATTATTAGTAAAAGCAGATTGTAAATGACAGATTGAATTGATAGGTTTGACTAGTATATTTTAATTAGCACATTTATTAGGATTGCGTGTTTGGTAATCTACTAAATTGAATATACTGCTCCCCTGTCCTTAGCGTATTGTAAAGCAGTAAATTGAAACTCAATCTACTATTTCAAAATATTATTTAACAAACGCCCTAATAAACGGCATATTGACAAGTCAAAAATGCTAAATGTCTTCAATATGCTAAAAAAGTGTCAATCTACCGTTTACCAAACATCTCCGTAACGTGATATAGAATGGTAGGATGTAATTGTAGGCTCTATAAATATGGCCTATTTCCATGAAAATATCATACCAACAAGCAACACTACGATACATTTTACATTATTCCTTCTTTTCTGGAAAAAATATTTATCGTGAGAATCGAATGGCTGCTTCTTTTGCACTCAGGCACATTAAGCCTACTGTCGTCGGCATTGTACTCCCTCCAAGCCAGGTAGCATCATATTGTTTTTCTAACAATTGTTAAAATATTGTATTCCCGTTCCCGATAAATTATCGAGAAACTATTTTTACGTATTTCTTTATTATTGTCTTTTTGTAATACTTTTGTTATACAACGTGACTTCAATTACAACAACCGTAACCATTTTATCGTACCTTATAATCATCTTTATTAGTAAGACATCCCCTTATAACTAAAAGACTGATAATAATTTTTATATACGCAGGTTGCGAACAATGGAGACGACATTTCAGTGACAGTGTAGATTATCGATCGTGCAATGAGTTGTATAAGGGATTATGTATTTTTAAGTTTGAATTTGCATTCCTCTTTCGTTTGTTTGTTTGACTTTCAGTTTAAAGTTTGCATGTAATTGTTTCATGTTTTTCACCCATGCATGTACCCTATCAACTCATTGTTCTATGTTTTCTTTGGCATGCTTATAATAAACGTTTAAGATTAATAATGTGGTCTTAATCCGATGTTTTTTTGTTCCTTTTGTAAAATGAACTTTTATTTCATATATATATATATAGTTTCATTTGCGAGGCGAGAATGCGAGATAGGTATACATTGATACGATTATGGATGTCATAATTCGACTAGGATACAACAAGCTTAGTTTAAAATTAAGATTTTTCAGACGAGTATAATAAAACTTTAGAGAAACTCGATTAACTTTTGTTTACTAAGCAACCAAGGTTTGAACGGTATTTTCAAATTACGTTTAAAATTAAGATTGGCGTCACTATTTATTTTAGACACATATTGGATCGAGGTTTCGGCGGATCTTCGACCAAAATATCCCATTGACTCGAAGTCTAGGCGAACTTTTAACCTAATATTCCTATAAAATCAAACTCGTCCCTTGATATCACGAGTCACGAGTTCGATCATCATTAATTACTATCGTTATTTTAATTCACTTCCGCATTCGTATTATATGTGATTATGTGTCACATTGGATTTAGGTTGGATTGGGTGGTGCGTGTTGTATTCGCACTGAGAAATGTTTACAATCATATGCTAACGTTATCGGTAGACAGAGAACAATTTAATTCACATAGAATAAGGCCCTGTTCTTTTGGACTTAAACTCATCCCTTTTAAGTTCAGTTCAGCTCCTATAAGTTCAGTTCAGTTCAGCTTCTATAAGTTCAGTTCAGCTCATATAAGTTCAGTTCAGTTCAGCTCCTATAAGTTTAGTTCAGTTCAGCTCCTATAAGTTCAGTTCAGCTCGTATAAGTTCAGTTCAGTTCAGTTCAGTTCAGAAAAATTCAATTCTTACAAATTAAGTTCAGAAAAGTTATACGGAATATATTATTTATGAAAACCGATATAAAAACATTTGACATTAATTATTGGAATGACATTTGGTCAATTGAAAAAAAGGTGGGTGTTAAAAAATATGCCCCGAATGTCACAAAACTATCAAATGTCTATTATTGTTTATACATTCACACTCCATAATTTTATAAGGATGCATACTCTTGGAATACCTATTATATATACAACATGACGTGAATATTCAAGGAAAAGTAGATTTGAGCATATTTGATGATAAGCGGAAAAAAGCCTTGTTCAAGGTACGAAACAAGATAGTAAAAAACATTTGGCGAGGCAATGG
Source organism: Heliosperma pusillum (assembly GCA_022085475.1). NCBI lineage: Eukaryota > Viridiplantae > Streptophyta > Magnoliopsida > Caryophyllales > Caryophyllaceae > Heliosperma > Heliosperma pusillum. The sequence goes on from JAIUZE010000532.1 coordinate 85,248, forward strand.
ATTCGTTGTTACAAGTGATAGTGAAGATGAAGAAAAAAGTGATGAGGAAGATGATGATATGGAAATATATGGTTAGAAAACGATATAATATGTGATTTATTTATTTTTATCGTAATGTAAACGTAGTAATCTATTTGAACAAACCAATGTACATAAATTGGAATTATGTTATTATCTTACCATGTAAACGTAGTAATCTATTTGAACAAACCAATGTATATAAATCGGAATTATGTTATTATCTTACCTTATGTAATAAAGTTCAGTTTAGTAAAATTTAGATTCTATAAATTCTATTCAATTAAGTAAAATTAAGTTCAGAAAAGTTCAGCTCCTATAAGTTCAGTTCAGTTCAGTTTAGCTCCTATAAGTTCAGTTCAGCTCTTATAAGTTCAGTTCAGTTCAGCTCCTATAAGTTCAGTTCAGTTCAGCTCCTATAAGTTCAGTTCAGTTCAGCTCCTATAAGTTCAGTTCAGCTTCTATAAGTTCAGTTTAGAATAGTTCAGCAAAATTCAGCCCAAAAGAACAGGGCCTAACTCTATTATCTAAGACTACTTCTTTATTAACGTAGGGTGATTGTACCATAAAAAAATTAACGTACAATGATATAAATATACTTCCTACGTTCCATTTGGTTGTATACGTTTGCTTTATCACGTATGTCAATGCATATTACTAAAAATTATAAAAATTTGATATTAATATTGTACTCGGTAAGACAATTGAAACAAAATCTCACATGACTATCTTTTATGTTATATATTAGAAGTTATACTAAAGATTCTTCTCAGCTGTGAATAGTGCCCAAAAAGCAAACGTATACAATCAAATGGAACGGAGGAAGTATAACCTTATGCATAAGTAACCTATAGTAAAGTTAGTTAAGACTTGAGACATATAAGCATTTTTGTAAACTACTAGACAAAATTTCATTATCCAAGCCTGCTTTGTTAGCGGGAGGATGGATGTCGTTCTGTCCATGAACAACTCTAACCTATATACTTCCTCTATTCGATCCCAAACGCATCATTTCTTTTTCTTTTTTTCACGTTTACCGATGCATAAATTGTGACGTTAATATCTTGATTTTTACATTATATAAAAATAGAAAAATTTGATATTCTTACTGTACTTATAAAGGCGAATCAAAGAAAATCTCACATGACTATATTTTTTCTTATATATTGTACAGAATTTTGAAAATTTCCTTCAATTATCAATATGCTAACACTAAACAGATTAACAGAACAAGGTCATGTATAATTAAGAGTTTATAAAATGTAAGTTCATTTACAATGTCATCTTTTCATACATATATTTCATAATTTCGTTTTCTTTGTTAAGGTGAAAAATTGAATAATCATCAAAGTTTACTAACATTTAATAAAAAATCAACTTTAAAAGAACAATAAACATCAGATGAAAGGTCACTCAAAAATTTATAAAAAATCATAAACAACCGTCTGAAATTAGTCCGAATTTTAAAATGTATATAACAAAAATAGTGAGAAAATTACAAAAAGTAACTTAAAATCATAGATCTATATAAAAACCATGAAAGAAACATAGAAGAAAAAAAACTAACAAAAAATCGGAACATACATTTATTAATCCCTCCTTATATATATATAAATGGTGATCGACACATTCAAGAACCACAAAGTTGAAATTTTGCAGCGAGACTGAGTAAAGATGGCGGAGATTCAATAATGGATGATAAGTCTTAAGTTTTAATGGGCCGACAATAATGGGTTTGCATAGACGAAAAAAAAAACAAAATGGGTATGCTCTACAATAGAATTGTATTTGTAATGTTTTAGATTACGTATACACTTTCTAACATAATCATCATATTGTAATGATTAGTAATTTAAATTATATATACGTTGAATCTTCAAATACGGACTATTTATATTGCCAGTTTGCCACAATATTAAATAGTTAATCACGCTCATCTATATACTTTTGTATAATTGTATCTAATGATAGCATCTGTTATTACGACCCGTGCATTTTTTTGCACGGGTTTAAAATTAGTGAATGAAATAATAAAAACTTGGTTTCCAAATTAAAAACGAATAATTCTCGTGGAACCCCCAAATTATGACATGTTGCACAGAATATCCAATTTTTCGCCCCAAAAAAATTCAATTGACCCTAACTCATACTCCCTCCTATTCAGAATAACTTTTCCCATTCAACAATGGATCAAAAATTAAGGGTATGTAATTAAATAAGGTAAAGTATTGTGGTGGGGTGAGGTGATTGGAGAGAAGGAATGTATTGTGGGTATTAATGTGGGGTGAAGTGATTAAAATAATTATTGTTGTGGGGTAAGGTGATTAAAATATGATAAAATATGGGTATTGTGGGGTATTGTTGTGGGGTGATTTGATTAAAATAAGTATAAAAGTTTACCAAAAAAGGAAAGGGGAAGGTATTGTGAATAGATGAAAATGAAAAGAGGGAATGTTATTATGAATAGGAGGGAGTATTTATGAGTTTAGAATAAGATGATTTAGACTCTGTTCTTTTGGACTGAATTTGTCTGAACTGAACTGAACTGAACTTAATGGAGCTGAACTGAACTGAACTGAACTGAACTTAATGGAGCTGAACTGAACTGAACTGAACTTAATGGAGCTGAACTGAACTGAACTGAACTTAATTGAACTGAAATAATAAAAAGATAACAATATTATTATTATTTTTATTATTATTACTACTACTACTATTAATCATTAGTAATAATAATATTATATTAATATAATCTAATAATAATAATCAAATAAGATATAAAAAAAATATTATAGTAATAAAATAAAAAAATATAATATTAATATGAATGATAACATTATTAATTATAGTAATAAATATATAAAATTAAGTAACTAAAAAATAAATATGATAAGCATAATATAATAATATAAACATTAATATAAAATATAATTATTAATAATAATAATTAATATCATAATAATATAGTTCATTATTAATAATAATATTATATTAATATTATTTAATAATAATCTAATCAGATGTATAAAAAAAATAAAAAAATAATATAATAATACTAATATAAATGATAACATTATTAATAACAATATAATATAGTAATAAATATATTAACAATAGTAACTAAAAAAATATAATTAATATAAATAGTAATAAAGTAAATATAATTAATAATAATAATAATAATAGGCCTAATAATAATATATTAATACATTATAATAATAATAATAATAATTATTATTATTATTACTATTATTCGTAATAATATTAATAATAATAATAAATATTTTTCTAATAATATTCATAATAATGAATATATCAATAAAATATAAAATATAATATTAATAAATATTAATAATACTAATATTTCCATTAATCGTAATAATATAATTAAATAAATATATTGATCATAAATATAATAATATAAAGAATAATTATAACGGTGATATAATAGTAATAAAATATTTTTTTAAAAATATAAATATAATAATAATAACAATATTAAATGAATTAACTTAATAATAACAATGATAAGAATAATAATCATAATAATGTTGAAATAAAAGTAATCTGAACTGAACTGAACTGAACTGTACTGAATTTAATAGAGCTGAACTGAACTGAACTGAACTTAATGAAGCTGAACTGAACTTATATGAACTGAATTTAAGTCCAAAAGAACATAACCTTATTTTTCAAACCGTCCATCTTTCCCGAGAACATCTGAACACTACTAGGTCCACTAATGAGGTTCTAACGGTTCTAACCTCATTGGTTTGTAAAATCTCCAAGGAATTTGTTTAATGGTTCAATCAACATTTACAATTTGCCTTAGTCAACTCAAACCCTTCCAATTAAACTTTTAAAACCCATTTGTTCTGTTAAATTGTAATCTGTAATCTGTAAACTGTAAATTCATCAAAAATTGAGTAACTGTTTTGTGACAGAAAAGAAAGTAACTTCTCAGATAAGTGTATGTGGGGGATCACTTTGATAGAGGAGTAAAGTAAAACCCACCTCTTACTTGTATTTTTCATCCCCCCATTTTTGTTTATAATATATTTGTTCATAACCCCACCAAATTTTCTAAACCCAGGAAAAAAAATCTGGAATTTTGTATGTTTCTGTATTTTAATGTAATTAGATAATAAGATAAGGATATACTGATTGGTTTTAGTTGGTTTGGATAGTAAAGACAAAAACTTGTGATTGTTTTTGGTGTTTTTGACAGAAAATTGTGAATTTTGTTTCATATTTGAACTGAATTTTGGAAATGATCTATGTGGGTTGATTGAAGATCTCATCTTTTCTTTGTTTTGAGTAAGTTTTAATTCCCAGAATTATATTTTGATTATCTGATTCATAGTTTTCGATGCAATTTTCATATCTTGGGTCATTCGAAAATAGTCTCTTTGTGTTGCTAACACAATGGTAAGACTACATACATCCGACACCTCCTTATCCCCGCAACGCCAATTCTTATTTCAGACGAAGCATTTCCGTCTGAAAAATAAGACGGGATTATGTTGCCACTCTTTAATAAAATGTAACCACAACTTATATCAATTTGTTTTCAATAGTGGTTACAAAATCTCGTCTCATTGCTTTAGACCAAAATGGTTCATCTGAAGCAAGACCAACTGATCCCGCAACTTGCGGGAGCCATTGAGGCACTGGGGTAATGTTGATGTTGTTGTTGATTTTGATTTTGTTACTTGGGTAGTAATTATTTTGGAATGAGCTAGTGCATTGTTTAAATTTTGATATATTGTTTGCCTTGAATTAGATCCTTGACTTTTTCAAAAATCTCCATTTTTGCTGTTTTGGAATTGGGATGTATTAGGATGCTGATACTGTTTTTTTGTCAGTTAAAAGTTCAGTCGATTGATTGCCACTTTAATTACTAGTTATCTAGCTTTAAGTCAGGTTTTTGTGATGTTGGACTTGTTTTCATAAAGTTTTGATCTTGTTTGGAGGGTACATTGTGTGCTGTGGCAATTCGGTTTGGAACCTTAGTTAATGGTGGTTGAATTCTCGAGTCTATGACTGATTAATTACTAGCAATGCATATTTACTTAAACAATTGTGTAATTCGGCATTGAAGTAAGGTTTGAATCACCTTGGTGTCTATTGCCGCAATTCTGTTAGGAAGCGAGTTTTTGGCAAATTCTTAGGGTTTAATACTCCGTACATTAGTTCATTGATTGCCACTTCAGTTACTTGTATCTAGATTTACACTATGATTCTTGATATGTTGTGTGCTACTGATATTTGGGTTTAGAGTTCAGTTTCTGGGTGGCGCTAATTTGGAATTAGTAATGAAGCTGTAGTAGTACCCATTCCTTTTCTGATTGTGTGTTTCGAATTTTTGGTAATGTGAAATGTCAAGTTTCCCATTTAGTGTAGTTTTTCTATGTTGAGTGCCGTGATATTTGAACTGGTACACAGGACTAGGGGATTAAAAGGTAAAGGAGTGGAGAAGGGCACTAGCTCAAGTATAACCTTGGTAAACGAAGCAAATGCAGTCCGACGTTCCTCTAGATTATGCTGTTTTCCAACTGTCTCCTAGTCGATCACGGTGAGGATTCAATATTCGATAACAAAACATAGATGAGACGGTTTAACGTATGAGACCAATCCATTAGTCGTGTAATTTTAATGAGCAATACGTGAGAATATGGGTTGGTGTCACATGCACGATATTTAATACCTGTGTCCTGTGATGCTCTGACTCTTCACTTACCCCTAAGGATCCGGTGGACACGGATCCGGACATGGATCCCTTGAAGGATCCTTCTATGATTAATCAAATCCTTCGGTGTGGAAATGTTTTGTTCTTACCCTTGGTTATGTAAACAACCCTATATCAAGAGCGCTCTTGACATGGATTTAATGCTCTAATAAAGTCTTCATTCATATTAAACATGAAGAAACTATTTTTCCTTTCTTTCCTTCGATTTTTTTTAACTAATAATCAATTTTTTTCAGAAAATATAATTATTAGCCAAGTCCAAATTTAAATTTGGATCCTCGTATCCGAGTCCTTGTTTTTAAGATTTCAAGGATCTGACACTCGGATCCGTACCCGTGTCGGATCCTCATATACGAGTCCGAGCATCACAGCCCGTGTCCTATATCAGACACTGATATTCTTATAGTCTCCTAAAGCTATTGGGATTTGCTGTTTTGCATGCTCATTATCCTAGATTACTTGACAGATGCGAGTTATTTGTTTCATGTGATGGAACTTCGGAGAAGCTTGCATCAGGACTTGTAAAACCTTTCATTACTCACTTGAAGGTGGCTGAAGAGCAAGTTGCATTTGCTGGGAAGTCAATCAAACTTGATGTTGATAGAGATAAAAATACAGAGACATGGTTTACGAAGGGAACCCTTGAGAGGTTGTGACCTCTATTTTCTGAATTCTATTTTTCGTTTTTGTGGTGTCCACGGATAAACTTCTCACGTAAAATATTTCCTTTTTATGTGTTATTTATGCTCAGTTACGGACCTTATGGTCAACGTTTAATTCCGTCCACATCATAGTTTGCTCCTTAATTCTCGTGCAAAAGAAAGTGACAAGTTTATTCATGTACCGAGGGTGTTTTAGTTTGAATTGCTATACTCTTGCTAAGTTGCTAGTACGGTTGTTGACAAGTAATTTTTGTGTTTCATCGTCACCTATATATCCAGGTTTGTGCTGTTTGTTAGTACACCTGAGGTATTGGAAATGGTCAATACCTATGATGCAGAAATGTCTCAGTTGGAAGCAGCTCGAAAAATCTACTCTCAGGTTATAATTGCCTCTTCTAATACACCATGTACTTGGGCATGTGTAGTAGACTTCTAATGTACTAAAGTTACTAATCTTTTCTTTCAGGGAGCGGCTGACCATGAATCTGGTACATCAGGTACCTTTACTTGTGCGTGCTTTTAAATCGACTTGTTCGTATTACATGGTCAGAGCGTTACAAACCATTGCATGATCTTTGATCACTGTATATCAAAGCCTGTTTTAGATCTTAGTTAAATCTTACCTTTATGTCGAATATTGTGATAGAAAAAAGAGATTAGTAGGCACGGGAATTGCCTGAGAAGATATTTAGAAACTGCAAGTGTTCGAGTACTTAAAACTGTGATCAGTTAGGACAGACAGTCGATGAGTGTGAGTATACATAGTTTCATATCTTACAGTGGCATCGTATAATAGTTGGTAGCTTAAGATCGAGACTGCTAAGAGTTTTGATGTTTTATTAGATACTGCTATTGTGAGATTTGAGAATAATGTCGTACCCTAGTTTTGGGGATTTTGAGGTTTGAACCGACTCCCTAACTTGGTAAGAATGATTAACTTACCCAAAGCCCTTCACTTAACATACAACTTCAAGTTGGTGACGGTTTATAGGAATTTTATCTATTCCCAATAATGAAGTTTCACTCTTGAAGATTCTCTCCGAACACTTGAATATTAACATATTGAGTAATAACATATTGCTATCAGTCACTTGATGTATGGTTCACCTGCCAAAACGGTATATCCCTAAAGGTTGCAATGGTTAGCTAGTCTTCCCATATTAATCTTTGAATAGCTTTTTGACGTTAGCGTCTTTTTGCTTTTCCCACAAAGGGTAATTTAGCAAAGCTGCATAACGATTACCTTCGAGAGCTAGACAGTAGTTAGTTCCATTAGAAAAGGGGTCGAGTAAGATTTGAGTTCTTCTTGCCCAATTTTGCTACCTTTATTAGCATCAACCTTTTTCAACAAACTCGAGTCCTCCAATTTGTATAATCTCCGACTTAATCCCCCTTCTCTTGGACTAAAACTCTCTGAACTGAACCTAAACGAAACTCAACTGATTAAGTCCAAAAGACTAGGGCCTTAATGATATGATTCACATGTTTCTTTTTGAGACTCATTCCTTTTTTTTGGCGTACAACTAATTTCGTAATCATCATACTTCATGATTGTGCGTGTTCAATGCCTAAATCAATGTATCTATGGGAGGGAACCAGCGCTAAGCTCCGTTCAGGTCTTGTATTGTTCAAAACGTTTGATTTCGGCTGACTAGACCTCTGTAAAAATTATGACAGGCTGTTTATATTAGTTTGTCCGTTTTAGCTTAATATGATAACTTTTTCCTAATTTAGAAGAAGTGTTTACATTAATTTGTTGCCTGAGCAGTTTTAGCCTGTGAAGTGTGAACTAAGCATTTTCTTTTAACCACCTGAATATTATTTTCCCCAGTGATCTGTTTGTTAATTAATATCAATACATGTTTTTATTCTTGATTACATAATTATTCTGTATCTCAATTATTTTATTATTAAATTTTGTGCTTCAGGTGGAGTTGGTTACGGAGTGACTGCGGCATTTGATGCAACCAAGTAAAATTTTCAATTTGCTTATTCTTTCTTTCCAGTTTATCATTAGTTTTTGGTAATAAATTGTCAAAAACATTATAATTGCCTAAATGCCTGTCTGAATATTTATTTCTCCTCTTTTGGCCTTGATCGTGTTTTATCTTACAAGCTATGTTAGTCCAACACTTCACTTATCTGTCGTGTCACGTGTCTGACACGTATCGAGTCCATCACGGCATAACACTTCAGTTTAGGCCGCAAAATAGAAAATTTTGCACAAAGTGGCGGTCTCTGACACTCCGACACGTGTCAAACACGACACCGTGTTGGAGAGTCAAAGTAACACAGATTACAAGTTTTCCATGGTTATCCGTGTTGTCATCTTAAACTTTGGTAGAGTGCGACAATGGTTATGCGTTTATTCCTTTTTGACTTCATAAACTTATTTAGGATGGAGCTTTTGAGAGCCATTGATGTAAGGCTTTCTGCAGTAAAACAGGCCTTGGAGACAGCATGTAGTTGTGCATCTGCTGCTGGTTTTAATCTCAAAACTGTCTCGGAACTTCAGTTCTTTGCCGAACACTTCGGTTCTCATCGCCTTAGGTAATACGGAGTATTTTTCTTTTCCTCAAAGCAGACATACATTATGCTACATTGTTTTTAGGCCTGCTTGTCATTTTCAAGCTTAATTTTTTTTTAATTTCTTTGAGAGAGCATTGAACAATATAGCACATCATTCGCACTGATCTCCATGGGCTCTTGAAATCCTGTCAAAATGTCGGTATCATTCTGGTAAAGACTAACTTCAGATTTAGTGAATATGTTTTTTTCATGGTTTCTTACTCTTAAATAACAAGCTAAACTTTCTGCGCTTCAAAGAAGCTTTTCCAATTCCAGGTTTTTTTTTGGATTCACACTTTTAGTAATCCTGACATAAAGATGTCAATTGAATAAATATGTGAGGACAAAAATCTAGTAATTTTCACTGCACACTTACTGCAAATCTGCAATACAAAACTGTACAAGTTAACCATTATAAATACTTCACCCGAAATACTCTGTTAGAATACTAATCCGTGGTTTATTAAACCAATCTGTTTCTGTACACTGTCTGCTGTATACACGCATTGTTAATTCACGTTTTAACGGAAGTTATTATGCATCATGTGTTTACTGAGTCGGAGTTGTGATTAAAAATCTCATTTCATGCAGCGACGCTTGTAGTAAATTCATCACCCTTGCGCAGCAACGTTCTGACCTCTTTAATCCTGACAACAACACAACACTGACATGGAAAGCTTCATCTGATAGTGTTCTTCACTCCTCTGCTAGCTCCGACATGTCACTTGATGACCCATCCGATGACCATGCCAAGCCCTCCACGTGTATCATCACCAATGCCACCCTTCCTTCACGACATTGTTCTAGGGAGCCAAGTCCCAATCCTGATTTGGATGAGAGAGAAAATATGAAAGATAAAGACTTTGACAAAGATGATGCTATGAGGCCAGCTACCTCAGCTACAAGTGAGTCAGCCTCCACGTCAGCTGGGAAGCCTCAACTCCCTAGGCGACCCAGTGTCCAGGATCGAATTAATCTTTTTGAAAATAAGGCTCAGAATTCTCCCTCTACTAGTGATACAATATCCACATCGACTGATGGAAAACCCGAGCTTCGACGATTAATATCGGACGTCAACTCCTCTACTGAGAAGGCTGTCTTAAGAAGATGGAGTGGGTCCAGCGACATGAGCATTGATGTCAGTGGAAAGAGAAAGGAACCTGACAGCAACGGGAACACTCCTACACCTTCTGGTTCCTCAACACATCTTATTTTCTCTCCAAAACTTAAGGGTCCGAGCGATCCAAAGTCACAGGAAGGGGATAAGAATTCTAAAGCGCCTTTGGTGACGGAATTTGGTTCTCAGTCAGCAGTTTTTCATGCTGGCGAGTCTTGCTCGGAGACGCCCGCATTTTCTGAAACGAATTTAAAGCTTCCATCGTTCTCAGGGAGATCATTGGAGAAGGATCAATCGGATGCTTGTGGGATACGGTCTAGAACTGCGTCTTCCGATAGAGGGGACGACTTTGGGTTTGGAACCCAGTCAACCTCTAGTTATGTCCAGGTCAAATTCTCGCCTGGGAAGATCAAGAAATTCGGTTCTCCTATTCAGAGTGAAGGTGATTTGGGTTCAGTGACCTCTGAAGTTCACTTACGACCTGAAATTCAGAGTATAGGAGTTGAGCTTGATCCAGTGCCTGTTAAACCTAGATGTCAATCTTTATCAAAAGTTGAGAAATCTGAAGGAAATGATTTTGAATCACTAGCAAGTCAAATGACAAGGCGTGGGGTCGGAAAGGAGAGTGGAGGAAAGATGGATTTGACTGTACAAAGTACATTCAAGACCGAGGAAGCTCTTTCTTCAGCCTCCAATGATCAAATTCAAAGGCAGAGTCAACCAAAAGGGACCCTGGGAGTGAATGATGAGCTAAAAATAAAGGCAAAGGAGCTCGAGAAGCTTTTAGCAGAGCATAAACTTCGTGTCCCGGGTAATCAGTCGAGTTCTGCTTGTAGAATCAGGGATGATGTGTTGGCAGAGGAGGTTGGTCAACCTGTCAACAGTAAGCAAAAAATGAATTGCAAGCCTACCAAAGATTCTAGTGATATAAATAGCTTCAATACTACTCCATTGTCGAAAACTGTTGATAACCACGATTATAACGTCACACCAAAGCATAAAATTTACAGTCATGGTTTTTCAGATGAGGCTAAAGGAAAGTTGTACCAGAAATATATGAAAAAGCGGGACGCCAAACTAACGGAAGACTGGAGTTCAAGTAAGCCAGAGAAGGAAGCTCATATGAAGGCAATGTATGATAGCCTTGAGAAAAGTAGAGCTGAAATGAAGGTCAAGTTGACAGGTTCTACTGCAAGGAGAAATTCTGCCTATGATACTCGTCGAAGGGCTGAGAAATTGAAGTCATATGATACCCAATTCGTGATGAAGAGAGACCAGGTATCTGCTCGCTTTGTCTCCTCAGATATTTTACATATTGCATTTAGTCCGTCTTCCATGAAGAATGAATGTGGGACTCTCTAGCTCACTTGCTTGTACAGTTGTACTTATATACAAACTAATCCAATATTAAATGTAAAGTTGTGCGAAGATACAAGGAGTATCATCAAAGCTGAAACTTAATTGTGAGATTGTGTTTTCCTCTTTGTTATATGTTCAACTTTTTCACCATGGCTCTTCATTTCCATCGCAGCCTACAGATGCGTTCATGAGCGTCAAGGATTCCTCTCCGAAAAGTACACAGGGAGAAAGGGTTCTACCAAACAAAATTACTTTGTCACCTACAAGTACAACTCGCAACTCAACTACCCCTATTCATCAGTCATCCGGTAAAACTTTTAAGCCTGGTGTCGGAAGACGGAGAACCCTGTATGGAAATCGTTTGGCACAATCAGTTCCTAATTTCTCCGATTTGAGGAAAGAAAACACGAGTCCGTCATCGGGCGGAAGCAAGCCAGCCCATGTTCAAGAAAGAAATCATACTCGGAAAAAGAACATCCGTGAAGAGTTGTGCCTGGCCAATGAAGTAAAGTCAAAGCGAGCTCAGTCATTGAAAAAGAACACGCCTACTACTATGGAAATGAATACTTCTCGTTATTCTGATGATGTTGATGACTCTCAGTTCATGCCTTCCGAATATCATAGAGAGAAGCACGAGGACTATGGAAAACTCCCTGACATGGAATCAAAGTCTCTTTCGATAAAGGATAATGGTATATCAAAAGCTTCAGTGGTGGGAAAGGCTGCAAGAAATGAACAGTGTGTTGGTGATGCAAGTTTCGGAACAGAAGAGTTGACGGATGTAGCCAAAGACGAGGAGCATGACTATGAAACCATAGTAGTGGAAGAATCCACTTATATTGAAAATAGCAAAGGAAGACTGAGTCATGAATCGGACAAGTCTGGAAATTCTGGATATCTGAACAATAATGCTCTTAGATTTGTTTCTCAAGCAGAGGACTTTCCTATTTCTATGCCTACTCTTTTTCACTCCATGGCGTCCACATTGGACTCACCCGGGGAAAGCCCTGGATCTTGGAATTTACGCTCACAAAACCCATTTGCATATTCCCGTGAAATCTCAGACATTGATGCAACGGTCTCATCAAGTGGGAGCCCTGCATCTTGGAGTTTATACACTCTTTCTCAGGCGGAGGCTGAAGCTAATAAAATGAGAAAGAAATGGGGAGCGGCTCAGAAACCCGTTATTGCTATTGATAGCTGTTATAGCTACTCACGGAAGGATGTAACCCGAGGCCTAAGGGGATCCCTCCAATTTGGTAGGAAAAATCAGGCTTCTGAGAGTGTGGCGGACTGGATTTCTGCTACTACATCTGTGGGAGATGATAGTGAAGACGGAAGAGATCTCGCTAACTGTTCCTCAGAAGATTTGCGGAAATCGAGAATGGGATTCTCACGGAATCATAATTCTGAGGAAGGATTCAATGGAAGTGACATGTTCTGTGAGCAAGGTGATTTGCTATTTTCTCTTTTTATCCATGAGCTTGAAACCCTTGCTTTTATTGTGTCAACGGTTAAGAGTGATATACTGATATGTCAGTCTTCTTGATATCTAATCTATTAATTTTTCTTGTAATTGAAATATTGGGACACGTATTTTGTTTTAGTTCGAATAGCTAAAAGTCAAGGTGCATAGTGCCGAGAGATAAGAGCATTCAGAGAAACCAGTTTTCCATTCCCTATGGAGCCAAAAATTCAGTATTCTTTGTTTTTCGTTTATGATGGAATAAAGCAAAATGGTTCACTAATGGAATTTTTATTATCGTGAAGTGATAGTATATAGATATAACTTTTGCAGCAACCTTTATTATGTCACCAAAATAGTCTCTTTGTGCTCTTAACAACCGACTCTCCTTGCCCAATATTTCCGGGAGCCCTTTAGTCATTAGGGTAATGTTGTTTGTGTACTGTTTTTACTTAAAACTTTGGCTGCATATTTCGTCGTGACTACAAGTCTACAACACTACAAACTTACAAAAAGGATAATCTGTAATGATTGTTTAACTGCAGCTCAAGGATTACGAACCTCAATCCCAACACCGACATCAAATTTCAAATTGAGGGAGGAACATTTGTCTGGAAGTTCTTTGAAAGGTAAGTTTTTCTGAACATTCCTTAGAAACTTATTTCTTAAAACTCATCCTCCTGTCATTTTATTATTCTCTCCATTTCTTGTGACCTTTTTTAAATGCTTATTTGGGCTATGTTTTTTTAGAGTAAATGACCACGCTTACACGCTCCAGTCCCATATATGATTAGGAGAGATTAAAAAATGGTAGGAAAAAATGTTAATTCTTGTTTAAGATTTTTTTTGTTAAGGTTTAAAAGTTCTATTGGAAAGAAATAAACTAAGGGAGTATAATAAAATTTCCCGCCTTCTTAAGTCAATCAAAAAATATATTTAGCGAAGTGAACGAAACTCTTAAAATCAGTAGAGGACTTCATCCGATATCAAGCCTTGATAAATAAACTTCCTTTTGTTAATTTTTTTGGCCCTAGCATGTTCCCTCCCCTCGACCAAGTAGCTGTAGTGTTTATAAAGTGACTTAAGTGGTTTGCTTCTCGAAATCTGCATGATGGTGCTTCGTTTACATTTTCAGCCCCGAAGTCTTTCTTTTCACTTTCAAATTTCCGGAACAAAGCAAACGATTCAAAGGCAAGATAAAAGTTCTCATCACACTTTGAAACCAAAGCACGGAAATTGTTATAGAATCATCTTGAAGAAATTGAACTTCCAAGAACAAGAAACATAAAAAGCTCGGGTTTACTAGGAAAGATACCATTCACTTCTATTCGGCTTATATTGAGAAGATGACGAAGAATTTTCATGATGTGTTGTATTTTCTTGTATATATGTACAGTTTGAACATACTCTTGTTAATACGGGACGATATCATTCTTTCTTCTTCATTTTCTGGGTATCGCTGAATAATCCTTGTTCAATATAACACGGTGATGAATGTAAATTTAGAAATTTTGTGTATAGTTGATCATTGGCCTTTGCCCTTGCTATTCGTGCATAGAGTAAATAAACTGCATGTGCTTTTAAGATTAAAAATCTAAAGGACAACAAAAATACGCCCACCGTGGGGCTCGAACCCACGACCACAAGGTTAAGAGCCTTGCGCTCTACCAACTGAGCTAGACGGGCTTTGTTGTCTATGTACCCCGTACAATATTTATATTTATATTAATCTACACTAAAAGATATAATAAATGCTCTCCACTGTTAAATGGTTAGTTTCGTGTACATCTGACCTCTTTTGATGCTTAAATTCTTCAGTGTTAAATTTATTTTGTTAAAAGGAATCGATTAACTTAGCTTTGAGTACGTGTAAACTCTTTAAATCGGTCAGTTGACAAACTCACGTAGATCAAAAGGCATGCTTAAAGTTGTTTACTTCGTCGTATTATATATGAGTAGTTAATTTCATTTTGTTGTGCTTCATCGAATAAACTAGAAAGAAAACTCAAAAAAAATTGTGCGTGGGATGATGAACATGAGACATTTAGCCTCTACTCGAAGGTCCTTGCATTGCCATAAACTAAATCCATCAAAAAGCAATTGTAAATAATGAAATGAAATACAGAGTATGTAGTTTGGCAAGTAATTTTGACTTTTGAGTACAAGTAACAACTATTTCGTAACAAATACTCATCTGTCTCAATCATTTATTTACCTATTAGTAAAACTCCTCTCGCAAAGGATAGGAAAAAGGTCAACAAATAATTGAGACGGAAATAGTACAAAGCTCTGAAATAGTTGTAAGGAAAAAGAATAATACTCGAACTTATTTGTAACTTGGCAAAACAGGAATACTCTGCTCATTCCAAAAGAAATTTGTAGGATCAACCCTAGCTTTCACCATCAACAACCTCTTGGTGTTCCCCTTGAAAAAGTCGAAGGCGAAGCCGATACTATTCTTTGCATTAGTACCAATATCAATGTCCCTATAGTTCAAAAACGCCTCCCTCGGATTATTCGACACATATGGTGTCATAAACCTGTAAATCTCTCTGACTGCTTTCATATTCCGGTGAAGAACTTCCAGTGACGGATCAGGCCAATATGCTAGATATTGAATTTTATATAGCTTCCCTTTCCGATGAGGAAACGGTGTTGCATTCTCCGCTACTTCACCCATTCTTCCGCCATATGGATTGAATTGAATAGTTACATGCTCGAACTCAATCATCTTTTTCCATAACGTGTCTAAGGCCGTCTTAGGGATCGCCTTTTCGACATAGTCCGATTTGTGTTTATCATAAGTTAGATACATATGTGGTACTCTTTTAAGAAAAATGTCTAGGGAAGTATTTAAAGGAAGATTGTTAAACAATAAATGAGATTCTACCCACCTTTGTTCAACACAATCTTGTTGTTTTAAACCCAATTGAGGAAATTCCTTGTTCATTAACTTAGCTAAATCCTTAGCCTTTCCCAAATACAAGGCTATAAACCCTAAACTAAAAATCTTGTTAGTGGTGTTATCCTTTTGAACCTCGTGACTGAGTTGCGTTTGCACCCTAACAAACAAATTAGGGTCGATATTGGGTGCGACATGTTGCCAATGATAGAAAATGTCACTTGCATTTTCGTTTAATTTCTTTTGTACATAAAAAGTCGTTACTGTATCAGGCAGCCTAACCAATTTAATTTTCCATCGTAAAACAACACAAAAACTATACGCGCCACCACCTCTAATAGCCCAAAACAAGTCCTCCCCCATCGTTTTCCGGTTAAGAATCCTACCATTCGGGTCCACAATCTCGGCATCCACGATATGATCTACAGTTAACCCGAATTTCCTAAGCAAAGTACCATACCCACCCCCGGAAAAGTGTCCACCAATTCCAACAGTAAAACACACCCCTGCAGGAAACCCAAGGGTATTGCTCTTATTTGCAATGTTATAGTACAATTCACCAAGAGTCGCCCCGGATTCAACCCAACCCGTTTCACTTACCGGGTTAATATCGATCGCCCGAAGGTTAAAAAAGTCAAGTATTATAAATGGGTTAGGGGATACATAAGAAAGACCCTCGTAATCATGTCCACCACTTCTAATTCTAATTTCTAACCCATTTGCCTTAGCACAAATCACAGTTGCTTGGACATGAAACTTGTCTAAGGCAGCAACAATGGCTAAAGGTTTCGGAGTTGTCGATACATTAAACCGAAGATTTCTTATATATGCTTGCAAAATTGATGAGAAAGAAGCATTTTTTGGAGTATAGATGGCTTTTGTGATGGGTATTGATGAATTAGAGTGTAAAGGAAGACAACTTAGAAATTCATCAACATTATCATGTTTTATTAATGTTGAATTTGCATGAAGTGAAATGAGAGTTACAATTACAAATATTTGTGTAAAAAATATTATAAATTTAAAATTGAAAAGTTTCATTTTTTTTTCATTAATTGTTCTCAAGGCTCAAGATATTGCATGTATAATTTTTATTTTGAAGTCAATATATATTGTTAAGTTGTAAACAAGGTAGAATTTTATTTTATTTAATTCGAGATTTATTGACTATTACTTGCTTGCCAATTAGTTGCCATAGATAAACATTTGTAATAACGTAAAACAAATGGAGGAGAATAAAAGTGTTCATCTTGTACTAAAAACGTACATAATTTCTTTGGACATAAATCTTAATTTCCTATTTAACCCATGCATATATGTAATATTTAATGCATTTTTATTTGACTTACCTTTCATGTACAAAATACAAGGCTTTTTATTTGACTTTTTATTTAATCCTATTTAATGCATTTTTATTCTTGTCTAAAATAAATTGCTTTTTATTTGACTTACGTTTCATGTACAAAGTATCATCCATTTACATTGTAATTTACGATTTGTACCCGGAAAAAAAAATTGCAATTTACGATCTGGCAAACGTATAATCTTTACGAATCATGGTTTCTTTGTAAAAAAACAAATCGTTGTTTTTAAGCTGGTTATCAATTGTATCTATTGTAAAAGTTAGTACTCGTACATTTTAAAGGGAAAGGCATAAAAGTTACTTCGCACTATAACACATGACAAAATTATATTTCAAAACGAACATATATAGCATTATTTTCATCAAATTTATAAATAGTATATTTAATTTCCTCTACGTTAAGACGCGAAATTTAAAATAAACGCAAAACAAGCATATCGTCAATTATAAGTTAATTACTCTGTATATTCTAAAATAAAAGAGAATATTACCCATTTTAAAAAAAAATGCACTGTGTAATACAATAAAAGATGTCCAGATATTAAATGATTAACTCAACCAAGAAACAATATACCTATATAAAATGATATTCTATCAAAACTAGAAACAAAAAATATATAAAATGGTAGGGAGTATTCTACCAAAACTAGGTTTATTCTATCTAAGAAATATTTTCGCAATTGCTAAAGCCCACGCACGATTTCACTTAATTCTATGTATTTTGTTTATTTTTTCCATAACTATAAACTACCCTTCATTAAAAAAAGAAATTAAGAAAAAATTAAAACCAAACTAAATTCCTCATGCCTTCTTCACCATCATTGACCACCCATCTCTCAATCCCTCACCACCGACGACCAACACTCGTTGTCGTCACCGTGCGACGATGAGCACGTCACCCACACGCGACTCATGCGTGCCTCGTCGGCCAACCCTGATGTGAGCCACCCTACATACGCACGACACCATCGGCGTCGAACATCCCTAACCACCCATATCCGACAACTAAAACCTGCTCCACAGTGGTGGGTGATGAACATCGTCGTCGTCGTCGTCGTCAGCCATACGCGCGACTATGGGTCGTCGAGCATCCCTAACCACCCCACGTCGGGCATATTATGGGTGGCTAGTGGGCGGCAGTCGGCAAGTGGGGCTTCTAGGTGGCTGGTGGGGCAACAACCGGCAAGTAGGAGTTTGAGGGTGGTTTTTTGGAAGTTTTTGCTTAACTAGGGCTCAAACACCATCTATTTAACAAAATATTGAAACTATTTACCAAAAATGGGTCCACGTCATCAATTTTCGTTTTATTGTTTTTTAAAAAAAATTAACTATCTCGCTGTCTAGAATAGCGAGATGGTAAAGAGAAATAAAGACAAAATGGAGCAGATTTGATGCTATTTGCGTTCCTGTAGCTTCTCGACGTCCAGGATAGCGAGAATAAGATTTCAACACCTTCTTGCTGTCCCAGACAGCGAGAAGATGAAGGAACCAAAAATTCGTAAATTTGACCATTCATTTTGCATGTGTGTCCTTTTGGCATACTTCATCTTCTCGCTATATATCTTTCTTGCCCTTGACATTGACGTGCCTTCCTTGCTGATCTCTTGGGTTGGTGTAAATTGGCAACGGTGCTCTAAATGGCGTGAGTCGTATCATCAAGGGAAACGTGGTCTTGGCTCTTTAGGTTCTTCATAGTATACATTGTACAAACACCGTACTTATTTATTAGGCAACAACTACTGTTACTTGAATGAATAAATTCTGATTTTTATCATCTTGACCGCCGATACAAACACCGTACTTATTTATTCGTCAAGCATATAATAGCACATAGAATGATCAGCGTTCCAAATTCATTTAACTAGCAATTTCAAGTATACTATGAAGGAACATCATATTCGATAGCATTCTCTAAGGGCAAAAAACATAGCGAAAAAATGAAGGATGTCAAAACGACGCACATAAAAAGATTTGCGAATTTTTGGTTCCTTCATCTTCTCACTGTCCCAGACAGCGAGAATGTGTTGAAATCTTTTTCTCGCGGAAATTGATGACGTGGACCCATTTATGGTAAATAGTTTTCAAGTCTGCCCTATTTTGTTAAATAGTTGGTGTTTAAGCCCTAATTAAGCAAAAAATTCGGTTTTCTTTACTGGGTTTTTTAGGGTTTTTAATCATCTCTTGTTTGTGATGTGAGAAATGAGAGAGGTATATACGGAATAACAGGGAAAAATGCGCGGGATTGAGTAAATTAGTGCGCGGGATTTAGCAAGTCCCAATATTTTTTGTGTTTTTTTTATTCTTTCTAAGAAATATTTTAATCAAAGTCAAATAAATAACAGAAAGTCTTACTTGCGACAGGGCATCCGTCGCAAGCTAGTGACGGGTCAAGTCCCCCTCACAAAGAACAAGTGGGGGGCAACTGACAAGTAGGGGGATTCATTTGTCCTCCACTTGCCTCCCCACTTGCTTTTTGTGAGGAGAACTTGACCCGTCGCAAGCTTGCGACGGGTCGCCTCGTCACAAATGAGAATTTGTGAATAAATGATTGGGGATCGCCCCGTCGCAAGTAAGTCTTTCTGTTATTCACAAATTCTCATTTGTGAGGAGAGCTTGACCAGTCGTAAGCTTGCGACGTGTCGCCCCATCACAAATGAGAATTTGTGAATAAATGATTGGGGAGTAAGGAATATATTTTAGACCTGCTTAATTTTTTACCAAAAAAGGGTGAGGTCCATCTCTTCTAATAAATTAATTTGATACAAAGTAATACTTTTTTTATTCCCACCTCATCAACCATCGTTTAAAACTACGATAGTACGATCATGAGATCGTTCGGATAGAAGTATAGAACTCAAATTCGGCCACTTAAAGGAAATAGAAAGAAATGAAGAGGATACAAAATGAACATAGGGAATATACTACTAGCATATAACAGAATAGGCAAATCAGTTCAGTGCATCAGGAATTTGCATTACTCAAGTAAGTTGCATTCTTTCTTCACATGTTTTCTTACATCAACATTGTACATCACAAAACACCCATATACAGAAAGTTGGGTAAACATTGAGCCCTTGACTAGTGATCGAGAAAATAAGGTTCTAGCGACGCTGTCGGAAGGTTAGATTCAAACGGCCAGAGCGGAAGTTTGTTTCTTCGAGTAACATTTTGGGCGCAGTGCCGGATTTGATTGCAGGAACGCCATGGAAAATGTGTCTGGATTTTCCACCAAATATTAGAACATCTCCTGATTCTAGTTCTACTTTAGCTGCATTTTCAGCATCTCTTTGATCATTGTATAAGAATTCTGCAGAATCGCCGATAGAGAAAGATACAATCGGTATTCCTTTACGCAGGCTTTCTTGACTCTCATCTTTGTCCTGGGATAAACAAGAGGGAGATATCATATGAGAAGCACCAAATAAGGATGTAAACAAATACAGCCAGTCTCCCTTAAAACGGCCCTTTTCCGTTTGACATTAAGACGGAGAAAATATGACCCACTTACGATCAATTGTAACCATTTTTTTATATGAAGTTACCAAAACAATCTTCTAATAAAATGTAAACAATTTTAGCTGTTACTTTAGCTCCAACATTTTGTCAATGAATTGTCACTTTTTATTACAAAATAGCGACCTCTTCTCTGCCTTAATTTCAGACGGAAAAGGGTGCTCTGAAATGAGAATTTGCCAAATAATAGAAGTATCCAATCAAACATGATTTTACGAACCTGATGTAGCCCAAGACGTCCAGAGTTTGAGTAATAATTAACCAGACAGATATCTGGCTTGACTGATGGAAGTATGGACTCTACATTTTTAACCCTCTCACGTTCACGAATAAGAGATTGAGAGTCCCGGACTGCTCTATCAACCAACTCCAAAAGTTTCTGCGGGATAGGTGGCGGTTTTGAATGATCTGTCGGTCGTACTTCCTCATAGTGGTTAGTCTCAGGATTCCAAAACTGACCAAAACACATCAATTTCAGATTCATTTTCCCACCTTCACCAAATTGCGGTTGGTAGAAACCCACATTAACAAGACCATTGTCCCTGCAAATTTTTAAAATACTGGCCTGCACAATTATGGCAGAAGTTAATGAATAAGAAGGGGGGAAAGACTTGGGAAGTTCAACTTAATGCAACACATCACAAACATCATATGCCCCTAGCAAATGTCAACTAACTTAACTGGAAAAGTCATTGATAAGCGGTGCTCTTGAATCATGATATAGGTTCACAATCAATCAACAACAAAACTACCGAGTTTGTGTCTCTCTTTTCACCACAAAGAAAAAAAACACGTCTCCTCATCAAAGATAAACATAATAAAAATGCTTTCGGAAAAATAATGTTAAGCCATCAAAATCTAATGAAAGGACATACGCCAAGGAACTAAAGAAAAGGATGCACCTGTTCTGCAATTGAAAGATAATGTTTCAGCAGGACCATCCCGGGTCTCAAAATGTCTCCTTGCAGCCCACTGCTCAACCGTGTCTTTTCTTTACGCCTCTCCCTATTCTGTGACATTAACGATTGTTTCAGTTCGACCCCCCTTGATTTCCGTGGTGGGCATAGATCAAATTTCTCTATGGGACATTCAGAATTTTCAGTTTCTCCTAAACTATCAGTACTTTCTGGAATCTTGACATCAGAACAACTTTTTAGAGGCACAGATTCCTCAGACAATTGAGCAGCTTCCGGGGGTTGGACAAGACTGTCGATAAATGCACGATCAAGATTCACCGACGAACGATCAATATCTCCTTTACTCAAAGCTTTTGCTGTACCACTCGAATTTAATTGACCAGATCCTAATCCTATTCGTTCATCACGGCGAAAACCAGAAGCACTGCTACTAGCATTAGAAGACAATGCTGACTGTCCCACATTACCTCCGCCAGAACTACTTCCACTGCCAAATGTAGACCATTCAAGTCCTGGGCAAGTAGCAGGAGTTACGTTCCGATACATACCACTTCCAGAATAATTCTTAACCGCATGCCCTGAGCTATTTGATTTCTCAACTCTAGAATTATTCTCAACTGCATTGGAAGACAGTGGTGATTTTTCCACATTACCTTCACCAGAACTACTTCCACTGCCAAACTTAGACCATCCCTCTCTCGGGCGGATAGGAGGAGTTACGTTCCGATACATACCACCTCCAGAATTCTTCTCAACCACATGCCCTGAGCTATTTGATTTCTCAACTTTAGAATTATTCTCAACTGCATTGGAAGACGGTGTTGATTTTTCCACATTGCCTTCACCAGAACTACTTCCACTGCCAAACTTAGACCATCCCCCTCCCGGGTGGGTAGGAGGAGTAACGTTCCGATACATACCACCTCCAGAATTCTTCTCTACCACATGCCCTGAGCTATTTGATTTCTCAACTCCAGAATTCTTCTCAACTGCATTGGAAGACGGTGTTGTTTTTCCCACAATTCCTTCACTAGAACTACTTCCACTGCCAAACTTAGACCATCCCCCTCCCTGGCGGATAGGAGGAGTTACGTTCCGATACATACCACCTCCAGAATTCTTCTCAACCGCATGCCCTGAGCTATTTAGTTTCTTAACTCCAGAATTCTTTTCAACTGCATTGGAAAACGGTGTTGATTCTCCCACATTACCTTCACTAGAACTACTTCCACTGCCAAACGTAGCCCATCCCCGTCCTTGGTGGGTAGGGGGAGTTACATTCCGATACATCCCACCTCCGGAATTATTCTCAGCTCCTTGCCCTGAGCTATACGATTTCTCAACAGAAGCACTTGAGACACTCCCACCAGGAGACGCATCATATCGGACCTGTGCCACGACAACGCAGCTATAACTTATAAATCAATACCATCAACCCCATTTGAATGACCAAATTGACAATCAAAGACGTCAATACTCAGTAGTCGCTACAGATATGAGGTCGATTATCCGGTAAAGTCACTGAACGAGTGACTGGTGTTACTAAGGGGATCTAGCAGGACACCACCCTAGAACATATATTACTCCCTTCGTCTCAACTCATTTATTTACCATTTTAATTCACATTTATAGGTATTTTAATTAAAGTTAGACAAATTATCGAGACAGAGGGAGTAACTAAATAACTAATAGAGTAATAGTAACCAAATCAGTAAACTGCACCTTCTGGCTTCTATGGTGCAACAAACGTCTAAACAAGTATCGCATATCAGTATATCACTTTAAGACCGTCTTAAGTTAAGACGGCTCTCACAACCGATTAAATTAAAGGCGAGAATAAAAGGAGTTTGTGGGAGGTCTTTTAAGTTAAGACAGCTTAAGCAAGACCAACTGTCTCTTAGTCTTTTGTAAGACGGTTTTTTCTAGGTAAAACACAAATACTTGTACAAAGCAATCTAACAAAATTATACCTACTTCGTATTGTAAAACGAATTATTTAATAACTACATTTAAAATAGGAGTAACTGTTAACAACTACAGGGGTAAATGTGTCCAATGTGGATGATTCAACTACAATTTTAAGAAACTTGAACAATAAATCGGAAAATTTTCACCAATTTGTGCATAAAATATAAAAAGAAAAACTGGCCAGATAAAATATATGAGTAATTATTTATTAAAAACAAAAGTAGAGAAATCAGAGTAAAAACAATATAAAAAAAATCAGAAGAGAGTAAATAATTACAGGGGTTCGGTAATTAGGAGATGAGTGAGGATGTTTAGGGCGCCATGAACCCTGGGATTTACCACCACTTGAATTACCACGACCTCCTCGATTCATTGCTCCCTCAACAAATAATAAAAGAGTAAAGTGTGAAAGGTTAAAGGTTAAAGGTTAAAATTGGGGGTTTTATTTTGGCGGGTTTGATTATGTTTCTTAATGTGTTTTATTGTAGAAAGAACTCAAGAAGTACTCGTATTTGTTTTTTTATTAAAGAGTTAAAGACTATTGATGAAGCACTAATGAAGACTATCAATTTCCAATGTTAATTAGTTAATACGGAATATCATTTGTTCTCGCACTTGCCTTTTTGTGAGAGATAACTCGATTGATGTTACTTTTTAAGTTGATAGGAAGAAACTGATCTCTTTTGTTTCTTCTCATGTATGTAAAGTTTCTATGATCAAGTTTCAATTTGTAGAGGTTGGGAATCAGTTGAATAGTAAACAGAGACGTAATGAGGGTCGTTCCCAAGGTAAATACCAAAAGAGCCGAGCTTTTAATACTTCGAAGAAAATATCGTTGGCTTCCGTCGAAGTTGCAACTTCTTTTTGCAGGTTTGTTCATTCCATCGCTTTGGTTAAAAGGAGAGAAAGCCATTGAACTTGATCAAATTTGACCCCCACTATCATCCTTTTTTTAAGAAAAACCGTATTTTCTTTTCAGTTACGACTTCGAGTACCTGTTCGTCGGTTATATACTTATATTAAGTAGTTCATAGGTCTCTAATTCCCTTTTGTTTGTGATATAAACGAACGCTGTGTAGTAGAAGTTTTATTTTATTTATGAAAGTTTATTGTTGTAAAAAAAAATACGGAGCAGTAGTATTTGTAATTTCGTATTTAATTATTTCACCTATTTTCACAAGTGACGATCACAATCTTACAACATCTTACAGTGATATGCCACACGTTACAAGGAAGAATTGTTGTTATTTCACATATTCTTAGCAACTATAGAATATACCACACCTCTGATATTTTATCTGAAGGGTATATTATGTAAATTTTGAGCACGTTGTGATTTAGAGGTGGCAATCGGGTCGAGACGGGTTAACTCGGGTTGAGTCAACCTGCCATTTCTGGTCGAGTAGAGTTCGGGCCGGATCATTATCAGGGCGGGTCATTCAGGGTCAAATGATGTATCGGGTCGGGTCCGGTTACTTTATCACAATACTTCAAAATTTTACCATTAAATTTAGTTTTTAATCATTATTTTGCTTATTTAATTCATTATTAAGTCATACGTATCAATTTAAACAATAAATCACTTACATTTTGATCAATATTAAGCTTAATATTTATCGGGTCATCAATTTAATCGGGTCAATATCGGCTCAGGTTAATGTTAAGTCGGGTATGGGTCGGGTTCAAGTCACTGATCATGGGGTCGTGTCGGGTTTCGAGTTGCAATATTCTCGGGTTTTTTCGGGTCATGTTTGCTTGGGTTCGGATTGGCTGAGACTTGTCACCGCTAGTTGTGAAGAACTCATATAATAGTATAATACCCAGATGGTCATTGGCCACATGTGAGTGTCTTAATTTGATAAAGAAATAAAGAATGAGACAGTTTACTATTTTATAAGTTAAGGATTATCCCTCTATTGTCAATTGGATTTAAAGTGGAGCCTCATTGACCATACGAAGCAGATTATATCTCCTCCATTTAAATGCGGCCAAATCCCAATTACCAGAAATTTATATATATATATCATAAGGAGAACTGAGAACTCATTTTTTTGTGGGATTGTTAATATTATTGTTAGTATAATATTTCTTTTTTTAGATGTGAAAAATGAATGTAAAACTCTATAATCCATTTTTATGTGTACTTTAGTACATGAAAATTTAAGGATTTTATATATAGTACCCCTGTATTTTTGCGATTTCTGTATGATACCCCTTCACTTTTCGAAACATACGTGGTACCCTTAGCTTGTATCACTAACAATCGTCGTTACTCTAAACTTATATTCCGTCAATTTGTTCCGTTAACTTATGACAGGGTTACTTATTAAACCTTTATTCTCTTGAGATAATCTCATGATTGACCTATAATAATACATGTATCAGATTATGACTAACTTTAACATTATACCCATACTATCTCACATCAAACACCATAACTCCACCCTTGACCCCACCGAAAACCACCATAAACCTACCCTAACATATTAAAACTCCATTATCCCGCCATCCAATATCCATCTTTTTACGTTCCTACTACCTAATATCCCCACTTTATGCGCTTTAATTACACCGTGTAAATTTTGGGGACTCATAACTAAAGGAGAAATGGTGGCGTATGTATAGAAGTGGCGGCGCAAAGTTTGTGCTAGTGAGTCGATTTGGATTAAGGAGGTGGTATGGTGGTAGGATTTATATGGGGGGGGGGGGGTTAGTGGCAATAACATAAATTAAAAGAATGATTATTGGCAAGAGGGGTGGTGGCGAGAATGGAGGTCAAAAGAATGGTGATTGGTGAGAGTGGTGGTATGATGAGGGCGAGGCAAAAAGTTGACGGTGGTGCGATGAGAACTAGGCAAAACTTAGTGGTGGTGACACAAGGTTGCAGTGGTGTGATGAAGAATAAGTTAGGTGGTTGATGGTTAATTATCATTGTTGAGAGATGGATTAATGGTGTTTAAAGCATTACTTAACGAAGAAATTATACAAGTATTGACGGAAAAAAGTTTAGGGATACATCAATAGCTATTGATTAAAGTTAGGGGTACATATATGTTGGGAAAAGTAATGGGGTATCATGTAAAATTCGTAAAAACACAATAGAAAATCCCAAAATCTAATTTAAAATAGGATGTAGACTATTTGAGTATTTGGTAATTGGTAATCCTTTGGGCTTTGGCACAATTGCGAATTTTACGATACAATCTTTGATCAATATGAAGTGTTATATCCGAGAGTTTACCCAGAGCGCACCAGAAATAGCGGCTGCGGAATCCCTTGATACCACAAAAAAATGTAAATGACTAAATTCCGAGATTTTGCTCATGTAGTATATTGCAGTACACAAATTCTTATTTCAGACGGACTATTTCCGTCTGAAAAATAAGACGGGATGATGTTTTCACTTTTTGATAAAATGTAATCACAGCTTATATCAAGCTGCTTTCAATAATGGTCCGTCTGAAGCAAGACCAACTGATTGTAGTAATATAGTTCTATACTTCTATCATTGGCCCTTGATCTTCGTTCATACAGTAGAGTAGTGCCAAAATTACATAAAAGAAAACGCCCACCGTGGGGCTCGAACCCACGACCACAAGGTTAAGAGCCTTGCGCTCTACCAACTGAGCTAGACGGGCTTTGTTGCTTCATTAGTTGAGTAGTAAGTTATATATACGTTTTGTTGAAAATAGTAACAAGTCTTTTAAGTTGTAAGGAACTAAGGACTTGTAAAGAGTAAAATTTGTAGGGTAAAACTTTTTAAACTTCAAATGATTTACTCCGTAGGTTAAATTGGCAACGGTCACCACTTTTGCACAGCTTTATATTCCTAAAATAATTTCACTAAACCCAGAAATCCTCTTTCAAACAAACCTTAATTAGCGCAAAAATGGCACAATCTCACAACAATCACAGTAACCCAGATGACGATCAAGAAGATTATTCAGAAATGGAAAATTTAATCGATGAAGAATTCAATTCTGAAGATTCCGAAGATGATCCATCATACACAAACGAACTTATCAAAGCTCAATCCAATTTTTCCAAGTTATCAATTGAAAACAAATCAAAATTAAGGTGAATTCATGGTTTAACTTATATAGTAATTCATATTTTGATTGCTCATTTGCTCTTGTGTATTCAGTGAAAAAATTGAAACTTTTAAGTTAAAGTTTTGATTTTTTTTCCCGCGAATTTACGTTATTGCGTTAGTATTTGGCCCGCCCCAAAACTGTAAATCTTGGTTCCGCCACTGCATGGATTGTTTTCTTGGTTGGTTTTATATGTTTGTTATTTTGGATGACAGAGATGATGAAGTAATAGAGGTAGATGATGAGGGTGTGAGTTTACAGAAGCTTAGTAAAGAAGATTTGAAGAGTTTTGAGCAAGTTCAAAAAATAATAGAAGGTAAAGCAAGAATTAAAAGATCATTACAAAAAAATTGCCATTTTATTGTTTGTGAGTTATTGCTATTCATTTTTGTCGGTGTAAAGGAAGCCGCAAAGGCGATTTTGATGCTAACTGGGTTTGAAGTGTTGAACCCAATCCTTAAGGAGTTAAGGCTATGAGTACCACCGCTCATGACCTTACCAACTAAGCAAATGTTTTTGTATGGTGGCAGGTGGGCAAGTGGAGAAATTGAAGGTGGAGCAATGTAAAGTGTATTTGAGGAAACATGGGTTGAGATTAACTGGGAAGAAGGAGATTCTTATTCAAAGAATTAAGGAGCACATAGAGTATGTAACATAATGATTTGATTGAAGCAAAGTATTGTTTATTTACCCTGAGAGTCATTTTAGATTGTGAAAAGATGATATCTTGTTATTTGAATGTGATCAGGATTCTTAATGGGGGAGTGGAGAAGTATCCGCCTTCGAGCTTTGTGTTAAACTGTAAGGGTAAGTCTTGGTATAGTAATGGAATCATGAACTCATTAATCATGCGGATAGGTTAGTAGTTAGTCTCGTGTTAGAATGTCCTCACATATAAAATTTGTGACACTTTGTGAGATCGTCTGGTTTAAGGATTTTAATAGGTAAGAAAATTGTAGCAGTTAGTTTATCGTGGTTGTAGCTCAGAATAAGCTGGCTAGGAGAGTCCTGACTATAATGTATGTCAAATTTTCGGCATGTATAATTCAATTGTATCATAATAGCCTTACTGTTTTCCAGTGTCATGTATTGATCATTGGAACATGTCTTGTTTCAAATTGTGATACATTGTTGTTTGCCAAGTAAGCTACATGATTTCTTATAGAGAGTATCACGTTGAGTTTCCTTTCCCTTTTGTCAGGTGATGCATGTTTAGGGGACGTAGTGATGTTTGAGCAAACTGTTTACGAAGGGTATGGTTTCTAATTCTGCATTTTACATAGTTAGAAGTTCATACTTGTAAAACGACGTCTACTGACTGCTAACCCAGTTAACTTAGTGCCTTCAAGAACATTGGTTTACGAGTGCAATTGCTTGACTCAGGTTCAGCATTGTCTCAAGGAGTGCCAATGGACCACCATGTGGCAAACGAACCATTGCAGGCCGTATAGTGAATGAAAGTTACGGTGCAGCCAAACAACAACATACATTTACGGTTGGTTCTCTATACATGACTACACATGATATCTTGTATTTCCTACATCCCATTTTTATTTCTCCCAATTTGAGTTGGTTGATGTTGACTTTGTTCGATTTTTTCTCATAATGTGATAGTTGCATTTGTTAGAAAATGATGATAGTACGAAGAATTAAAGATAGTTATTTCGATAAGTCAAAGTTGGCAAAATTTACGCTGTATCACCAAAGTGTACTTAGAAGAAATTGATGGTCGAAATGGACATAGGCTGAACACTTTATTCAAATGAGGACGCTAAATTCAGGATGGAGGTGGTATCAGTGTATCACTTATGTTACTACTATTATTGTTATACTTCAGAGAACTAACTGAATTTGAAGTATACTTCATCGCTGCCGATTATCCATTTGTACAAGAATTTCTCTATGTTTTGTGCTTAGTGCAATGCTTCATTGCTGATAAAATGTAATGACAAGTACCACTCTATATGCCTGTCTGACATCACTTAGTGCAAAACAGCATGATATGGACATTCACTTAGTGTGAACAGCTTATAAATACCTATTGATATGGAGCTTCATCACACGTAGGGGGTACGGAACAGCATGATATATTGGTCAAGTCTTCTACAGAAGTGATTTGTGGCTATTTGTTATGACCAATGTTGCTTGAACTTTTTACATCTAGGGTCGTATCCGTGTTGAAGCAACACTCAATTATATGGATATGGAACTAGGGTCGTACCCTTGTCAAATTTGACAGTTCACTTTGAAAGGCGGGAAGGGGAACGGGTATGGAATTCAGTGATTTTAAGCATTACTCCATATTTCACAACTGGCGCCTGTATTGAAGATATATTAAGACCATTCTTGTATCTTGACCAAATCTATACTTCCGTTTATGCTGACCATCGTTCTCCTATCAGGTTGAGGTTCTTTGGAGCAAAGGAGAGAAACCACTTCCCCCACTTCATCCGCTCTTGATAAAGGGAAGAAATCTGTACAAATTGGAGACAAGGAGACAGGTCAGTGATTAACAGGCTCTGCTTTGATGCTGAAATATTTCCTAATATTTACCCAAGTGACGTTCAATTATAGAGATGGGAAGATGAAGCTGAAAGGCAGAGAGTCCTGAGTGAAAAACATAGCAGGGGTACAGTTGCTAGATCAAATAGGGAAGCCCGCATTCAAGAGAAGATGGCAAAGAAGCCACTTAAGGGCATGAGGTAATTGAACAACACCAAACACATTCTTGAATTGTACTCCCCCCGTTTCGTTTATAAGTATAATAATTACCCCTTGAAAATTGAAGTATGAACATTTTTTTGTCTCTAGTCTTATTTTAACCATAGAGATTAACTTTGGTTTCGAAAATGGTGCACGGGGGAAATTTGCAATCACAGGGAGATCTTCATGGAAAGTGCAAAACGACAAATAAAATGGAAAAAAAAAAACTTTGTTGCCTATGATGACCTTTAAAAACCGAATGAAGTAATACACACTACATCAGTCTGTTTATTGTTTGCAACAACATTATCACTGCCCGTGTGGCTGTAATATACTTACCCCTGTGTTGTTGCCATAAAGATGTTACAGCCACACGGGCAGTGATAATGTTGACCCTTGACCCTCTTTGGAAATGAACATGGTCCACTGAACAAGTTACACTTTTTTTTTGTGTATTAGTCATATGCTGGAATAAAGGAGCATGGCCACTAAACTAGTTGTCATTCAATGCAATTCTCGTTTATTACGGAAAATTCGAAACCGTGTTTCTTTGCTGTTATAGTATCATTTACATTTGTGTGCATTTACCAAACAATCTTGTTATTACAAAATTGGAAGGAGTGTTCATTTCAAGTTGATTGTAAAAAGCTTTTGATGATTTATAGTATATTTTGGGTGCCCTAGTACTGTTCGGGTCAAATAAAAAGTTGTTTTGTATCATTTAAATTTGTTATCTACTGCAGGGTTAATCCAAAGAACAAAGAGAACCCATGCCATCCAAAGGAATCGAAGCATGAAACAAATCGAACCTCTCTTTATGGTTCTGAAAAGTCCAGAGTCAATGTCCAACAGCAACTACAATCTGAGGCTCCGTTAAATTGGAAACAGAACCCAAATTCCGTACTACTATCCAGATATCCATTAACAACCCGATTTGAGAAACCGAATATGCCAGCATCTCGTTTTCATCAAGAACCCACCTACAGAGCTCAAAGTTCTTATTCGACGAATGTATATTATCCTCAAGGCCAACCTTTGTCTAGGCCAACAGCTACAAATCACCGTGATAATTCAATGACAGGTCCTTGGCAAAGACCCGGCCCAAGACAACAATTGTGTCCGTATTATCCTCAAGGTAGATGTCACTTTGGGAACCGATGCAAGTTCTTGCATGAATGAGTTGAGTAGTACTTTGCTACGCTTTAGAAATTAGCCGGGGTCGAAAAGTGCTCTTTTGGCTCCCATTACACTTATACTG
This sequence comes from Heliosperma pusillum, assembly GCA_022085475.1. Lineage (NCBI taxonomy): Eukaryota > Viridiplantae > Streptophyta > Magnoliopsida > Caryophyllales > Caryophyllaceae > Heliosperma > Heliosperma pusillum. The sequence continues at coordinate 116,901 of JAIUZE010000532.1, forward strand.
AAATTATGCTGTTGTGCTAAACTCAATGGTGTACCGAATTTTTGATTCGGTCTGGAAGTTGAAACCCACTGTAATGTTTGAACCTTTTTGCACTGTAATGAATCACTGAATGCAAGTCCTCCATCTACTGTCTTGAAGATTGATTATGTTTTGGTTTAGTTATCGACAATTGAGTTAGTTCAATTGGTCGATTATTACAAAGAAATTAGAAGGAAACAAAATAAAACTTGCATCCCATTGTTGTACAGTCAAGATCGGGTTAATTCCATGTCAGTTCAGTTCATATCAGTTTAGATCAGATCGGGTCAGTTCTGTTTTACTTTTCAGGTCAGTTTAACGAGTTTCGGGCCGACAAAACGAGGCAGATGTGAGAAATACTTTTCACCCAAAAAAGAGAAATATTTCTCATAATCTTAATTTCTTATAAACATTCTTATAAACATTAAAAGGTAGCCAATATTTTTCACTTTTTTTGGTTCTTATTCACCCCATTTTTTTGTACACTAAACATGTGATATTTCTCTTCCATTTCTACTAAAATCACTTTCACATCTACTTTTCTTCACCTGCTCTAAAATCAAGCTGAATTTTCTAGGTATGTGCTCATCTGACTATTTTAAAATCATTAATAAACTGTCATGCTTTTGTTGTTACCTTTTTTGAGTGGATTTTTTGTTATAATCTTGATTTCTGCTTTTTATTTTTTTTATAATTACTTCTAATTCATTGTGTTGCTGCAATATATCTGGTCAACTGGTCTTGATCCTTTAATGATAAGGTGAAGGAGATAAGAAATTTGTCTATAAACATGACCTATTGAACTCCATAATTTCTTTGTGACGGGAATATCCGTCACAAGCTTGTGACGTGTTAAATGTTACCCACATGGGCAGGAAAATATAAGTCATTTGTGATTTTCTAGGCGTGTCTTATCTACCCAAGTACGAGATACTTGACCCGCTAGAAGTTTATCCGTCACTAGGGAAACTTACTGATTGAACTCTAGTGACTTTAAAAGTTGCATGTTTATCACTTCTCAGCAGTTGTTGTGGGGCCACATATACTCTCTTAAAAACGAGGACAACTAGTAAGGTAACTAGTACTCCCTCTCATTCACTCGAAAAGCACCCTTTGATGAATTTATGCGAGTAGTATTTTATTCAAGGCTGTTTTTCCAAAGAATGAGAGGGAGTATATGGTTATGATACGCAACATTACCCGAGTGCCTTAATATACCCTTAAGAGACGTTAACAGCCACATGCCATTTTTCGTCTAAGAATGTTCGTTTTATGTTCGGTTGATTATGTGTATATGTTACATGTAGGCCCCCTTCTCCCTTTCCCATCCACACACCCCCTTATTTCATTGTGTTGGAACGATTACATGAGATGAAGGCCTGATGCTTATTTATAGTACTTAGAATGTCGGTTAAAAAGAAGTGCTGTCATTTGTGAAACCAAAAGTTGCAGAAAAATCTGGCTATTGTATATTTGTATGCATCATGACAGTTACTTCACATTAATAAGAAGTGTCATCTTGTATTATTTTGCACTTTGCTCTTACATTGGTTTACCTCTATCACATTGTAAGTATAATTGTTAAGGTATACAGTATATTCCAATATATCATATAGAAATCACAATTCACAACGTATAACATTGCATTTCTGCTGTCATATTTTTCTGTTGCAGGATAAATGACAGGGGAGCCAGTGAATGTGAACGAGTTTCAGGAACTGGCTCGTCGAGCCCTTCCTAAAATGTACTATGATTTCTTTGCCGGAGCAGCGGAGGACGAATATACACTAAGGGAAAATGTTAAAGCTTACTCCAGAATCATGTAATAGCTTATATTTTTCAACTTGTTGACTTAAAACCATCCATCTTACTTTACTCTATTCATTGCAGAATTCGTCCGAGAATTCTCATAGATGTGAGCCGAATAGATCTGTCAACTAGTATCCTTGGTCATAACATCTCGTCTCCAATCATGATTGCTCCAACTTCCTATCATAAATTAGCACACCCTCAAGGTAGCATCTTTGTCACCTTTATATGGTCTCCGTTTTTTATCCTCGTCTCACAGTATTCTAGCTACAGCGAACTTTTAAGAAGTGAAAATGATTGTTTTTGATTAATTAAATGTGAAGAATTTTAGTAATCAAATTCAATATTAGCTGACCTATGTGTACAGAAATCTAGACTGTTTACCATAACATCATATTCCTTCATATGCGGAATGTAGGAGAAATTGCGACAGCAAAAGCTGCAGCTGCATGTAAAACCATTATGGTAATTTACTAATAGTTCGTACGAGTATAGTGATTGGTACTCAGACATGTCATATATTCAAACCTTTTTATCTGATTTCATTCTAGGTACTGTCTTTTGGTTCTACTTCCTCACTGGAAGAGGTTTCCTCCTGCTGTGATGCTGTGCGGTTTTTTCAATTATACGTAAGCAAGATGTTCAATGCTCATCATCTCTGCACTATTAATGAGTACCTTGCTTACGACACCATTTTTTTGAGAAGGTATTCAAAGATAGGAAGTTATCAACTTGGCTAATACAAAGAGCTGACAGGAGTGGATACAAGGCCATCGTTCTAACTGTTGACACGCCTAGGCTTGGTCGAAGGGAGGCAGATATAAAAAATAAGTGAGATCTTAGAATGTTCTGTCAGTGGCGTTTTTTTTTGTTTCGGCATGTTCAGCAAATCACCGACACAATGATTGCATATCGCTATTTCACTGTATTTTGACAGGATGATTTCTCCTCAGTTGAAGAATTTGGAAGGCTTTATGTCAACTGAAATTGGTACTGTAAGGAACAATATCTTTTTCTTTTTACTTTGGCGGGTTTTATTAGTAAGCTGTTATGATTTCATTTAGTTTTTTTTTTCTGCAGGACAAGGGATCAGGTCATGAAGCTTTTGTCAATAGCACATTTGATTCTTCTTTGTCCTGGAAGGTATGAAGCTGCAGAAGCAACATGATAAATTCTGTACTCGGTGCAGACACGACCTCAAGACCCGCCATGATGTCATTTTGTCCAAGAGGGTCTTCCTGTCATCGCCTGTTATTGAGTCGATTACTGAATTTACAAATGTCTTTCAGGATATAAATTGGTTGAGGTCCGTTACAAAGCTACCAATCTTGGTCAAAGGAATACTCACACATGAAGATGGTAACATTTTATCTCATATTTTTACGCTTCTGATCACTAAAGTTGAATTAATCCACTTCTTAATAACTTGGCAGCAACAAAAGCTGTGGAAATGGGAGTGGATGGCATCATAGTATCGAATCATGGAGCTCGACAACTTAATTATACTCCAGCCACAATCTCTGCGCTTGAAGAGGTTATTGTTATTCATTCTTTGCATGTATTGGATCAATCCCTATATTACTTGACTATTACTAATTGAATGTGAGGACTATTTCTTTATGAGTGGAGTAATTAGTCTCATTTAGAAGAATACTTTTATGTTGCGAATCATCATGTAGGAAATGCTTCCGCAGTCTTTGGTTTTGGATTATAATGGAATACAGCACGATAGTTTGCTAAAATAGAGATGTGGTTTGTTATATTGTGAAGTAGCATTTATCCGATAGCAATTTTCATCATCGATCGTCCACAAATAGCTTCTTTATGTCCTTAGTAGACTCATTATGGATCGTTAATGAAAGAATGTATATCGGGTTATGCAGAAGTAAACTCATTATTAGACTCGCCAACTGCCAACTTACCTCGTAATGTTTTACTCGTCTGGCTTATGCATGTAGTGTAGTTTTATCTGTTCATAAAACAATTTAGCTATCTACACTTGGTAATGTTGCTCGGCATTATTGTAGGTGGTTCATGCTGTGGGTGGCAAGATTCCAGTTCTTTTTGATGGAGGCATAAGACGGGGAACGGATGTCTTCAAGGCTTTGGCGCTTGGAGCACGGGCTGTTCTTGTAAGACTATCTGATCTCTTATCGAGTATAATTTACCGAAATATGAAATATCTCAGGTAATAAAAGTGATTGCTTTTGATCATTATCAAGTCTCCGACTCTGAGTTGTAATATGACTGGTAATCACCGGGATATATGTTTCTTTCTGTAAACATATAGTTCCGCAAGTAACTTACAACAATGGTGAATGCATAAAAATCTGCTACAGAAAATATCAAATTCATTATTATATACTTCATCTTTTTTAGTCAACTAACTTCATTTCACATAAATCAGCAAATGCTGAAAATTCTTCGCATCTCAGAATATGACGCCATCTTCTGATATTACGATTATTTTGATTCCTTGACCTGATATCCTGACGATTGCTAGCTCCTACCTTAGGTTGGAAGACCGATAATATTTGGACTGGCTGCCAGGGGAGAAAGCGGCGTAAAAAGTGTGCTAGGAATGTTAAAGGATGAACTCGAGCTCACCATGGCCCTTGCCGGGTGCTCAAGCATAAAGGACATTACCAGGGCTCATGTAACGACTAAGCGCGACAAACTCCAGTCACTCCTGTAAAATGTAGCCATTTTGGTTAACTTTTGATGATTGAACATCAGCTACTTCTGTAATTAGCTTACACAATGTTTGATCTTGTTCTTGGTTCCATTACCAATGCCGCCCCGCCTTACTATTACTATATATTTATGAACAATGATGTAATAAAACAAAATGACTCATTAGACCGAGTGTACTTTTGTTTTTTGTAATAACCATCATTTGATACAGTTATCGCTGATAACTTTTTATCACGGGTCATACGTAAATAGTTTCTCTATATCATTAACACACGTAAATAGTTCTACTCTAATGTCTAGCCTTCTTCTGAAAAAAACCTGCAACTGAACACGACAAGATGGTGAATGCGCCACAGCTCGACACTGTTTCATACTGTCATTGTTTCAGCAAATTTTTAGAGACATCACCCGTGATCACATAAACTGTTGTGGGTTTCAAATTAAGTTCACATAAACTTTCGAACTTAATTTCAGTTTAATTCGGTTTATATCCGTTTAGATCAGATGAGTTCAGGTCTATTTTACTTTTACCTTTCAGGTTAGTTCAAGAAGTTCACGCCGAAAAAACGGGGCCAAAGTGAGAAGTACTTCTCACAATAAAAAAGAGAAATATTTCTCATAATTTTAATTTATTCCAAAAATAAAAAAGGTAGTCAAATTTTTTTGACTATTTTTTTTTATCTATTTTTGTTCTTATTCACCCAATTGATATTGCCTACACATTTGATATTTCTCTTCCCATTTCTACTAAAAATCACTCTTTTCCCATCTACTTCTCTTCATCTACTCCAAAATCTATGTGTTCATCTTAAGAAACCCATTAATTTAATTTAGTTAAATTTTCTCCTGACTGATAAAATCATTAATAAACTATCATGCTTTTATTGTAAATTTCTTTGGGTGACTTTTTTGTTATAATTTTTATTTCTGCTTTTAAACGTTTCTGATAGATGAACCATCTCAACCAAAACCTATGGTTGAGGCTCATATATTATAGTTATATTCTATTATGCCCCCTCACTCGAATGTCTGTTGGGCTTGAAGAGTGGTTGGTTAGTGCACATGCCCCCCATACCATGTGCATACCATGTGCCGGGTTTTCCACTTGATGAGGTTGTGAGATATTGGGGGCTGCCAGGGTTTGAACACGTGACCTACGGTCACTCTGACTCTGATACCATGATAGATGAACCATCTCAACCAAAACCTTAAGGTGATGGTTGAGGCCCATATATTATAGTTATATTTTATTAGTTTCTTTTTCTTTTTTGCTAATTTCTTCTAATTCATTGTGTTACTGCAATATTATATCTGGTCTTGATTATTCAAAGACTATTTTTTTTAGTGTAAAGGGAGCCATGATTTTGATGGTGACGGGATTTGAACTCAGGTCATAGTCACGACTAAGTGACTAACACATGTCATGACTTTACCGACTAGGACATCTGCAACTTTAATCACTTTAAAAGTTGCATATTTATCACTTCTCAAGTTCTCAGCATGTTGTGATAACATAAGCTGTTAAGCGATGACATTACCCAAGTGCCTTAAAAAGACGTTAACAACACATGTATTTTTCGGCTTTTCCAATAATGAAAATTGCCACGAGAATTGCACCAAGTGACCGCTACTTCAGAAAATTAAGAAATGTTGTCATTTACGGAAACCATAAGTTACAGATAATTCTGGCTTAGGTATGCCTTATGACGGTTTCACAATAATATGAAGTGCCTTCATAACTCATTACATTACTCACCTTGGATTATTTTGCACTTTGCTTTTACTTTGGTGTACCTACATCACATTGTAAGTATAAGTGAGAAGAATTAAGGAATACGGGATATTCCAATATATCGTATAGAAATAATACGAGTAATTCACAAGGTTTTGATTTTGATTTAAGGAATATGGATAGTTTTGATTTTCACCTTTCGTTTATTTGTTGCAGGATAAATGACAGGGGAACCAGTGAATGTTAACGAGTTTCAGGAACTGGCTCGTCGAGTCCTTCCTAAAATGTACTATGATTTCTTTGCTGGAGCAGCGGAGGACGAACATACACTAAGGGAAAATGTCAAAGCTTACTCCAGAATCATGTACTGGCTTATATTTTTTCAGCTTGTTGACAAATTATCATCCATCTTACTTTATCTATTCATTGCAGAATTCGTCCGAGAATTCTCATAGATGTGAGCCAAATAGATCTGTCAACTAGCATCCTTGGCTATAACATATCGTCTCCAATCATGATTGCTCCAACTTCCTATCATAAATTAGCACACACTCAAGGTAGCATCTTTGTCACCTTTATATGGTCTCGTTTTTTTAATCCCGTCTCACAATATACTCGCAACAACGAACTTTTAAGAAGTGAAACTGACCGTTTTTTTATTAATTAAATGTGAAGAGTGTAAGTAATCAAAGTCGATATTGGCTTGACCTATGCATACAGAGATCTAGACTGTTTACCATGACATTATATTCCTTTATGTGCCGAATGTAGGAGAAATTGCGACAGCAAAAGCTGCAGCTGCACATAAAACCATTATGGTAATTGCTAGTAGTTCGTACCAGTATAGTTATGTGTACTGAGACATATCGTACATTCAAACCCTTTGATCTGATTTCATTCTAGGTACTATCTTTCAGTTCTACTTCCTCCTTGGAAGAGGTTTCCTCCTGCTGTGATGCTGTCCGGTTTTTTCAGTTATACGTAAGCAAGATGTTCAGTCTCTGCATTTTCTATCAGTACTTTTTTTTGGGTACGATTTTGATGCTGACGGGGTTCGAACCCAGGTCATGAGTACCACCTCTCATGACTACACCAACGAAACTAGTTGACATCTGTCAGTGCCTTACTTCTTATGATGCCATTTTTGAGAAGGTATTCAAAGATAGAAAGTTATCAGCTTGGCTAATACAAAGAGCTGAAAGAAGTGGATACAAGGCAATCGTTCTAACTGTTGACACGCCTAGGCTTGGTCGAAGGGAGGCAGATATAAAGAATAAGTGAGATCTTAGAATGTTCTGTCAATGACGATTCATTTTGTCTCAACATGGTACAGTAGATCACAAACACAATGATTTTCATATCGCTGTTTCACTGTATTTTGACAGAATGATTGCTCCTCAGTTGAAGAATTTGGAAGGTTTTATGTCAACTGAAATTGTTACAGTAAGCAATAAAATCTTCTTCTTTTACCTTTGGTGGGTTTTATTAATAATCCATCCATGATTTCATTTAGTCTTCTAACTTTATACCTAGACACTTCGTCAAGTGCCAAAAAGGCAAAGCGGAGTTATCTGTGTATAGTAGCTTTTATAGGGTTCCTGCTCTGTAAGTCTTGATGTAGCGCCTTTGTTTGGCTGTAGGACAAGGGATCAGGTCCTGAAGCCTTTGCAAATAGCACATTTGACTCTTCGTTATCCTGGAAGGTACGACGCAGCAGAAGCAACATGATCAATATGAATTGATTTTGAGTTTTACACCAGGCGCCCTTAACTTATATCATCCTTGCAGTACATTCGACAGTGAATCTGAAATTATCAGTTACAGATCATCCTGGCATCGCCTGTTATTGAGGCGATTACTAAATTTACAATTGATTTTCAGGATATAGATTGGTTGAGGTCTGTTACAAAGCTACCAATCTTGGTCAAGGGAATTCTCACACATGAAGATGGTAACATTTTATCTCATTTTCTTACGCTTCTGGCCGCTAAAGTTGAACTAATCTACTTCAGATAATTAGAGTGTCGGTTTCCACTTACTGCACTTCTTATTTCTTACCAAACTGAATGTGATATCACTCAAAACACTCTTAATAACTTGGCAGCAACAAAAGCTGTGGAAATGGGAGTGGATGGCATCATAGTGTCGAATCATGGAGCACGACAACTTAATTATGCTCCAGCCACAATCTCAGTGCTTGAAGAGGTTGTTGTTATTCGTTCTTTTCATTTATTTGATCAGTCCTACTGCTTGACTATTACTAGTTGAATGTGAGGACTAGATGTGCCTTATTATGGATCGTTCGTCAAAGAATATATAACATCGCGTTATGCAGATAAAAGTAGACTCATTATTAGCATATACAGTATCATAATAGACTCGCCAACTGCCAACGTACCTTGTAAAGTTTTACTCTTCTAGCTTATTTCTGTAGTGTAGTTTTTTTCTGTTCGTATGTCCAACTTAGTTTTCTACCTAGTAACGTTGTTCGGCATTATTGCAGGTGGTTTATGCTGTGGGTGGCAAGATTCCAGTTCTTTTTGATGGAGGCGTGAGACGGGGAACAGATGTCTTTAAGGCTTTGGCGCTTGGAGCACAAGCTGTTCTTGTAAGACTATCTGATTGCTTATCGAGTACTTCGTTTAATTTAGTGAAATATGTAATAGCTCATGTGATAAACAAAATTGCTTCTGTTTTACTCCAAAAAATAAATTATCGCTTTTGATATCCTGTAAACAATGGTGAATGCATAAAAATCTGTTTGTCGCCCTATAGAAAATATAGAATTCACTCTTATATACTTCGTCCTTTTTAGTCAATTAACTTCATTTCACATAAATCCGCTAAGTGGTTAAAACTCTTCGCATCTGATACTATGAAACCGTTCTCTGATACTATGATTCATGTGATTTCTTGACTGCTTGTCGTGACTATTGCTAAATCTGGCTTCAGGTTGGAAGACCGATAATATTCGGATTGGCTGCTAAGGGAGAAAATGGCGTTAAAAGTGTACTAGGAATGTTAACGGATGAACTCGAGCTCACCATGGCCCTTGCCGGATGCTCAAGCATAAAGGACATCACCAGAGCCCATGTTACGACTGAGCGCGGCAAACTTCGGTCCCTTCTGTAAAATGTAGCCATTTTGATGACCGAACATCAGCTACTTCTGAAATTAGCTTACACAATGTTTGATCTTGTTTTTGGTTCCATTACTAATGCAGCTCCGCCTTACTATTAGTAGATGTTTATGAGTTACGATGTAATAAAACAAAATTACTCATTAAACAGACTATACTTTGTATTGTAATGACCACCATTTAATACAGTTATTGCTGCAACTTTTTATCACGGATCATCCGTATATAGTTTCTCTATATCATTAACACATGGGATGGGCTTCGTACATCGCAGAAACCCCTACCTGCCATTTGCATGAACCCCTGAAGAATTGGATAATGTTCTACTATAATGTCTAGCCTTGTCATGTATAAAAACCTGCAACTGAACAAGACAATAAGGTGAATGCGCCAGAGCTCGACTTCAAATTGTGTTATGTTTCAGGGTAAGGGCCAATTTCATACTGTCAATGTTTCAGCAAAACTTTAGAGACATCACCAGTGATCACATAGAACAACATGCAATTTCGGAACCTAAAGTAGTGAAAATCTCTTGTCGAACAGATACCGAATTCAGAGTTACTGGAACTACATTTTCCAGCAAAACTTTCAAGACATCATGTATCCAAATGTCTGCAATTCAAAAACATCAAACATGGAACGGGATCTAATACACATAATGACCCAATAAGGAATTCCCTATTTCTTCGCTATGTAACTGCTAAAAAGCATTAGTGAAACAAAGAACAGATCAGTCGGCTTCCAGTCTAGCAATGTATTTGTCGTAAAACTTTCCGGCGTTTTCAAGATCTCCTAGTTCTGTGTAACAGTCTGCAATTGCACCATAGGCCTCGGTATTTCCTGAAGTTTCACGAGCGCGCTTCGATATCGCTAGGACCAGTTTATGGTACTTGATTGCTTCAGCGTACTTTCCTTGTCTTTGCAATGATGCTCCTGAAACAATTTGGTCAATAAATTTCTTTATGATTTTAAATTTGTGAACCAAATACAGAACAACAAGAACATTATCCAAATGCTTCAAAAATTCTACTTATGGTGCAGTATGCGGGTCGAATGTATGCAAAATGGTTATAACCCTAGATACCTCATTAGAAGCTACAAGTGTGACACTTGACAGTATAACACTTTTGTACTTCATTTTAAGCCAAAGAAAATTTCGTATTATACTCCTCGATGGGATCAGATAGTAACATATGCCAAGAAGACTAACCTACGCCTCTAGCGGCTTTCTTCTCCTCGATGGGGTCCTTTAAATCCTGAGCGAGTTCTAGAGCTATTTTGAACTCCGTAAACGCCTTCTCTGGGTCTAGGTTCCTTAAGTGGTTCTTCCCAGTTTTAAGATGAGAAATCAATTTTTCCTTTTTAGGATCAACTATCACTTCCGCCTCCATGGCTCTGGCACCCACAGGAGCATAACTCAAAGCAGGCGCATATGATTCAATTTTTGCTTGCCTTCTTAGAGCTGCATTAATTTGGCGCAGCTGTTCATTGAGCCGTTTAAGTTCTCCTTTTCTTTGACGCGCCAACAATCCTTCAACACAATGAAAATCATATATGAAGATCAAGTTGAAATGAACAAAAACACAGGACGCATTACCTCAGGCTGCATTCAAAACTCCATGACTGAGCGCAGTAGTAATAATTGAAATAAATAAACAAATAAATGCATAATAGGTAGTGAATCGACTGAAATGCACATTATCGAGCCAGAAGGAAACTAGGTTGCCATTTTGATTCGTGAGGAGATATAGCCTTCAACAAATAACCCCTAATGTAACCCCAAAATGAGCTACTTGCAAGCATACGAAGGTTAAAAATGACACCCAAGTAACTTGCTTCTCTTGTTTTTCATTAAAAATAATACGAATTGAGTAACCCATCCAAGAATAAATGCCATCTGAGTTAAAGTTCAAAGCTAGAGTTAGATATCTACGGGATTATAATTAGAAACTCTCAATATAACCAAGAGAGGAATGTCATCTCACCCCCAACAGTAGCTCCTACAAGAGAGACAAATAGAAGCAGGGGCATGTTGTACACGGAACTACTATCGGCCTCACAGGTTTCTGCTAGAGCTTCTAAAGGCATAGCGAGACCCATCAACACAGCATTGGTTAGCACAAGAGCCATTGCTGGAAATTTGGTGATCTGCGCCTCCTGTATTATTTGTCAAAGGACAGAAATATGAACCTTTGAATAGCTTTAGAGAAATTTTTTAACAAAATCTTTAGACAAATACTAAATAAGAATATCTACTCACCAGCATACCTGAGTGACATGGCCTTGTAGAACATTTTCAGATCGTTGTTGGGAGAGATGAAGGCAAGTTTTGCCAGATTTAAATAGCTGAATCACATTTGATAGTCCAGACGCTGCAGTTGGTCCTGCAAATATGCGCTTCCCAGGATCGGTTGGAACCATTGCTCGATCACCTATGTCAACAAGGATACTCGGCTTTATATACATGCCGGATCAGCATACTTGCCACTTGCTGAATAATCATAATGTTTTTTATAAGGTGTTGTGATTTTAGGTAATATCCCCTAAAGCTTACCCATATTAGCGTGAGAATTAAACATGAGATCTTAATCAACAATAGAAAAATACATGGAGAAGGTGCTCCATACATTAGCAAGTCTGTCCTTGACCCACATCGGCCACATGCGTGCACGAATAAGAAACTGTAAGTTTCATGATTAATATAACAAACAAGTATCTGAAGTTCTCATTTAGTACTGCCTCAATGTCTCATGATGATGATACTATCATGAGACTAATTATATTAACTGATCCACATTTACATTATTGAAATAAGAATCTGATTATTAAATGTAGTCGTGAGTTCGTGACAACAATGTATGGGTAGTGTATTGAACTATTGATATAAACTCATGAGACCAATTATATAGACTGATCCTTAGAGCTACAATAATCGTCAAGTGACTGCCGATGAATTTTGTACTACGTAGTTTGCTCCATTACTGACACCAACTTTTCTGATATTATGCCTACTTAAATTCCTAAAAAAGGCGCATACAAACCGATACCAATTTCTCAAACTCACATTTAAACTTAACTGATATGCAATCACCTCACCCACCCAATAAGTCACACACCCATGAGACGGAACTATCACCACGAGTCCACAATGCAGGTAAATTGAGATATTCCTGGTTTTAAGGACGAAAGGCTAGTTCCTTAAAAAAAACTTACGCGAGTATAACCTATGGCGTTTTCTATCACCCAATCTGATCATTCTCTTCTTTGAAATTGAAACCACCTTATACCCAACCACATTATTAATTAGCATGACAAATTTGAACTTGAGCTATCTAAGCAGTATGGTGGCCGTTTGAGCTAACACATTATTGCAATTTTGGCATCCAAATTGTTATTCACCCGATTAATTTCCTCCTAATTGTTCCCTATTTCTATCTACTACAAGTAGTAATATCATTTCACATTTGATCATTTCTAACTAAATCTATTCCCTCGATAATTCATCTTTCCGAACATACAATTAAATTCACCAAAATACATCTCTCATTCATACCCTTCTGCCTTTTTCCCCTCAATTTAACAACAACACTAGTTTTATACCCGTGCTAAAATGCACGGATTGCTTTTAAAATTATGATGTTCGAAATATACTAATTAAACAAATATATAATTACTGTCAATTTCTATGTCAATTTTTTGTTTGACGACGATCAACATGCAATTTATTATTGTGAGCCTGTAATTTATATAGATGGTGTATGTGTTATTTTTTTAATAACCTTAATCGATTTCAATTTGTTCTAAACATGTACTCGTATAATAGTATATGAAGTATATGAGAATTTTAATAATTTGTATTTTTGTATATAATTTTTGGAATGTAATTTTTTTTTGATTTTATTTTTGGAATGGTAATTTAAATTTTGTCGATTGTTATATTTTTTTTTCCTGATTAGCATAGTATAAGTTAGGAAATCATATATTATATAAATCATACAAAGTATTATATGATAGGCCATCATATTATAATCCTAATTATATGGTAGGATGTAAATAGTTATTGTGGAGAGGAGAGAGGGAAATTAAATATTTTGGAAATTGTATGGGTCCCACTCGCAAAAAAAAATGTGAAAAAAGGTGAGTTTTTTCCAGCCAATAGGAAGGCAGGAAAAAACTCACCTTTTATATATAGGAGGATTACCCCAGTACCTCAAGGTCTCCCGCAGATTGCTAGGTAAGAGAGGCCAAATGTACGCAGACTTACCCTTGTATTTGCAACACAAAAGACTGTTTATTGATGAAAATTGCGATAATTCACAGAAAGAAAAAAAAAAAAAAAAAAAGCGAAGTCAGTTTAGTCAATCATCTAGCTTTATTCCATCATACTCCGGAACCAAAAAATAATGAGCTTTAATTCCATTGGAATTCGGAAACATGATATTTATAGGGAAAACTATGAAGTACTATATAATTAAAAGATATGGGCATTTATCAAAACAATATCACATTTTTATCAACATAGTAAGCATAATCCATTACTTCAGCAAAAGGGTACTCAGAATTATGATAAAACAACCAAAAAAACAAGTAATAATAAAGCAAATAAGCTAAAACTAACCATTAAATCTGAAATTTATGGAGAAAATCTGGTGAAAAGAGGAAAAAGCAGGATTCTTTGGAGGAGAAAGAACAGAAGAACATTGAAAAACCATAGCCATTTACTGTTGGAGTGAAGGGCAATTGCAGGAAATAATTGAGAAGGAGGAAGGAGAAGATGTTCAGGATATAGAAAGAGGTATGGACATTGGATAGTGTCTCACTGTAGATTACAGTATTATTTTTTGGTGTGTATAATCTGAAGTACTAATGACATAATTAGAGGGATAATATCTGATAGATTGCATGAGTGTATCGTTAATCTTTCGGTGTTTTTGTCAGAAAAACTGGGTGAAGTTTGTCAGACACACATGATTCACCAAGTGACGAACTTATCCTGATGGGTATGGATAGAAGTATAGAACTCTATAGAGGTGGTACTCGGGTCGGATCAGTGTTGGTCGCCTGTCGGGTTGTGCCACTCTAAAGTATAATCCGTGATTGAGCCATGAGAGAATGCGGGGGTGTGGTGGACCCCGCAAGTCTAACTTGATCTCGATCCAGATAGGCGAAGGTTTCTAGTTCCTTTTAGTTTTTTTACGGGCCTAGGTTGGAGTACGGTGACTCTGGCCCAATCCCTCAAATAAGTATGTCTTAAGATGTGTATATCCGTATTAAGTTAAAACGGGTCAAATAATTGGCCACTTACATGAATAAGACAGAAGTATCTTTTTGCTAGTATCAACGCATTGTGTTTTGTCTTATATGTAAGAATGTCCGTTTAGGTGTGGCAGAGTGGCAAGGGTAGAGATGTAAATCTCACACCCGTAATCACCAAGCAAAATTCACTTGTGCATTGATGCGGCTTTTGTCGCGTAAGCCTATCAAACAATATTTATATCACTCGATACCAAGCTCGTGAATGTAGTAGGGTAAGTCGTGATCGATTCACGAGGATGGTGGGATTAGAGCGGCTATAAGTCTAGGTCTCGCTTCGGTTTAGTCGGACAAGTTAGATGAATGATATTTCTATGCTAACAAATTAATACTAAACACATAAGTTAAACGAGCAAGTAAGAATAAAGGAACAAAGCCAAGGTCTCGGATACCCTAGTGTGGAAGGGAATGAGTCGGGTCACAATTCTAAGAATGGTTCGGGTGTTGTATGGGTAGACTCACGATCTTTTGGTCCACGAGGTCGTTTACGAGTTTAGTGAACTTTCGTCCCCTATTAGGCCTAACCGATCAATCTTCACGATATCATACCACAAGTCTAGACTTTCACTTCAAAACAAATCAAAGGAACTACTAATCCAAGCTTTCGCTACAAGGAAACAATAAGTTTTGCTTAAGAAAGGCATTATTCGTCTTAAACTTACCCCGAATCAAATACCACCACTCGGTAGTAACAAAGACAAAAATATTGGTATTTTCTAGACACCAAGTGGGGTGATTTGGTATGTATTTTATCCGACTTAAGCTTAAGACGGATAATTCCCGTTTTAAATGAGAAATTGTCAACAAGACAAGTGATTGACCCGAAAATAACCCTGACCCAAACGCAACCTAAATGACCCTACCCATTTATCAAGTCTATTTATATTGGATTTGTCTAACCACGAGACCAACCCGTTATCATAATTTACGCTGATACCATCGTTAGTCCGTTACATTCCAAAATCCAAACCCTACCGAACCAAAAGTATTCCATCTATGATAGCTCGTCAGGCATTGTACCGACTCAATAGACCAAAGCCCACCCAAAAACGGTTAACCCAAATCAAAACTAGCAACACTCTTAAGTCTTACCGGTCTTCACTCCCACAACCAGTTAACCAGCAACACTAGCTTTGCTTCAAAACTTTAAAACCTTGGAAACACTAAACCCTTCGCATCAATCAATTTCACACATTTCCCCTCTGTCTTATTTTCGCGCTCAAACCTTCAATTTCTAGGGTTTCATACTTTCATTCAATCTACTCTTCTTATTATTCTCATTAATTTATCTGTTCAATTTTCTACCGTAAATCATGGACGTCGACATGGATACTTCTCCAAGCTATTACGATCCCCAGGACATCAGCATTCGGGAACAATATCGCCGCTACGGGTATATTTTTTCGCTATTTTATCAATTTTTGAATTAATTTACCTAATTTCATGCTCTATTGTATTGCAATTGATGAATTTCAGCATTAATTTGGAACATTTATCGTTTTGTTGTATCTACTGATTTGACGAAGTGTTGGTATTTGTTTCATGCTAAGAATGTATGACTACTGGAAGTATTTTTGGACTGTAATGTTCAATTGATTTGTTATTTAGTAGGTGCAGAATCTCGACTGAGGTCGTCTTAACTTAAGAGGGTTTTTTTTTCGTGTTTTGGGGTTCGTTTAGTGATAGCGGTAGCGATGAAAGTCCTAAGATTATAATTGTCTCGAGACTAGCTGTTTACTTGGGGGTTTGAATCTCTTGGATTTAGAAGCAATTTATTTTCTTGAGTTGAGAGGAGATCTCGTCGAGTAATTTAAGTTAATCTTGTGTGAAAAAACGGTGCCGGTATATAATCAAAATGGAGTGTAAGACTATAAAGGAGGAATTTGGGAGAATGACTCTTCTTATTCAGTGCTTGAGAAAAGGGTATTGTTTTATTTGTTCGTAGCAGATCGGAGTATTTATTAAGCAAAATGGATAACTGACTTATCACTAGGTCAATGCACTTTTCAACATGATTTTCGTAATGGGTCATGCGGAAATAACCACTACGTGTGAAAAATACAGATGTAGACCTCACCATAGTAGGTAGTCTTCTAGGCGCCAAGGGCATTCAGGATGGATGCTTATTAGCTCAATTGCTTCTTGCTAAAAAGCTTATTGAGAAGTAGTTCCTATTGTTGCCTGCTCCTTATATAAGTAAGTATGGAGTAACTTCTAAAACGTAGGAGTTGCTTCGTAGATTCTTTCAAATGAGGATCTCACCGTCTCAGTACTGTCTGAAGGGTTTTCTATTGATGAGTAAAGGTTATAAGAATTTTCAGTATGTAGGAAATTGTGTATGATGATGTGGTTATGTTAGGAGATGGGGTAAGGTCGTAAGCAGCTCCTACCGTTGTTGATACCCTAATATTTTTTTTTCCATTACGCGAGTTACATTCACAGGAATGTACATGGATAGTAAGTGTTTAGGTGTCTATGCAATAGACTCAAACACCCCCTCTCTCATTGAGAGGTAAGGCTTATCCATTGATGGAGGCTGTTTTTTGTTCCGCTTTTCATTGTTAATTCATGATTGGAAAATTTTGACCGTATATTTATGGTGATCTTTGTTGAGTGCAGAAAAAGGCAATCTAGCCCCAGCACCTCACCACTCCATAACAGTTCTGGAAGAAGGTCTAACACTGCCTTGTTCCTCGAAGACATAAAACAAGAGGTTGAAAGCCAGAGTTATCGAGAAGGAACCCCTTCTCGGACACATTCTGCATACAAACAACGATCTCATGATGGTCAAGCTGTTCCAGATTTTGATAGTGTAGTTCACTCGTCTCGCTGGACTGGAAATTACTCTTTAAAAGCATGTAAAATTGAGGAGGATGATCTGGATTCAGACGAAGCAACATTTACTTTATTTGCATCTCTTTTAGATTCTGCCTGTCAAGGTGCTTAAACATACCTTCACTTTTTTCGCAGCTCATCTTATTAAAGATTGCTTCTTCTTTCACCTATTTTTTGTCTTGTTAATCCTAGTTTGTATGGTGTAGGGCTTATATCCATTCCTGAGCTTATTCTTCAGTTTGAAAAATCGTGCCGTGATGTTTCTGAATCAATAAGGTTTGAGACTTCAGAATTTTGTTCTTCCATTTTTTTTCCAGCACACAAGTTATAATATTCACAAAACCTCATATATGTCCTCTTGTGTGAAGTTAATCTGGATAGTTTTCATGATTTTTGTTTTGTGTTGTCTTAAACTGTCTGTTTTTGTGATGCTTTTTTCTTTTTTATGAAGTATATATTTGGTTTGTTAAATCAAGAGGAAAATATCTTAATTTGGTGATTACTTAGTAGACTATTGGTCTGTTTGCAACGTTATAGGTACTAGCCTACTAGACAAAGAAGAAGCTATGGTTGCATAACAATTGATTGACAAGTGCTGTATCCCTCTCCTACAAAATCAATCCTTGATACATAACTTCATTGTTAAATCTTATTGTGTACTTAAATTGCCAAATAATAATCTGCTACCACGCTGCTTGGAAATCTAATAATTAGTCTGCTTTATCAGAATCCAAAATGAGTATTGTCTATTCTGCGTTAATCAGAATTTATTCTTTTTAGGCTTTGCTGTGTTATTATGCATTGAAATGCTTATGTTTTGCTCTACTTGTTTTTTTTTGCAGGTATGGCCCCAGTGAGAGACATCGGATTATAGAAGACAGATTGATACGGCAGAAAGCTCAGTTGCTGCTTGATGAAGCTGCATCGTGGTCACTTCTTTGGTATATATATGGAAAAGGTATTGGAGATTCTACTTTGTCTTCTGTTATGTTATTCATGTCAAAGTGACCTTATTATACGCTTTGAAATACTTGTTTACAAGTGCCTTATCACATGTATTTATGACGCTTCCTGTGTACTCTTCTGCTGGAAAGAAAATTGTTTGCTATATGCAATAACTTATTTTTTATTTATTTTGTGTCTAAATTTAATGTTAACTTTGTATGTTAAATACTTACATCTATGATTCAGTGATTTTGTTGTTACGAGTCTTCTCAGGAAACAATGCTTTGAAAAACATATTGTTCAAATAATGTCATCTTCACTAGCACAAAGTTTTGTGAAATATTGCCTTGTGATTCATAATCAAATTGTATTGATCTACATGGACATTTTTCTTGTTTGCTGAGTGTTTGAAAGAAATATTTTAATTAGTAATTGCCTGGATGATCAGCTGCAATTCAGTTAATTCTATGAAAACGATACAACATGAGAGCCTTAATCTCAAAATGAATGGGGTCGGCTGACAGAATCATCCTTTAGAACTGCCCTGGGCACACACTTCATAATACGAACAATAGGAAGAGAAGTGATAACACAGTTTTCATTTATAAAAACTTAGAATTTAGATCTTAAATACAAATTAATAATAATAGTTTTGAAAATAGAAGTAAAAACCAAGTGTTTCCGGCAAATTTCAAAAGTAAACAAAGTATGATCATATGAGAATTTTTTGGGTAAAATTTTGTATAAATCACAAAAGTAGACAATTTAAAAAATTATAATAAAAACGATAAATAGTTCAAATAAGAACATATACTAAAAATCCACATGTATCATTTCCCTCCATTTTGCCCTTTCCGTCACCATACACTTTTCAATTCCTAAAAATCTCATATCATACTCGATCACTTTCAACCAAGTTTTCTTAGGCCTCCCTCTACCCCTAGCAACCTTTTCCGTTCCCAAGGTTTCAAGTCTCCTAACGAGCGCATTTGTAGGCCTCCTTCTCACATGGCCAAACCATCTTAGACGATTCTCCATCATCTTGTCCTTATTCTCACATGGTAAAATCATCTTCTCACATGGCCAAACCATCTTACACTATATATCACATTAATTCTCATCATGCCATATGCTATCCTTATTCTCTAGTTTTATTGGTGACTTTTGATAAATCACTTTTTGACTTCAATGAACATGCACGGGCTAGTTGAATGCCGAGGTTTGTCAAAGATCTATATAGGGAAAATTACGGTGATATATGGTGAAAGTCGTTTGTATTATACTGTACTTATTCACAACTTGTGCGTTGTGGCTTGGTGGGTTCCGTGCGTGTATGATGGGAATAATGTTCCCACTTAAAAGTCTATGATAGTTCTCTTCTTTCCACCTAGTTTCAAACAAGTTTGTCTTGGCAGAAAATCATGTCACTTTGTTTTTTATAGGATTGTAGGCTTGTAGCTTTAGTCTGGGCCTCTCGGGATGTCTGATTAGTGGATTTAAGCTCTTCAAGCAAAGCTTTAGAGCGGATCTAAGCTGGCAACTCGGGGAGGTCTAACATGGTTGTCTGGGTTTTGTCATTTTCGAATCATGCATTAGCAATTAAAATTGTTTATCGTTTTTTTTAGAACATTTTATTTATTGTTATTTCAGCTTATTAAATTAGTTTTTGTGCTCCTTCAGGAAATGAAGAAATTCCTGCAGATCTTGTGTTGGTAATTTTTTTTTCAGTACTTGAAGTTTAGCTTGCCTATTGATTAGTTTAACTGTTAGATTTGGAGTTGATGTACTTAATGTGTTCACCGTTTTACAGAAGCCAACAACCTCTCATCTGGAGGTTTGTAAGTTTGTTGCCAAGGACAAGGATGTCACTGCTCAGTTGTGCCTTCGAATGATTCAGTGGTTAGAGGGGCTGGCGTCCAAAGCCTTGGATTTAGAGAGCAAGGTAAAATCTGATTTGTTTGTCCTCTTTTGCCTTATATTTACCTTGGCCGATGATAGCAGCAATTGGGTGCAACAACAACAATAAAAGCCTGATAAAAAGATGCAATTGACCTTATCAGGAGTAGAGGGCAATTAATAAAGAACTGCTAGAACGTAAAATAACACTTCTCTAATACATGAATAAAAATGAAAGGGGAGTATTTTATCTGTCATTTCTAAATCATTGTGAGCATCAAGCTCATACACTATTGCATGATTTCTGGTCACACACTATTGCATGATTTCTGGCCACACACTATTGCGTCTCCCATTAAGGTAAGCTGTCTACATATGGATGGACATATAAATTAGTCTACACTGTGTTAAATTTGAACATCATGTTTATGTAGTCTTATTTTTTCCAACCTGGTTTGAGGAATGATCCCATTTACTAATTAACAGCTTAACTGCTTTTCTTTGCATATTCTTGGCTTCATAGATTCGCGGTTCTCACGTTGGTACATACCTTCCAAGTTCTGGCATTTGGCATAATACTCAACGCCATCTTAAGAAGCTGGATAACAATCTAAAAACTGTTAAGCACTTGGATTTTGATGCTGCAACTCGAGAAAACGCATTGCCTCTTCCTGATGACAGAGTAACTTTCTTGAACCTTGCATCTTAGTGTACTAAAATTTATTTGAATGTAATGTACTTACTCCGTTCCGTTAAATTCTTTGCGTTTTCTTTATACATGTATATCAATGCTCATTTTCTTTTGTTCACATCTTTAGTTACATATGTTATATATTAGAAGTTGTATTGAAGATTCTCCTCACTTATGAATAGTGCCCAAAAAACCAACGTAAAGAATTCAATGTAACGGAGGAAGTCATCTTTTTTCCCGATTTATCCGATATGTGCTAATTTTTTCCATGAACTTTAACACTTGTACCGACAACTCGACAAGTCTTGGACAAGATGATCTTACGTAGGACAAGTGAACTTTTACGTTTTGCCCGCTTCCTACCATAGGACTATCTTACCCAATCTTATACACTATCCAAAATTATAAAGTTGACCTTTCTTTTTTTTTGGCAAAAGAAAATTGTTTTACATTTCTACAATTATTATGGTATCATCTTTTTTCACACCGTAATGCTCTTAAAATTAGTTTGGGTATCTTATTTGTAGCTTCTTTGTAGGCCGGCTCTCTTATGCCTACACCCACTGAGAAATCTCATATGTGAATTATCTTAAGTTTTCTACTCAAGGCAAGTAAATCAAATTTTTCCTGGTTATGGAAGTGTCCGACATAGAAGAATAAAATTGGTGCATCATGCATGTTACCCAGCAGCAAATATGATTGCTGAACCATTGCGCCCTTCTCTTCACGAATATTTTATCATCAGAATACTTTATCATCATGACGCATGCGATATTTCCCATTTTGCCATGGTGGATATTAAATAACATGATTGGCTTTGACCTCCTATTCTCATTCTATCTTTGATCTAGTGAATTCCCTTAAGTAACTGATAGTCATGAAAAAAAGTTGTAGTGCGGGATCTTTGTTACTCCTAATTTCTGCGAACGTGGCTTTATCAAGTTTGTACCTTTAAGTGATGATGATACAATGAAAGAGGGGAGTAAGCGAGTCCTAGTAGCTTATTGATTTCTTCACGATTAAGCTTACAATATGTATTTCCTAATAATATTTTACGAACTTTTTCTAGTTTGACTATCAAATCGTTTTCTGGTGTAACTGCATCACTGTTCTCAAAAAAATATTTTTGTCGTACATGCCCAAGTGCCTTATTTTTCCGCCACCTTAACAGAAGCAAGACGAGTCTCTGCTGGAAGATATTTGGACTTTATTACGTGCGGGAAGACTGGAAGAAGCATGTGAACTCTGTAGATCCGCTGGGCAGGTACATATCTTATTTTTCCAAAAGACACCTGGTCTTACTTTTACATTGAGAACGGCTTTGAATGCAAGTTTGTTGCACAGCCATGGAGAGCAGCATGTCTATGCCCATTTGGAGGGTTAGACCTACTTCCATCTGTTGAAGCACTGTCAAAAAATGATAAAGCCAGAACCCTACAAGCCCTTGAACTAGAAAGTGGACTTGGCCGCCAATGGCGGCTCTGGAAATGGGCATCTTATTCTGCCTCCGAGGTAACAAGAGTCACCCACCTGTTTAGTTTGTCATGTTGCTTTCCTCTCTGCTATTTGCCTATTTGTTATCATGAAGAATGCATAAGTTTCGATGGTGAGTTCTTCTCTATATACCAATTTGTCTGACGCTGTTTTCTTACCTACTTATGTAAACCATCTGAAGAGGATTGGCGAGCAGGGTGGTGGAAAGTACGAAGCAGCTGTGTTTGCAGCCCAATGTAGTAACTTAAAGCGCATGCTTCCAATATGTACAGATTGGGAGGTACTTCAGCCCTACTTAATATACAAACTTCCAGTTGATGCTATTTTTCTTATCTGTTGAGAATTTGACCAGATTATAGTAGTTAAAACATTTCTCGTGAGTTAACCCTGTAAAGTTATCTTGTCTTTTGACTATTAGTGCTTTAGCTACATGTAATCATATATTCATTTAATCACACGTCCAACTAGTTCATGGGTTGAAATGTACATGGCAGCCAATTTTGTGTCATAATATTTTTTCTTCTTTATTTTGAACCCCTCGTCTCTGCTTAGTAGTTATACGCTGTACAATTAACTTTTTTTAGTAAACTCGAAGCATACTTTTCACATGCTAGTTTTTCTGAGAAGGTACTGTGCTGTTATTTATGGCTGTGGTACATCAACATGCTTCATAGAGTGAATCTGGGTGAAGTGTGACATAGCTTAGCCCCTCAGTCAAAACCTTTTTTTTCTGGGTGAATTAAGTAGGTGCTGCTAAAATCAATAGGTCCAACAGTAAATTATGAACTATGTTTGTATTACTTCCGCTCCACCATAATTATATCTTTTGACGGATTGTACTTAGATTTTGCCAATTTTTGACACTTCAACCCCTGTATATCTTTTCTTACATACTATGAATCTGAGAATTTAGCTGCAACGCACAAGCATCTGATAGAACTATCTCTTGCGTTTTAAGAATTTTTTAATCCACTTGTATCAATTTTTTTTTCTTAGAATTTTCAAGAAATTTTCCAAAAAGTTGGGTTTGGAAGACATGAAAAGCCAGTAAAAGTGTTACAATCATAGTGGTACAAAGCTATTAAGGTACAGTAGTATTTTACAAAATTTTAAGAGGGAATAAGCACCTCTTTGATGGGAATAAGCACCTCCTTGATTTCCTTTGGAGCCCATGGTGTTCATAGGTTAGGTTTGATGGATCTTGTGGCTATATGATCAATAATCCGTACTGTATAATTTGCATCTTTCTGTGCATCTGACTGCATTTTCACTTAATTTGTTTTTCTGCTGATCCATGCTAATTTTCTAGTCAGCATGTTGGGCCATGGCCAAGTCATGGCTTGATGTTCAAATGGATATGTATTTAGCCCAATTGCAACCTGGAAGGATGGAACTTTTGAAAAACTATGAAGAGGCCACTGGTGGGAGTCTTGGACAAGGTAGCAGTTCTGCAATTTTAGGAAAGCCGGAGAACTGGCCTCTTCAAGTGCAAAATCAGCAACCACGCCATCTTTCGTCTCTTTTTCAAAAACTTCATTCCAGGTAACTTGATGAATTTGCTTTCAATACCCATCCGAAATAATAGACCGAGTTGCTTCTTTTTATATCCTCCTTGCAAGTACTGGGAAAGTAATTTGTCTTTTCCTTATTATTTAGTGATCTGGTGAATGAAGCTGTAATCCGTGAATGCAAGGAGCAGCATCGGCAGATTGAGGCAAGCAATTTTATATCCTATATTTACTGGTGTGATTAGGCCTTTCTGGTCAGAAAATGTATAGTTATGATCTCTTTATCAATCTGTTAATGTTTTATATGGTATTACTTCGGTGTTGGAAAAGCTAAATAGAAATATTTCTGTCTGCTCTTTTGTCATATAATCTGCCGCGAGCATGTTTCTGATTTCTTATACCATACGTGATACTTTCTGTTGGTTATCTGACCTGTAACTGTAGAATATATGTTTGTGCTATATCTGAGGCAATTACTGATCAGAAGTTACTGAACAGATGAACCTTATGTCTGGAGATATACCCCGTCTATTGGAACTTGTATGGTCATGGATTTCACCTTCAGATGATGATCAAAATGCCTTCAGGTAAATCTGTAATATGTATTGGTGTTCGAACTTGGATACCGAAGGGAGACCTCTAAGAGCATCCACAAAGGTGGAAAACTACCTCCCCAAATACACTCTCTCATCAAATGGGGCATCTCATTGTTGCACATACCTCCCCATAATATGAGGGTCCACTCCTTTTAGGGGAGGTCCTCAACAAAATACAAGCCAATATGTGTGGTCTTTTGGGAAGGTTTCCATAATATTGCATATATGTTAGTATTGTTGGGGAACCTCACCGTTGCGGAAATGTAATTATAAAATGGGGAGGGTAAATGGAAAAGTTAGTGGAATATGAGGTGGACGAATAAGAAAAGGAAAGAGAAATATGGGGAGCCTCACCTTTGCGGATGCTCTAATGCTGTATTTTTATGAGAAATTTGTACTTTGCTACTCCGTCCTTTCTCTTCTATTATCCCCCTTTCCTATATTTGGGATTTTTATCCATGTAGCACCATTTCCCCTTAGCAACTTTTTATAATGAGAATGACCATTCTATTCTCTTAAGTGTGTTATATTACAAATAATACCATTCACCATATCCACAGACCACCAGTCCACCACCAGTCCTCCTTCATATTAACTACCACCTCTCACACCAGATTCCGCCCCACCATCATTCCTCACACCTGACCGTCTTACCCACCACCACATCCGACCTCTCCACTCACCCTCACACACCTCAACCCTCCACATAGCGCCCGTACCTACCCCCACACCCGATTTCTCCACCCACCCTCATACCATTCACCCCACCCTCACACCATTTGACCCACCCATGGCCCTTCGCATACCACCAGATCGCCCCTAACCCAATTCGACCCACTAACACTACCTGCTAGTGGTGTAGCGGTGGTAGTGATACCGGAGTGATGTAGCAATGGAAGTGGGCAATGGTCGTCGATACCAGATACTCGGATAGTGGTGTTGCAATGGTTGTCGAATAGTGGAGGGTGGTGGTTGTCATTGATTGGTGAAGGGTGATGTGTTGGTGGTGGTGATGTGGGTTGAATGTCTTTAAAGATAAAGAGATAGGGTTGAAGGTAGGTAGGCGTAAAGGTTGTTTGTTAATTTTCAACCTTTCCTTAAAGATTCTGCCAAACCCCAATCGTGTTAAGTGGAGAGAAAGGAGGGACTTTCTGGAGGACAAGTAGACTAATCCAGACTTTCGCATGAACAAGTTATACTCCTTAATTTTTTTTTTCTGAAACACATCTCACAACTAAAACTAGAAACTAAGTTGTTTATCATGAATGGAATTTATCAAATTGTACTAGACAACAAAAATCTAAGAGTAATACTTGTCTAAGCTTGGTAGTGTTGCAAATAAATTTGGATGGCAAGAAATGCTAATGCTAATCTTGATGATTGTTGACTTTATTATGTGCCTCTATGTTGGTGATCGCTTGCCATTCTAATGTTGAAGTTTCAAAGTTTATTTGTTGCATTGCGTCTCTTTGATACAGTTGATAGTATGATTTGTGGGTTCCTCAGTATTATTTAGCTTACAGAGTCACAAGTCACTTCGATTTTCCAGCCGTATTGAGAGGATGAGGACCACGACAATACCTTATTCTGATATGGCGTAATCTGATCTGCTTTAGGCCACATGGAGAACCCCATATGTTACGTTTTGGAGCGCATCTAGTGCTGGTGCTTAGGCTTCTGCTTGAAGATGATCTGGAGGGTGCTGCAAAGGAGAAGATAATGAATGTTGGGGATCTCATTCTTCACATGTAAGAACCAAGCTGTCCAGTTTCTAATTTCGTAATTTCTCTTCATTACTGTGGACCAAGTTACAATCAGTTTTTCTGGAGATCTTTATCTCTGAACTGCTATATGTTCCAATTTTCTTTAGTCGAACAGTTATACAAAATGCTTAGATTAAGTTGATACAAATCATGCAATCCTTTTGAATTGTCTTTTCTGTTTGAATGAAAGCATACAAACCAGAGTGGGTTATGATTGTAATATTTAGATAATAACTATATAATTCCAAAGAAATATCCTGAATAGCTCAAGCATTTAATGTTCCGATGCATGCTGTTATTCACAATGTTTTGATCAACACACTTTTCATGTTTGGTTCCTCAGCTATGCAATGTACCTATTTTCACAACAACATGAAGAGCTGGTCGGCATATATGCTTCCCATCTAGCACGTCATCGTTGCATTGATCTCTTTGTGAACATGATGGAGCTGCGGCTGAATGCTAGGTAATGTATCTATTATACTGTTAGCATGTTATTCTACTTGTTTCTCTATCATTTAGCGGGTTTTTTCAAATTATTAGCTACTGATTTTTCTTTTTTTTTATGCTTTTGAAATATGTTAATAGTGTCCATGTTAAGTTCAAATTATTTCTTTCTGCTGTGGAGTATTTACCCTTTTCTCCCAACGACAACTCTAGTGGCAGCTTTGAGGAGATTATTGAGAGGTACTTTATTGATCTCCTATAGTTTGGAAACTGAAGTGCTTTGGAGAACGTGCCCGTGTTGATATTACCTTGTGTTTTTTCAAACAGAATATTGTCACGATCTCGGGAAATAAAACCAGGTAAGTATAATGACTCAGAAGATGTTGCCGAACAGCACCGGTTGCAATCACTGGATAAAGCTATGGTCATACAGTGGCTTTGCTTTACCCCACCATCCACCATTGATGATGTTGAAGCTGTTAGTGCCAAGCTCCTCCTTCAATCTCTGATACATAGGTATTCTAGGAAATCAGTGTTCTTTTTTTGTTTTTGCTTATGATGTACAAGATAGTTAATTTTTGCTTGGATCTTCCCCTCTGGTGCTGATCAGACCGTGACGTGCTTGGGTGTGCAGTTTGCTTCTTGTGGTCCATATTTATTTTATTCTGCAGCCTGTGGCATTAATGGCTAGTAAGACATTGTTGGTATGACTTTGTGACGTGAGTCACGTCACTTATCCCTCACTGGTTTGCATTCATTAGTGTGGATTTTGTGGAAATGGAGGTAGAGAGGCATGCTCTATCAGTCTTGACGGGGAGATAGTCCATTGTTCTGATTTTTTAGGTATTTAGGATCTATTGTCCATAATGATGGAGAACTAGATGGAGATGTGGCCCATAGAATCAAAGCAGGATGGTTGAAGAGGAAAGCACCACGAGATTCTTATGTGATTTGGGAGTACCTTATAGATTAAAGGGTAAATTTTATCGGCCTGCGCTCTTATATGGTAGTGTGTGTTGAGAGTAAAGCATGGACACGTACAAAATATGAAGGTAGCCGCGATGTGTGTGCTTCGCTGGATGTGTGGCCACGTGCCACACAAGAAAGGATAGGTTGCGGAATGAGGTGGTCCAGGAGAAAGTAGGTTTTGCGTCGATTGAAGATAAGATGAGGGAAAACCGTTTAAGGTGGTTTTGTCATGTGCACCAGAGAGCACTAGAGGTACTAGTGAGGAGAATTGAGAATTGGGGAGTGGTTAATATTGTTAGAGGAGGGGAAGACCGAAATAAACATGGATAAGGGTGATTGAAAGCGATATGAGTGTTGTAGGATTTTAATGAGAGTATGGCGATGGAGAGGTTATTGTGGAGAAAAAAAAATCATGTTGAAGATTTAATTTGAGTTTTAGATTTTTACGTAAAGATTTATTTATTTTAAAAAAACAAATGACTTAATGAATTCCTTTTGGTTTTACAAACACATTATGCGACTTAAATCTTTGTTTTCAAGTTTTACTTTTATTTAATTTTTTCAAACACACTTACTTGTTTTGTTAATCACTTCTCTATTTTCTTTTACTTTCTTTGTTTACCTTTGATCTTATTGGTGGACTGAAACCGCAACGGGTTCGGATCATGATTCATGTTAGCCATCCCCAATCTATGTTGGGACTAAGGCTTTGTTGTTTTTGTTCTAACTTGATATGCAAATGCATAGTAAATTTTTCTTGTCTGTAGGCATCTCTAGCTAGTAGAACTTCTCCATGTCGAGTGGCTACTCAGTCTTCTTGAGAGCTTGGTTTTTTACCTATAACAATAAAAGATAATACAGGCTGCACTTTTTTTTTAAGGAATGAAGACATATTTAAGGTTCTGTTCAAGGTTTTATCATTCAAACTAATATAACAAGTTGTTTCTGATATCTGTTGATTCCTCCATACAAAAAATTAACAACACTGCTATTTTACACCTCAGCTTTTAAACTGTAATTTCCATTGGCTTATGTTATGTGACCAATGCTTTTGCTATATTTTACCTAGCAAATTAAATTTGCTAGTGATGTTAAAAAAAAATTGGTTTTATATAACATTACCCCAATGCCTAGCTAGTTAAAAGAACTTGGATTTATTCAACCTTGTCTTTGTGTTAAAAACACACAATAGCTGTTGCTGGATAATTCATGATCAAAATTGCGCTGGGAATTCTTTATAATAAGCTCATAAGAAGCAAAGACAATTTGATTCCATCATATTTCAAAGTCAAAGAATAGTGATATATTTTGGTTCTGTTGGAAATGGAAAAATTCATAAAATATATAAAAAAATGTGGGTGAAGGGCATGTTATCTGAGTATTGTCTCAAGAATGGTTACCCCAGTGGCGTCTGAACTTTTTTGTTGATAATTTTTCATAATTGTATTATTTGTATCTATTGGAGTTGGCTTACTAATAAGTTAATTTCTCTTTCTTCAGCAACATACTCTTCAGGGAATTTGCTTTAATCTCCATGTGGAGAGTGCCAGATATGCCTTTAGGTGCGCATGAATTGCTTGGTTTTCTTGCTGAACCCCTGAAGCAACCCACTGAAAATCTGATGGGTTTGGAGGGCCATGATGTTCCCGACTTGATTAAAGAATTCAAGGATTGGGTATGCAAGTAACCAGTGAATTTCTGCTCTATTAAAGTTTGTGCTCAGATTGACACTCTTGGCTTTGATAATCTCTTTCAATGACTGTTTCGCTCCTTTATCAGAGTGAGTACTATTCATGTGATGCAACATATCGAAACTGGCTTAAAATTCAATTGGAGAATGCAGAGGTTTCTCCGAGTGAATTGTCTACAGAAGAAAAGGACAAAGCCATTTTTGCTGCAAAAGAAACTCTCAATTCTTCACTGTTACTCCTTCAGAGTGAGTAATTTAATGTAGTAGGAAAAAGAGGTAGCCTTCGATTACAAGTTATTGCTGACACTGACATTTCATACATGTACTGCCTCAGGAAAAGAAAGCCCTTGGCTGGTTCCTACTGAAGATCAAGTTTATAATTCCCCAGAAGAACCTTTGTACCTTGAATTATACGCCACAGCAATTTTGTGTTTGTCTTCTGGTGAATGCATGAGTCCAGATGCCACATTATGTGCAACATTGATGAGCGCCCTATACTCTTCTGTATCTGAAGAAGTTGCCGTTGATCGAGAATTGACGGTAAATACCCGCACTCTAATGTGAAAGTTATGTGTGGATTGTGGTGAAAGCTGCAAGCATTGCATTTTGTGCTAGTCAAGCCAGTTTAGCGCAAAATTTATGAACTTGTCCTTAACTTAGACTCCATTTGAATATTTTGTACTGCTGTATTTTTTAAAGTTCTAGTTCCGTGCTTTAAATTGAAAGTGATCAAGTGTCTGCTTTCTTATCTAACTTTGAAACTTATTGCAAGTTATTTTTTCATTATAATTGACTTTTGATCAATTGTACCCTGGGTAATATGCTGTTACCAGAGTTGGGTGAGGAATGCTATGTATTATATAGTTGGAGCCTTGGAGGCCTCTATATTATTAAATCAGAGTCAGAAATTTTGTTTGAAGCATGGGCAACTTAAATTTCCCTTTTTTTTTAATCTAGGGGGAGGGTAGAAGTAGAGATGTTGATGGAGTGGTGGGAGTTTGCTTTCAATTTTTATTCTGAGGCTAGAATGATAAGTTAGGGAGTTGGAGCCTTGGAGGCTGTTTCTGAAACTATCTTCTATATAAACGGAGTATATTATAAATACTATAAAAATTGGTTAATCTTGCTTTGCGTGGCATGAAATTTGGGTTTATGTCTCACTAGATATCTTATAATTTTGAGCCCGTGTTTTTAATAAATCAACTGCAGTCAAGTAATTTTTGGCCACTATCCTGTTACATTCCCTTGTAATGTATGGGCTAATATGCAGGTTGATGTGAAGATGTGCGCCAAAGATAATTTCTCTGTTGAAGTTATACTTCGCTGTCAGGCGGTTGAAGGTGATGGACTAGGACATCATGAGCACAGTGATGGGGGTATCCTTGCCAGTGTGATTGCTTCCGGCTTTAAAGGTGGAAAAACTTGTCATGGAAATGTGCCTCTTTTTCTGCTGACTCTGATGATATGCACTGTGCTGGTCAATCTGTTGGTGAATATTACTGAGTAACATTTACATTTGCTTTTACTTTTTTACAATTTTTATAAATAATTTCTTATTAGGATACATGAAAATTGTTCTTGAAAACACTTGAAAGCCTAATTAATGCACATGTGTGCCATTGTATCCCCTCTGCTTGTTACCTTCATACTACTATGTACGGAGTATATAATAAGTGAGAAAGTGAAGTGGCCGTGTTGTGCTTGAGTCGTGATATTTGAGAATTTAGGTGAACTTAAATTTTGCTTTTGGTTTTCTTCCAATAGTTTTCTTATTTGAGAAAATAAGTGAACCAGCTGCACTTCGTTTTATTGTGAAGTAGCGGTCAAATGGTGCAATTCTTAATGCAATTTTCATTTTTAGTCATGGGATACAGCCTCTTTATGTTGGTATTACAGAATACAGGACTGCAAGAGCCCTCTGGGGTAATGTTGTAGTATTCGTAATTTTGCTCCAGTGATGGTTCATGGACTATTTGGTATTCACAAGTTTATGTGGCAGGAATGTCATGTTTTTTAATTTGTTCGTCATTATTTCTTTCTTGGTTATACTATTTTAATGTGCTTGAATGTACGAATTTAAGAAGAAAATAATTTCACAAAGGAAAAACTGGTCTTCTACAAAAAAGTGGTTTTCTGATTCTTATATTTGATGTTTTCTATTCTTTACTCGTTTCTAGATCAATGCAATCTGCATCCATTTGAAGTTGTTAATATTTAACAAAAAAGACATTATATTGCAGGTGAACTTCCCCGATTCCAAGCTGGGGTCACAATGGAGATTTCGCGACTCGATGCTTGTTATTTCGTTCATGGAGACACAAGTAAACACCCTGCTACATACGTTGTGCGTGGTCTTTGTCGTAGATGTTGTCTTCCAGAACTAGCTCTACGTTGTATGCAGGTAAGAGATATACAGCAACTGGCTTTTTGTTAGAGCTACTTGTTAAATCCTTTACAGCAGAAGTCTGTATTGACTCTCATGTACTGACTACTGACACCCAGGCATCGGTGACCCTGGTGGAGTTGGATGAGTTGCCAGAGAGGCATGATGAGTTGATTGAGCTTGTTGCTTGTCCAGAAACTGGGTTCCTCCATTTATTTAGTCAGCAGCAATTGCAGGTAAAGTATATATATCTTCTCAATTCCTGAAGGCCTTCATGAGTTTTTTCATTACTTTATTACTTTGGCTACGTGTTGCATGATATGACACGGCACTACACTTCATTTTAGGTCGTAACATGAAACTTCTTCACAATATAGACGCATCTGATACTCGACCACTGTCTTCGTCCAAACTTCCACACAAGGCCGAGCATGAAACGTTTTTTTATAAAATAGAGCATCCAACACTCTGCCACTTTTCTCGCCCGAACTGGCACACGAGTGGCATAAATATTATTTTATGGTTAATGTGTTTAGTGTCTGTTATTATAAAACCTCAATAAACCTACAAGTTGACATGAATTGTAATAGACCATGAACACACAGACTTAACAGAAGTGATCTGACTGGTGACTTGTTTACCCTGTCTACTACCGATGAAAATAAATATAGAGTAAAAACGTAGCTCACTACAAAATTACAAATCTACAAATGAAGCACTAAACTTTCTGACAATAGAATTTCATTGTTCAAGACTTCAAGGTTACTAAAGCTGCCTTACTTTGTACAGGAGTTCTTGCTGTTTGAGAGGGAATATTCAGTTTGCTTTATGGAGCTTCAAGAGGAACATTCTGCAGGCGCGCATGAATTGTTGAATTAGTTAAATTTTGAAGTTGCTGACAATTTTTTGTTTTACACCTTGTTCCCCATGAACCTGTAAATTGTACAAGAATGTGCTGTAAAAATAGAAATCGGAAGATAAGTGAAAGAGCAAATTTTGAAAAAAAAACGAGCCCTATGTAACCAATTTTCTTCCAGGATCACTGGTATGTTTCGTGTGTTAAAGTACGATCTGCTGATCAGCTCATTCAAGCCTGTTTCACTTCACTTGTATTGTACTCCACTGGTGCTATGTTTGTTCAAAGCACATTTATGCTCAATTAAAGGGCAATGATAATGCCACTCGAAAATTTCTTTTACCACTCAATCGAGTGGCAGAAGGATAGTTATTTGGTGTTATGTATTTGTGTTGTCAAAGTAAAATCTAGTACGGAGTAGACCTGGCAAAACTGACCCGACCCGAATAACCCGACCCGATAAGGCTGACCCGAGACCCGAAAGTGACCTGGAACTGCTTGACCCGAGTATGACCCGAAACCCGAATTGACCCGACCCGACCCAGACCCGACCCGAACTTTGACTGACCCGAAATAGACCCGACCCAAAATAACCCGACCCAAAACCACCTACCCACAGACAACTCAATTTAAAATGATCCTAAATGACCCAATTTATTGTGATTAGGGGTGATATACTGATAATGAGACGAGACAGCCCACAATCAGCTCAAGCTCGGCTTGGTCGAAGTCGGCTCGTGCGAGTTTGGCTCGACGCCGGGCTTGACTTGAAAACTAACTTGATCATTTTGACTTGAAAATGGCTTAAATAAATCGGAAATGAATCTAAAATAACCCGACCCAAAATGACCCAAACCCGAAATGGCCCAAACCCGAAGTGACCCAAACCCAAAACTGACCCAAACCCGAAAATGACCCGACCCGACCCGACCCGACCCAAAAGGTTGAGCAAACCCGATATGCCCCGACCCAAACTGACCCGACCCAAACCCGACCCGTTTGACCCATTTGCCAGGTCTAGTACGGAGTAACTAGTGAAATCGTCCGTTTATTACCTTGGATTTATCACTTCCAAGTAGACCTGGCAAATGGGTCAAACGGGTCGGGTCATATCGGGTTTGCTCAACCTTTCGGGTCGGGTCGGGTCACTTTCGGGTTTGGGTCAGTTCGGGTTTGGGCCATTTCGGTTATGGGTCGTTTCGGGTCGGGTTATTTTAGATTCATATCCGATTTATTTAGGCCATTTTCAGGTCAAAATGATCAAGTTAATTTTCAAGTCAAGCCCGGCGTCGAGCCATACTCGATTACTCGCACGGGCTGACTTCGACCAAGCCGAGCTTGAGCTGCACGTGGGTTGTCTCGTCTCATTTTCCGTTAATCACGCCTAATCACAATAAATTGGGTCACTTAGGATCATTTCAAAACGGATCGTCTGTGGGTCGGTGGTTTTGGGTCGAGTCTATTTCGGGTCAGTCAAGGGTCGGGTCAGGCAGTTTCGGGTCGCTTTCGGGTCTCGGGTCAGCCTTATCGGGTGGGGTTTACTTCCAAGTGAAATCGTTCATTTATGACCTTGGATTTATCACTTCCCTTGTACTTGTATATATCTGCACATCTAGCAAAACCCCTTCCCGCCATGACCACCCTCCATTTGCTAGCACCCAACACACTAACCCCACTATCAGAATCTCCCCTTCTCGATTCAACACCATTTCACTATCTCCCCTTTGCAACCACCACTTTTAGTAGTCCACCCCTTGCCGTTTCTCTCGTGTAAAAAAAGAAGAAAACTCGAAAATGAACGAATGTAACATTCGATACCAATTGATACACCAAAGTGACTTCACTATACTAGAAAAGCAGCATTACCACGTCCAAAAAAGTAACAATTTATTTTGTTCATCACAAATTCTCATTTTTGACGGACACTATCCGTCGCAAGCTTAAGACGGATATCATATTCTCTCACAAAATACCCATCAAGGGTGAGTGGAGAAGCACATGGGGGGTGCCCACCTTGTCCCCTCTACCCATTTCCTCTCACAAAATACCCGTCGCAAGATCCGATCCGTTGCAAGCAAGACCTACTGTTTGTTCATATAATAAGGTTATGGTTAGGGTGGTTTATCATGTTAAGCTTTTTGATCATGGTGTTTGGTGAAGGATGAAGTTGGATTTATAGTAAAAACCACCCGTCCATGTCCCTTCCGGTACCCACATAATGGCGGCACTTGCTGTGGCCCGCTGAGTAAGCCTTGCTCAGGCATGACATGATTTTAGTTGGATTTGATTCCCAAATGTCGATGTAGTAACCTGATAGGCTTAGTTAGCACGAACTGGTTATTATGAGATGTTTGGCCCGGTCAGGCGGTCAGCATGGCCTAGTAAGCACAATCTGTTGAAGACCATTGTAACTGAATGCTAACGAGGATATTATTAACTTTTAAAAGAAAAATTAAAATTAAAAATATTTAATATAATAAAACTTGTGAAGTTAGTTTCTTTTTTAGGCAAACTTAAAGCAATTTAATAGCACCTAAAATTTCATAAACAAAATTTTGGGCCAACTTAACTTTGCGTAACTAAACAACCTAAGTAATCAACCCAACCTGCATGCCAGTTGGTGGCCCACACGCTGCACAACCTTAGCGCCACATACCACTAGGCCAACACACGCCTGTAACCCATAAACACCCCCCAAAAACCTTAGGCACAACACAATACGACATGATGTCCCAACAAATGGCAACATATATAGAACCCGAAAATAATCCGAAACTGACCATAATCTTTGTTGGACCGTTCTACACTAGTGAATGCCCATATGCTATAGCAACCCTTTTTTTTTTTTTTTTTTTTTTTTTTTTTTTTTTGGTACAAAAGAGGGGCTAGGCCCCGAACACTACACTAAATAAGAAACATAACGCGGAGTCGTAGCTCCAAGAATATCCCCGCGAAGGATAGGACGTAATTCCCTATGAGGCTCGTTAATGACAGTAACTTCAAATGGAGCGTTGGTTCCGTAGTTAGCTAACCAATCACTTGCCTTGTTTGCTTCCCTATAAACATGATCAAATTTGACCATCCATTTCTCTCCTTTAATGATATCTTTGCAGTATTGAACCAAGGGTCGAAGTCCATTGCTGACCAGTTGCTCCTCATTAACCAATCCTACACACGAGGCATTATCCATACAAACCATGAGTTTATTAATGCGGAGAAACCGAGCTTGTTCCAATCCCTTAGCTAGAGCGAGTAATTCCGCTCGCATAGAAGTGCACACACCGCAAGAAAAATAGAAAGCTGAGATGAAATCTCCCGAGCTATTTCTAAAAATTCCTCCACCACCAGCAGGCCCCGGATTTCCTTTTGACGCACCGTCGGTATTTAACATTATCCAACCATGAGGCGGCGGCGACCAACGAATAAAAATCTCGTGACGGACGAATCCAGGACGGGGGATAAATAGATCAAATTTATCAAAAGCTCTTCTTGATGAATCAAATTGGCTATAAAGGAAGGGTAGTATGTTGGTTGGGTTTTCCTCATCCCTACCAAATACGACATTGTTTCGCCATTTCCATATCCACCAACAAACTATCGCAAATTTCATCGACCAATCGGCAACCATATTTTGATGACCATTACTAGCATTGTCCGTCAACCAATCAATAAAATTTGCGGA
Organism: Heliosperma pusillum; assembly: GCA_022085475.1. NCBI lineage: Eukaryota > Viridiplantae > Streptophyta > Magnoliopsida > Caryophyllales > Caryophyllaceae > Heliosperma > Heliosperma pusillum. Next base: position 153,361 of record JAIUZE010000532.1, read on the forward strand.
GTAGAAGGATTGCCTACCTGTGATCCCGACTTGCTGCCAAATTTCAATCGAGATGGGGCAAAATCGCAATAAGTGATCAGTGCTCTCATCCTCTTCGTGGCACCTAGGGCAGATTGGGTTATCTGTAAGACCTCGTCTCAGCCGATTGGCATTGCACATTAATCGCTCATGAGCAGCCAACCACATAAAAAGACGAATACGCTGCTGAACAGGCAATTGCCAAATGACATGCCATTTTATTGAGTTCGGGGCAGGACTTTCCGGGCCTTTTATGATACTAAGAGCGGATTTGATAGAAAATTTACCCGAAGATGTGGCATTCCAGTAGAGTGTATCTTCTTTGTTCGGATCTGGGAGCAGCGAGAATGCAGCAATTCTCATGAGATCCTCTTTGTCTAGAAAATTAGCGAAACGATCCCAACGCCATCCCGAATTCTCATCCCACATTTCTGCTACTGTAGCACCCAGAATAGTATCCGGTATGCTGGATATTGCTTTATCTGAGAGACACGTACCGTCCACCCACGCATGATCCCAGAATAACGTTCTCCGACCATTCCCCACCGCCGCGGAAACTCCTTCTTTAATGGTCTGAGATTGGCTCGAGATACCTGCCCACACGTTAGACATATTCGGTTTTGGCTTAAACATATCAATGTCACATCTACCATTACAATATTTAGATCGCAGGACTCTCGACCACAATGACCTAGGCTCCGACAAAGTCCGCCATCCCAGTTTCGCAAGGAATGCAGCATTTGCTTGGCGAGCAGACACTAACCCCAGTCCCCCTGCCTCTTTCGGTTTCTGAACGGTTTCCCATGACAAGAGATGAATTTTCCTTGTAGTCTCGTTACCTCCCCATAAGAACCGCCTAGTTTTCCTATCCAAAGAATCACAAATGGTGCGTGGGATTTTAGCCGATTGCATACTATACGTAGCAAGTGAAGATAATGTGGATTTAACCAAAGTGGTTCTTCCAGCCATGGATAAATGTTTCGTGCTCCAACCCGCGAGCCGCTTGTTGAATTTCTCTTCGAGATGGGCGAATGTGGCACGAGTTACTCTCCCATTAACCGTAGGTAGCCCTAGGTAAGTTCCCAAATCATCAGTTTGTTGGAATTGGAGAACCTCGCTGATTTCAGTCCTCGTACCTGCCGGAGTATTTTTTGAGAAGAAAATCCGAGACTTGGCTATACTGACTTTTTCACCTGAAGATTGGCAAAAATTATTTAGGACCTTCTTAATTATTGCAGCTTGTTGGACATCGGCTTTAGCAAATAAAACCATGTCATCGGCAAAGAACAAATTGGAAACCGATGGTCCATTCTTGCATATCTTGAGTCTCTGCCAGCTAGTGTTCCGTACTTCTATGTCGATGGCTTGTTGTAATTTTTCAAGGCACATGACAAAGAGGTAGGACGAAATAGGATCCCCTTGTCTAACTCCACGAGACGGTCTGAACGGGTCAGTGGGTTCCCCGTTCCAGAGAACTTGGAGCCTGGTTGACGATAAACATTCCATTATGGTGTCCACAATTAAATACGGGAAGCCCATATCAAATAACGTCTTTTTAATAAACGACCATCTCAGCCTATCATATGCCTTTTCCAAGTCGATTTTAATAGCCATATACCCATTCTTACCTTTCATTCGTCTCATTGTATGAATGGCTTCTTGGAACACAACTATGTTGTCGGTGATTTGACGACCCGGAACAAAGCCGCTTTGAGTTTCCGATATAAGATGAGGCAAAACTTTTTTTATCCTATTAGCAAGGACTTTGCTAACTATTTTGTAGGCTACGTTACAAAGTCCAATGGGGCGGAATTGAGAGATGGATTCCGGGCCTATAGTCTTAGGAATTAAGACGATATGAGTATCATTAAAACCATCCGGAAATCCCTTTCCTTCAAGCGCTTTTATAGCCGTCTGGCAAACTGCATTTCTTACCGTCGTCCAGTTTTTCTGATAGAAGAGAGCCTGGAATCCGTCGGGTCCCGGAGCCTTAAGAGGGCCCATATTGCGCACCACCTGCTCAATTTCAAGATTGGAGTACGGTCTCGTAATCCATTCCCAGTCATGATTGTTGAACTCTTGAAAAAGATCGTAAGGCATAGAGTCTGTATTATCGGAAGAGGGGTCTTCTGTGTACAAGTTTTTGTAATAGGTAACCACGATATTTTTTACTAGTTCGGGGTCAGAACACCAATTACCATTATCATCTTTTAAAGCGGAAATTTTGTTGCCCCATCTTCTAACCAGAGTACTGACATGAAAAAAGGAGGTGTTACGATCGCCATCCTTAATGTAATCAATTCTCGACTTCTGGTACCAATATATTTCTTCTTGCTCTAGGACGTCGTCAAGCTCCTTTCTTAACCGTGCTTCCAGTTTAATTAAACCCCGATCATGGACGAGGGATAACTTCCTTTGACAGCCCTGTATTCTTGCTTTTAAGATTTTCTTTTTTTGGAAGATATTTCCAAAAACCGTATTATTCCAATCCTGGAGACGGTTTGATAAGGATTTTAGTTGTGGGACTAATTCTCCTGTTTTTACCCAGTTATCATTGATGAATTCCTCAAATTTTTCATGTGTTAACCAGGCTGCTTGGAAGCGGAAAGGTCTATTTACGGACTGAAGAGGAGCAAAGCCATTAGGGGAAATCAACAGAGGACAATGGTCTGATTGTATAGCAGGAAGATGTTTAACACTGGCATCACTAAATAAGGTACTCCAGTTGCTATTGCATAGAGCTCTATCTAGACGCGCACTTTGTCGTGTTTCAACAGAGTTGCCTCGTGCCCAGGTATGAGAAGGACCCGAAAAAGCCAATTCGATTAACTCGCAGTTTTCAATCCAGTTATTAAATAAATCACACCTACGAGCCATGTTAGCATCACCTCCATGCCTTTCATCTAGGCTTCTTGTCTCGTTAAAGTCACCAGCTAACAACCAGGGATGGTTATTCAACCGGGCAAACTCCTCGAGCTCTTTCCATAGGTGTCTTCTATTAAGAGGGTTTGGGCTAGCGTACACCGCTGAGAACAACCAGGGGGTCTCGCCTTCCCTAGAAAATTCTAAAGTAATAAATTGTTCATGCTCAGTAACCGGTTTTATAGAAACAATATTTGATCTCCAATAAACCCAAATTCCACCACTGAAACCCACAGTGTTAATTCTAGCGTGACCATTAAATCCGATAATATTTTTAATTTTTTCTGCATGATCTCCCCCCATATGCGTTTCAACTAGGGCAATCACCGTTGGTTTATAGGTCTTGGTAGTCGAGAAAAATTAAAATTAAAATATTTAATATAATAAAACTTGTGAAGTTAGTTTCTTTTTTAGGCAAACTTAAAGCAATTTAATAGCACCTAAAATTTCATAAACAAAATTTTGGGCCAACTTAACTTTGCGTAACTAAACAACCTAAGTAATCAACCCAACCTGCATGCCAGTTGGTGGCCCACACGCTGCACAACCTTAGCGCCACATACCACTAGGCCAACACACGCCTGTAACCCATAAACACCCCCCAAAAACCTTAGGCACAACACAATACGACATGATGTCCCAACAAATGGCAACATATATAGAACCCGAAAATAATCCGAAACTGACCATAATCTTTGTTGGACCGTTCTACACTAGTGAATGCCCATATGCTATAGCAACCCTTAGTAGTAGTACTAGTAGCCCAATATTTAACACCCACAACTCCTTCATCATAAACAAATCTCAAAACCCTAATTTCCACTTCATCCATTAAAATCACTTGTTTCATTTCTTCCCTTCCGCTGTTTTCCGCCGTTATTCACTAATCTTGTTCATCTTTCATTTCAATCCTTCTTTCAATCAATTATATAGGTAATCAATCTCCTTCATCTTCTTTTCAATTTTCAAATTAATGATTTCTCTTATGATTTTCGATTGAAATTGTACATATTTCGTTTAATTGATTTGATGTAGGAGTTTTGTCAATTTGATTGTTAATTTAATTGCATTCTTATGTTTTAATACTTGAATTTTCTGTCGTTGTTTGATTTTGAGAATTGTGAATTTGCATTTATTGTAAACCCTAAACCCCTTTTTTTCTGATTGAAGCTTCATGGTTGATATTTTTTAATTATTATTAGAATATGTGTTGATTTTGAGTGTTAAAATGTTGTAAATTTTTATGAACATTGAGGAGCTTCTGATTATTATCCATTTAGGTACTTTCTAATGCATTTTATTGTTCAAATGTTGCTGAATGATCCGACCCGTAAAACCGGTTTTTCTGTTTTTACTCGGCACGCGGCTACAGGTTGATTGTTGGTATCAATGATGGGTGGTGGGGCAGTATCGTTACGGTTTACGTTTCCCAATTCCCCAGTCCCCTTCCCGGTCTTAACGACATCCCGTTAGACAACCTACAGGCTATAGACTGACTTGTGAAACGTTTTTGTTGTTTATAGTCAAATTTACGCTAAAGTAGAAATTCGAGTTCAGTGATAGATTGTTTATGGTTTGAAGTTTAGAATGTTTACGCTGAAAGAAATATAGTGAACTAAATGAAAAGAGAAAGAAAGCCCACACTTTTGGCACTGTTGTTCTTTTTAATACCGTTCTATGCTATCATTTGTTTTGGGGAGTATGCGAGTCGTTTAGTCTTGTACAGATTATAGTTATATCATGGAAATAACAAATTACGATATGTCGATATCTATATGCTTGTGTGCACATTTGTATAGGACTTGCAAGTTAATACTCTACTATGAAATTGTAGAAATGGACTTTGCCAATAGGTAGGTTATATCGTAGACATTGGTTGTTTGAACTTCTTCCTGAATCTGAATGAAGAGAAAAAGTTGGAGTTTTTTTCCCCTGCTGATCTTTCTAATTCTATCCTGTGCTCTCAGTTGTTTGGGGTATCTTGGTCGTTAAATCTTATAGTCAATAGATGGTTATATCGTTCAAATGACAAATTGCGATTTCGTCTAGCTTGTGTACTCCTTTGCATACTACTTGGTGAATGCTGATTGTAAACTGTTCTGTACAACTGTAGAATGGATTCCGCCATCAAGCACGCTGTCGTCATTAAAATCATGGGGCGTACAGGATCAAGGGGTCAGGTTACACAAGTCAGGGTCAAGTTCTTGGATGACCAAAACCGTTTTATCATGAGGAATGTCAAGGGACCCGTCAGGGAAGGAGACATTCTTACTCTTCTCGAATCTGAGAGGGAAGCTAGGAGACTTCGTTGAATGCCGTTTCGTGTTCTTGTTCTATGTTCAAGTTTTGGCGTAGTTTACGACATTTGTGTCCCTTTTAGCTTTTATTAAGACTGATTTCTGCCGTGACTTCTTTGCTTATCAGGAGGTTAATGTTCGGTACTACTTATTTTTAAAAAGCAAGATTATGCTTATCAGTAGTTTATGTTGATTTTGTGAGGATTTTTATGTTTCTGGATATGTGCGCGTTTCTTTTTCTTCTATAATTTAGCTCATCGTCTTTCTTATGGTTGATTCTATGGTTCACTGGTTCAGTATGCTTGTTTACCTCCCTTCCTCGAGTGGTTATGAAATATGAATATAAAAGTAGGGAGATTAATAGTTAATGAGGTCTCGATACTAAATTAAGTTGTTGAATGCTGTCTATCCTTGGTAGTTTTTCTTACCCTTTAAAAGATTAGTAATCACGGTGTGGGTGTAATTGCTGTAGCCTTTAGTTCATACTTAAAACACCAGAATAGCTGGATGACTCGGAAACTCTGCATGGACTACTAAAGATTATCAGTAGGTATTCCTTGTGACGGGTCGGACCTTGCGACGGGTTTTTCCTCTAACAAAATGGGTAGAGGGAACATGTGGGGCACCCCCCATGTGCTTCCCCTTTTCCCTTAAATGGGTCATTTGTGAGGGGAAGTGGTACCCGTCGCAAGCTTGTGACGGATACTGTCCGTCACAAACAAGAATTTGTGAAAGATTATAGACATTCTGTGTTGTCCATGTTGTGGCTAAAGATCTCAGTTTTGGGCGATGACGGAAACCTTTGACGTTTATGCCACACTTTCTTTCCTTTCAAAAGAATAATTTTAAATTGGCTTGGAGGCGTCAGATGGGACACAGTTGATATGGTATAATTACATTTGCAATTACACAGTTGATATGGTATAATTTTAAACGTATTGGAATGAATTCTAATATCATAGAGGCACGGAGTTAGAAATCCATAGGGGTTGGAATAGAGTTAGATACCTAACTCCATTCCAAAAGCGTTGAACCAAACACTAAAATAGATTGAATTAATTTCAATCCATTTTAAAACCTCCAACCAAATACCCTCTTAAATGTCTACTTGCGTGCCCCATATAAATGATACAAAGTTCACCCTAAATTGAATTTTGTATTCTTATTTGTCAAGATTGAATCAAGGAACAAAAGCTTGTAAATGTTAAACTTGACCTTGATTATAAGTTAAAACTCATTTTCATTTTTCATCAAAACTCGTGTTCTAATCAATACCCTTCCACTTCTTATACCTTTTCTAATGAACATAATTGACGTCCAAATACCATGGATACGTGTCAATACATGTCTTAATAAATGAAGAACATCATACATAGTTTTATATGAACATCGTACACAAATTTATGTGCCCGAAATGTTTTGACGCACATACTGGTGTCAATGTCGGATAAAGTGTTGGGTACATGGGCCCTGTCACTCTGGTTAGGAGCGTTCGTGCTTCTTAGATTCAACGTATTTTTGATGAGTCATCAACAAAAATCGCTCGAGTATTACCACTAACAAGACCATACAACCTAGTTGTATTACAACTATTGTATAGTTTTTGTCAAAACAGTGTCCACGCAGGCCCGAGTTTTTTAAATCTGAAACAAAGGAGCAAACACGTGATTACCAATTGTGTGTTTATAGCATATAAGAAGGCAGTAGCAAAAGAAATTACGGAGCAAAAACAAGCCAATGCCAGTACAACATTGCCCTGGCGTATCTACAAACGTACCTTAAGCCCAACTTAGCTATTGCTTTGGTGATCAATGTTACTCAATAAACACGCCATTACAATTAATGTGTTGAGTGAAGAACACCCGTCATTCTGTGTGGTGTGTTATGGCTTTTTAGTTTCTTTTCCTACTGACCATCTTAGTAACTTCAAACACACCACTACACCAGTACCAATGTCGTGTTTCGTCCGTGTTTCAGGTTTTGAAAACCCGAATCTACGTAGACACTAATTTAACAAATACTTTAAAAAACAACCTAAAACGATAAATACTTTATTTCTAAGAATTACTTAAAAACACTGTTGAGTTATTAGTTATTACTTCCTACCTTTCAATCATTTATATACTTTTCAACCAAAATCACTTAACCAAAAATAAAAATTAAAAAGTTAAACAAATAAACGATAAAATTAGATACGGTTTTTTTATCATGTGCCCTTAGGGCACATGTTAATAATCTTTAAATGGAATTAGATAAAACTAGTATATTTATTAGCATGAGTAATCCAATTTTAAAAGTATATATCTCAAGTAGAGAGAAATCATACGCAATAGTCTCTCTTCAAATTTAAGGGGGAGTTAACAGAAATAGAAATCCCCCTTCAATTTCCCAATTTTCAATTTCTAATTTGTAATCTTTATATCAATTTTTCTGAAGAATCATCACATAATTTCCCCCTAAAAAAATGGGAGTTTCATTCAAAATTTCCAAAACAAGTACGAGGCATAAACCCAAACCTATGATCACTGAATTAACCCAATTCAATGAAAACACTGATAATTCTTTCGAAATTTCAAAATCCCACTTTCATAATCAAACTAATGTAAGTTTCAATCTTTTTTATTTGTATTTTCTCCTTTTTTATTGTTCTAATTATATTATTCTTTTTGCTCAATTTAGTACGTTGTTTATTTGGGCTAAAATGGTGGTGGTTTGAGAATCAAGGTGCAATTTTAGGGTTTTGAGCTTGTGGAACAATATGGGTTTGTTGATAATTGAATTGGGTAGGGTTTATAATTGAGAATTCCGTTTCGAAAATTTCGTGTTTATTGTAATTGGATTGTTGCTTCTAGTAGCATAGTTTTGAGCTTTCTAAGTGTAGAATTATTTGAATTTGTCGGGTTTAGCTTGTGAGATGTCAAGAGGATTAGACAGTATAACAAAATAGCCGTGTCCGAGACTTCGCTTGTACTACTCTTTTCGTACTTGATGATGAGTCCGAGTAATATATATTAAATAATGCCGAAACTAAGATCCGAGCTTTGCTGCTGCTGCTGCTGCTTTATTGTTGGATGAAGATTTATTTTGGTTATTTTTTTGTAGAATTATTTTCATGTACCCTTTGAATGTTATGGGAATGGTTAGACTCGGGAACTTGGATTAAATTGAAAGGGAGAACCTAAGTACTTAAGTACTACCGTGTTTCTATTTAATATTTTAGCGAAGAAGTACATAGGAAAGGGACCGTTATTTAGGCAAAATCTGTATTTCCCATCTTCACACCTCATTTTTGTAATCTGACAACAATGCAGGGAAACGGTGAGGATGTAGCGAGTCTCACTGGTTTATCAAGAGAACAAACTTTTGGAGGTTAAATGAATTGTTTTTGTCTATCCAGACGACTCCGTCAATTGGATATTATTTGTTCTCCAATGTGAATTTCTTGTCTTTTCTGGTTTCAGATGATGAAGTTTCGTTCATTTTGAATCTCTACCCAGATGGTTACTCTATTGTAAAGGGCTCAGAGGTTGTGAATCTATATTACTTTTTGTTCTCATAGTGCTGCTATAGTTGTAAAACATTCTGGTGATACTGAAAATGACATACCAAGTCTTTCTGGCATTTCAGAGTGATAATGGGCATACCTTTGAAGATGGTTTGAAGCTTTTACGCCCATATGATCGAACCTCGGAAGGTCTCTTTTCAGTAAGTTGGCAGTGCTCTTTTTTCGCTAGTTTCATAGTGAACAAATACTTTCTGGAAGATCGTTTGTTTATGTTGTTCCTGCTGTAGAAATAGTCGCCCAACATTGCTCTCATTTTTTTTTATTCGGTGTAAATGGAGCACTAAGGAAATTTTTGATGCTGGCGGTATTTGAACCCGGGTCATGAGTATCATCACTCATGACTTTACAAACTAAGCTAGATGCGTTCGCATTGCTCTCACTATTGCTGTTCAACATTTGTCGTAGATTATAGGTCTGTCTACTCACATTTAAATATGGCCTTCTAATCCAAATCGCCATATTATGGATGTTATAGGACCAAAAGTGGTATGCACTTCCTCTAATTTACTGCTACACACGTGACTATGCTAGGGCATTTTCTCGTAACAGTCACGTCTGACATTTAATTCAAGTTGTATATTGTTCCTGTCTCTGTTTACTTTATTTCACAAATTAAATTTTTTGTTTATTCTATTTTTCTTATTGGAGGCCATTGAGTCCGGTCGGCTGCCTGGTGGTATTCTGGATGATATTTCATGCAAGTTTGTGCAAGGTGCAATAATGTGTGAGGTGAGTAAATTCATATATTCCGTACAACTACTTTGTCTACGGCTAGTTTAAGACTTCCTTATCGTACAATTGTACAATCTGCATGGATGCCAACCACATGCATGTATTAGAATGATAATAGAAATACAAAGCCAAGCAATCTAGAAACGGGGTGGGTACGGAGAAAATAATAGTCGGGCAACTTGGGTCTATAGACAATAAGGTGAGGGAGAATCGGTTAAGGTGGTCATGCCATGTGAAACAGAGAGTATTTAGACCAATTGGAGGCTTGGTTAGGAGGCTAGAAGAATATTTTTGATATATAGTAGGTGTATGATATTAGTTAGTATCGTATGAGGATAGCTGCTGTAAATTCTGGTTGGCAAAGACACTATATATATTTTTGATATATAGTAGGTGTATGATATTAGTATGAGGATAACGGATGCTATTGTCATATATTTGGATTTATTTTACTGGGGATCTTCTGTATTTGAATTTTTGGGTGTCCCCAATATGATCTGATTTATAATTATGAGGTTTGTAGGTTCGTGACTATCGAAAATGTGTCTCACATTGTGGACCTAATATTTCTTCTCCAAGTGAATCTGCAATTGTCAGCAAGGTTTCTCTTAAGATGTCCTTGGAAAATATTGTGAAGGATATTCCTTTAATGGCTGATGATTCTTGGACTTATGGGGATTTAATGGTAAAATATCAATTTGAATGGTCTAATCTCATTTTGTAATTTTGCCTTCCACATATACGAGAGTCTGATGGTAGATGTATTATTGCTTTCTGGATGCAGGAAGTAGAGTCGCGGATACTTAATGCATTACAGCCGAAGCTTTGTCTTGACCCTGTGCCTAGGTTGGATAGGCTTTGCCAGAATCCAGCTTCCCTGAAGGTAAGCTGTCAAAGTAGCTATGTTATTAAAGCTGTAGGTATGCATGTATCTCTGCAACAGTGATTGCTTGTATCTTGTGTTTTCATCTCTATCTTATTTGCTTGTTAATGATTTGTTATTATCTTTACCTGTTAGATTGATTTAGGTATAGTTGGAATGCGAAAGAAGAGACAGAGACAGATTCCAGAAGTTACCGTAACATCAAACAACCGGTCATATGGAAAGAAAATCTGCATAGGTCATGCATCTGAAAATTCAAGCTATGGTAATGTAATGTCACAGCATGGCCAAGAAAATGTTCTTTCCCGAGGTATTTATCCTAATGATCTTTAGGTTTAAGGCGAAGAACTTTTTGCAATACTATGCTATTCAATATGATGTCGGAGTGTCGGACACAGCTTGCTTCTGAAATTTTTTATGTTTTTCCCGTGATTAATGATTTTTCTCGGCTTTTGAAACTTCAGGGCCAACTAACCAAAGAACTATGCACGATCCTTCACAAGGTCCTGTTTTACCTCACGGAGCATCACCTGCTAGTCAAAATATACCGATGCCATATGCTAACGATATGCATACGCCAACCATTGCGAAGGTGGTAAATCAAGAATCGCAATTGTCACCACATTCCAATTTTAATAAGCGCGGCAGGCTTCCATCCAGCGAGCCTGATGGCCTTCTGAACAAGCAAGATGGCTCTTTTATGGATGGATTTCAAAGATCAGAAATGCAATGGAGGAACCCAATGTTGCAACAGCGTCAAAATGCAAGTGGAGTTCAATATGGGAATCCTGGTATGCAGAAGTATCCTCAGCTTGTTGGCGAGGGAGTTGCGACTATGGATGGTGTGAAACTCGAGAAGGCAGAACCAAACATGGTAAAATCTAATACACAAATGGAGGCTGAAGGTAACCACATGGATCCACGAGTAGGCTGGAATAATCTCGGCCAACAGCTTGAAAAAGATCCAAGAAAAGAGGATCAGTTTCCAAAGAGGAAACCTATCCAAAGTCCGCGACCTTCTTCCGAGATGTCCTACGGCTCAATGGGTACACATTATGGAGCAGTTTCTTCAGGTGCTCCTCTTGGACAAATGCAAAGAGAAAAATCAAGAGTGACTTCCGTTCCAGCAGCTGGTCGTGCGTTATCGGGGACGTCTCTTGGTAATGATCCCATGCAATATCAGCATCAGGCACAGCTTGTTTCAAAGAGAAGACCAAACTCCCTTCCCAGGACCCCTGCAATAAGTGGAGTTGGCTCCCCTGTTACCGTAAATAATATGGGTGGTCCTATGAATGCATCAAGCCCTTCCATGAGCACCCCGCAACTTACTGAGCACGACATGCTGGAGAGATTCGCCAAGTTTGAAGTTGTAGCTATGAGGTAGGAGAGACTGTTTTACTTTTTGCATATTTCTATTAAGGTTCATGTTATTTATTTATTCCCCTTTCCCGATTTTTATGCGCCTGTTGGCCTGCTGGGATATATTCAAGAATTTTGGGCTTCTGAAGTCCCATTCCTGGCTGACATATAGCTTCTTTGTAATTTAGGCACCAGTTGAACCGTAAAAAGAACAAAGTCGATGAATTTTCTAGGAAACCTCGTACCTTTTCTGCTAAGGAACTCCTGATTCGCCTAGCTGGTGTAGCTAATAATGAAGACACTGACGACGATTCAAGAGAAATGTCCAAGTCACTGATTGGTGGCCACATGAATGTATGCAAGATAAGGGTTGTACAAGTTCAGCCTGGAACAGAAGGTTTGTCTTATGTTATTACATCCAAACCCTTAGTAAGGCTATGATATTACATCAGTACGATTCTTGCCTCTTTTTTTTTTGCTTGATCATGCACCCTTTTTCGCAGCTCCAAAAACAAGACTAATCTTGTCGGAGAAGCCAAATGATGGTACTGTTGCCATGCATTATGGAGACCTGAGTAACTTGGATTATCTAAATTCAGAAGAACACCTGCCTACATTGCCCAACACCGTAAGTTATTTATTTTTATTTCTTTTGGTGAAGGGAATGTGTGGGCTTCTATTATTCATAAACAATGTTTTTGACATTTTTACTGAATAAACTTTCCACCGTCTTGTATTTCACACGAAATGAGTTTTGCGTCGTGATGGCTTCTTTGTCACTAAAATACCGGGGACTCGAGGAATATAACTCTTTATGATATCCGGCGTCCCATTAAGCTTGTAATAGCTTATTACCAAACCTCTTTAAAGCCTCTTTAATACTTACTGTGATCTTTAAATCTTGTTGCAGCATTGGGCGGACTTGCTTGCAGCTCAGTTCTGTGCTTTGGTACGTGGTTCACAAATGAACATAATTAAAATTTCTTTTCTCGATACGCTTTCTTTGATACTTGCATACAGAGTTAATATTTATTATTCCCCAGTTTACCCTGAGCAATTAGATAAAATAGCAAATGGTTGATCTAGCATAGCTGTATAGCCAAAGGTTTGGAGATCAAAACCATAGGAATGCAGCAACTTTAATTCTCAAAATAGTCCTACTTGGCTTGAATTTAGACTAAATGCCAAAAAATATTTATTTCCTTAGTTGACGTGAGTTTCTTGTTTAGGTAATACGTGAGGGGTATGTTGTAGAAGAAGGTCTCCAACCCAGAGAGCCACACTTACCTGTTACTTCAGACAGTCGATCTGATATACGTGAAGGTGCTCCTAGTCATTCTACAGTGGACGCACAGCAGTATACTGAATCGACGGAGGGGAAGGCAGTAATTTCAAATAACTCGCTTAACACATCTGCTAATGTTCTGCCAAACTATGGGATGCTCCCTCCTGGAAATTCACAGCCCTTGCAGATGTCCCAGGGACACGTACCGGGGGTTGCTATACCGGCAAGGCCGCAACAGATGGATCCACAACAGCCGCTTCAACAACAGCCACATCAGCATCAGCATCAGCATCAGCATCAGCACCAGCACCAGCACCAGCACCAGCATCAGCAGTCTCCCCTTCAACATACGCCATCTCAGTTCCAGCGGTCCCCATTGATGCCGCCAAACAATTCAATGCCTCCGTTGAATTCGTTTGTGCAAGGTGGTTCGACCCTACCTGTGGGTAACCACATGAGCAATAAATCATCTTCTCTACAAATGTTGCAGCAACCACATCAGCAGGCGCAGGCGCAGAGAAGAATGATGATGGGCCTTGAGACTGCAGCTATGGGTATGGGCCAAGTTGGCAACAACACGAGCCTTGGTGGTCTGAATAATCCCATGGGAATTGGCGGAGCAAAAGGAATGGGCTCTGCTGGTATCTCCGCGGGAGTGGATCCCATGTCGGGCGTGGGAGGCAACATGGTTCAGAACTCGATGACCCTTAGTCACGCAAACACCATTAGTCAGCACCTTCGGGCTGGGACGCTGAGCCCTCAGGCGTTCGCAGCTGCACAGAGATATAATATTATGCGGAACCGAGGCATGCTAGGTGGGGCCCAATCTGGTATAGCCGGCATGTCTGCAGGAACTAGACAGACACAGCAGGGGTCTAACGGGCTTTCGATGTTGGGCCAGTCTATTAACAGAGTAACCATCGGCCAGATGCAGCGGTCAGTAGCGGGTCAGATGGCCCAGATGGGAATGTCAAACTTGATGCCAGGTATGAATGCTGCTGCATTTAGCCAACAACAATTACAACAACTTCAACAACATCCACGTCAGAATGTTTTACCGCACCAAGAAGCTACGTCAACTCTCCAGAGCATGGTTTCGTCCCAGCAGGTTAGCTCGCCTTCAACATTGGGAAATCCACAACTAATGAACCAACAACTTACAGCTACACCGCAACAGCAGGCCAGTCCACAGCAATTGAGTCAACGGGGTCCAATGAGCCCGCCATTGAGTTCAGGCCCTGTCCATCCCATGAGTGCGGACGCTTGTCCAGCAAGCCCAGCACTTAGCTCTCAGACAGTTGGCTCTGCGGGAACATAGCGCATTTGCCCATGGACTTGCAGGGGGTGAATAAAAGCAACTCGGTCACCAATACATAGGGCTTGATGAAAAATACTGCCAAGTAGATATCGGTGAAGATAAACTAACACTTGCCGCAAGTTTTCACCATAGGATAGCTTGTTAGTAAGTATGGCACTACTCAGGAGTATATAATGTAGTAACTGTAGTCTCATTGTAAATTAACGCAACATCAAACTTGTATAGTTAAATATTACTAATTAGAATTCAGAAATAATGCTTCAGGTAGACAACATCCATGCTTTGGGTAGGGAATTCCCACATTCGTCTTTCCTCAACCAAAGGAAATGACGAGATGTCAATGTCGTGGTTGCGATGAAGATCGATGTAACCAGAGATATTACACAAACTCTTGATTAAAACGGGTCAAAGGGTCAAATAGATAGATGAGACAAAGAAGCAAAATAGCTCAGGAATGACAAAAGGCTTGTGCCATCGAACAGTATGATTATTTGACCGGTTTTAGACTCGGGACATATATGATTGTCTTAAATGAGACAAACTGAAAATATTATAAAAAAAACCACCTTCAGACGAACTCTGCTCTGAGAATATTATACACAGATTTCATTTAAACCTTTTTAGTTAAATCACAGCTCACAAGGCTCCGCCTGTAGTCCGCCGTGAAAGGAAACTGAAATTCCACAAACGAAAATAATAAAATACAAAGAAAACCACCTCCAGACGAACGCTGCTCTATGCTCTGAACCAAGACCATTATGGCCAACTCAATGCAAAAAGAAAACTAAACCAGTCAAAGAGAGTAATGAAACGGATGACAAAGCCTGTGCATCAAGGACGTTAATGATAGTACATCATTTGCTGGGCAGCGGCAATATTCTGAAACCCGCTGTCATACATAGCTTGGCCTGCTCCGGCACCCATCATTCCCATATTACCCTTGTTGAAAGGATGAGCACCTTGGCCATGCATTAGACTTATCTTGCTCATCGCCAGTTGCCTCTCATAGGAGGCAAGATCTGTGGTCAAAAGTCCTAGAGGCGGCAACGCAGGAGGTGGGAGTGGATTTGAAGCTGTGCCTGCAGGAGTTGGCTTGCTTCCCCAAGAGCACTAGATGATCGAGAAACAAAATGTAATATAAATAGCTGACAGCCTGACAGTATCAAAAATCACAGACTAGAGCATATATAATAACCTAGGTAGGAATAGCCATAGAACATCACATAAGAGGAAAGCAATCTATGTGCAAGATGGTACTTATAGTTATAGATCCCTCTTTTCATGTCGAATTATAACCTTTTCTTTTTTCGGCACATCCAAATCAATTCACTACATATCTACTTTGGGTAACAATTAGCCATCGTCCACTCAACAGGGTAGATGTATAAATTCAACATTAAGGTAAAAAAGATGGGGTCTTGCTTCTAGAAAATTCCTTAACAGAGTACTACAACAAGAAATGAGCTTGGGTCTAACACAAGTACGGAGTAAATTTTAACTAGCACAGGAAAAACAAAAAAAAAAAAAAAACTTAGAATAAAGAAAGAGCACAAGCATGACTACGTATCAAACATCCATACACACCTTAATTTGTTTTCCCAAAAGGGCATATTGTGGATTATTGCCAATCTGAATAGCTAGGGCAGCCTCAGCATGTGTAGTGTATCTGACAAAACCAAACCCCTTGTCACGCTGCACCCTTACTTCTTCAATTACCCCGGCACCTAACTGATGAAAGTGACGGTGGAGATCAAGTTGGGTTGTCTGCAAGCCGAGCAATCATTAAAGAATATATATAGATAATTTCAACAGAGATATGATATGATATCTTGGGCATATACATCCAGCCATCAGTGCCAACTAACATCAATCAATTAACCCGAACAACCAGCAAACATCATTAAGTGTGAGTGTCAAATGCAGCATTTTGTTGCACACAGAGGAGTACCAAGAGCCAAAGATAGATGCAACAAATAATTAATTATACCTCAGGGGTAAGATTTCCAACATATACAGTTGTATATTGAGGATTGTTTTCAGGAGCATCGCTGTTTGTAGTTTCCTTTCCATCTTCTGAAAATTTTGTTGAAAATATAGAACAGTTAACATGCGTACAAATCAGGACAGCAAGTTCATAGAGTAATGACTTTTTTTTGGTTCAAGGGAGCGCACTATGTCGCGGGTAAGAATCGAACCCCCAACTTCATGGTTGGAGTAAGAGTGCTCTTACCACTTGAGCTAACACTTGTTCTTAGAGTAATGACGTGTTAACAAGGAAGAAAATATGAGCCTTTCATGTGAGCACGAAGGAAAGAGCAGCAGCTCCAAATCAATGGCAAAAGTAATGCTTAATCTCTCTTAGATTTCTTTCAAAAAAAAAAAATTCTCTCTTAGATCAAAATTACTGTCAATTTGCAAAGAAAATGCTTGGTATATACGCATTGTCTAACTATATCTACCATGGTAGAATTGAGAAGAGAAGCTAAATTTACACTATTACAAATTCAAGGTCCTAAATGGGAAAATTATTCAGAATGGTCATTCTTATCTTGGGAGGAATTAAACTCCATATAGAGTTTATAAGAGATAAATTGCTCTTACTGTATTGCTTCCTAGATGAAGCTCCTTCATACATGCAAAAGGGTGGAGAATGGAGATAAAGAAAAGGAAAAGCGATCACATGTCTCTATAGGGAGACAGGTCGTGCAATCCAGATTCCAGAGTATGTCTGACCTTCCAAGCTCAGCTTTCCCTCTAGAACTACACCTTGGTATGTAAAAAAAGAACATTTTGCATGGCAACATTTATCATTAGGCCAAAAGAGACTTGACCTTGGAGGGTCAGCTACACAATATTACTAGCAACTTGAAAGTGAGCTTTTTATTACTGCCTTACTAGTCAAACCTCTTTGCACTATCCAAGTTTCTAAGATGAGCAGAGTGAAAAACATGCAGCTTGGTACGTGGACCTAAGTTTGTTCACCAGTTTCTATATTGTCGTGTTTTCTTCCCCGAACCTAGGTTTGTATTTCCGAACCTACGTGGACCCTATATCGCTAAATATTTTTGAGACAACCCCATTTTTCAAAAGATAAAAATAAAAAATAAATAAAAAACTGAGCATATTTTGAAAAAAGATTCCAATAAAATGAACAGTTTCTAGCAACCCATTGGAATCTAGTTCTACAATATACCTGGCCAAAAGTAGTGCCAAAAAACAAATACAAGCACAACGTACTCAATCTGACCAACTCCTAGAATCATTGGACAAACCTGATGAACCATTTGTCAATTCTAGCACACTTTTTGCATCAGTACTCTGTGTATCATCGCCACTAGTAGCTCCTTTAGTTGCCCAGTTGCATCGTATTTGCCTACTGCCAAGCCATTTCCCTGAAATATGATAACAAGTAACTTAGAAGTATCTTCTATAGTTTGAATCAAAATGGCATAAATGCACTTAGAGGTCACGGAACTATTAAATGACAATATCAATTCAAAGAGAATTCAGATCTAATGGGATTAAACCACCAATGTTAATCTTAAAACATATTAACAATTAATAAAGTCGGATGAGCTATTCTGTTTTATTAGATAAACCACAGGACAACATAGCAGATAGATATAAAGGCCCTTCATCTTTCTGAAAACAATAGACACCAGTGACCAGCGAAATTCTAAATCATCATCCAAAAGATAATGGAGGTCAATTACCCACTATTAGTGGGTAATTGACGGCCACTATTCCACTAAACCAAAGATTACCAATTTTTACTCGAAGAAACCCCCCTCCATAAGAGGAAATAAAGCAGATTACTTCGTATTTTACAAAGCAGAATACTTGTACATGATGACTAATTTGCTCTTACCTGTAAGATCATTTATTGCACTTTGAGCATCCTGTTACATTTCAAAAAAAAATACAGATTCTTTAATACTACAAACTAGGGGAAAAAATCTCTCCAACATTTTATAAAGCAAAGACACTACCTGCTGATTGCGGAAAGATACAAACCCGAAACCCCTTGAGCGACTAGTTTTCTGATCCCACATGACTCGTGCATCTCTGAAAGAAAGAATTGACAAAATATAGGCACATAATAAGTGTACGCTGACAGACCTGGTTCCGGATACCAACAATAAAAAAAACTAACTGAAACTAACTAACTGAAAATGAGTTAGATAACTAGCAAAGCTCTCACAATCAAAAACCACAAGAGGAAAAAGGGAAATGACGCTTACGAACAACTAGGATAAACAGAAAAACAAGCAAACAGCATAGCATCAGTAACCTCAGGGCTCAGATCGCCAACAAACACATTAAAATGATCTGAAATCAATGTACAAAAAATGTCAGATGGCAGGTAAAAAAACTTTTAAACACGCTCTCACAAATTCTAACAGAATAGAAAGAATGCTCTCACTTGAAGTGTCCTCTCGCTGACCACTAGTATACGCCCAATTAACCTTAATAGGCTGCCCAAACCTACATAAAACTTATCAAGTCTTATATATATGCGCAATAGCAATTTTTCCATATCTATAACAGCAATGAATGTCTTAAAGCTTACAAATGCCTTCCATTAAGCGTCACTATAGCCATACTAGCAAATCTTCGGTCATAGTAATGGACAAAGCCATATGATGACTGAAAGTAGCACAAGACTATGTTAATAACCACTTTCCTATTCAATATCACACATCATACCTCGCCGGCGGTTTAAGTACAACAGAATTTGAACATAGATGATGCGATAAAAAGAATACCTGTTCCTTCCTAAAGAGCTTGCAACTTTCAACAGGACCTGCACCAGCGAAAACTTCTTGGAGTAAAGGATCAGTGACTTGCGGATGGATATTGCCCACATACCTGCATATTCTCAAAAATGATATACCTAGAAAAAGAAAAAAGAAAAAAAAAAGAAAAAGAAAAAGAAAAAAGATACACAGTATTCTCATTCAATATACCCAAGTACATAAACTTCGTGAAAGAACATATATAACTAACATCAGAAGAAAAGATAACTCCAAGGAAGTGTAGACGATACTCACACACTGCGGCAAGAAGAAGGATCAAAGCCAGGGGGAAGGTTTCCGCTGGGGTAAGGCTCAATCTAGAACAATCAAAGCAAATTAGCTGCGTAAGTTCAAATAAATATAGCCTGAAAAATGAGCATTACTCAAATCTCAACTCAGAAATCACATCATAATTATCAGTCATCTAACACTAGGCAACAATGTACCAAAGTCAAATCAAAATAACTGATAGATGAACCATCTGAACCAAAACCTTAAGGTAATGGTTGAGGATCAACTATTAAATTTATATCCTATTACGCCCCCTCACTCGAATACTCATTGGGCAAGAAGAGTGGTTAGTGCACAGGCCACCCATACCATGTGCTGAGATTTCACTTCGTGAGATATTGGAGGCTGCAAACCTGTAATCGAAGGTTATACTGACTCTAATACCATGATAGATTAACCATCTGATACCATGATAGATGAACCATCTGATACCAAAACCTTAAGTAATGGTTGAGGCACAACTATTATATTTATATCCTATTAATAACAACAAGAAGCCGACACTAATCACACATATGTCAGAACCCTAAGTTTAAGCTCCATTTTATGAAATAGATTTATCGTCTCAATATTTTTTTTAATATAAAACCTTTGAAATAGCCGTACATTCCACGATACACAGGGCCAATGCTAAAACAGAAAAACACCACACAAAACTAGCCACTACCATAATCGAGTAACAATAAAGACATTTCAGTTACTACAGTGATGACCCACTGTAACAACCTAAATACCACGTCACATTAACACCAGAAACCTACATCAGTTAGCGTTAGCTCGTAAAGTCATAAGCGGTGGTACTCATAATTGAAATTCGACTCATGTCGGCCTCAATTATAACAACAAGACGGTCAATTATAATCTAAGCTTAAAAGTAATTCCTACTATCCTAATCAACAAAGAAGCTAGAGTTTCGAAATCTCGAAAGCTTCTGCATTTAACGCGACAAACAATATCATACAAATTATAACAAAAATCGCAATTCATGTACGGAAACCCTAAAATTGGTAAGTAACAGAAATTAAAACAATCGAAATTAGTTAAATAACCTGAGGAGGAGCAGCGAGAAGGCCTGGATGATAGAGAGATTGTTGTTGAAGAAAAGCTTGTTGCATCAAAGCTTGCTGTTGTTGTAATTGTTGTTGTGTCATTCTTTGGTTTTGCATTTCTTAATTAATTAGTTAAATTGAGCTGGATTTTTGAGGAATATAAGGTCTGTGTATTTGAATTTAAGCAGTGATTGGATAAATTTGGGGGAAATTGAGAGTTAGGGTTCGTGAGGGTTTGAAATTTGGGGGGAAAAGATGAAGACCTTCGAAGACGAAGTGGGAAATTTAGGAGGGGAGAGAAAAAAGCGGGTAATATGATTACGATGGTGAATTTATCGTTTTTTAAATTACATTGATTAATTAACGGAATTACTTTTTCACGTGTTTTACTTTTTTTACACATATTTTTTCGCTTGTTTTCCATCTACTACCCTTCTAACTTGATAAAACTTGAAAAAAGAAAAAAAAATTGAAACATCAACAAATCAATCAATAGATAAATCAACTGATCAATCGACAACGTAATTACTTGAAAAAGCATAATTATATCACGTGAGCAACAAACATGATCATTTCGATCATAAATAGGTTTTATCTCACCGAATGATTTGTTAAAAATACAAACATTTCTTCGAGTGTTACCTTCTTGTTCTTCTTGCGATGGGGCTGAAGAACTGTTGGTTTGATTTGACTATTTTGTCATTTCTAGGATTACAATTACAATGTGGTGAGTGATGGCGAAGGATTAGTATTTGTCGTCATTGTTAGTTGAACTAAGTCGCGAGTTGTTGGTGGCGTGATAGGGATGGTGGATGGTGGTGTGATTGGTGATGGCTGAAGACAGATATATTGTTAAAGGGAGCAAAAAGGCAAGTGGGTTTTCGAGGGAGGGTGGTGATGGTGGCATTGTCCGATGGGTCTAGTTAACGTTGGTGGAGGACGATTGATGTATTGGTAAGGATAGTCGGCTGGAAAGGTGGTACTAGACTACTAGCCAATGGGTAGAGAAGGAAGGTTGGTTAATTGGTTTTGAGTGAGGGAGGGAGAAAAAATAACAAGGTTAAAATTGTAAAAAGCGTATGCGAAAGAGTAAAATTTGTATGTAAAAAAGCACGACCTAATCTAACGATGATCACGCTACCACCATTTTGTTTCAGAATTGTGCAGACATAAATGGAGGTGACCATTGACCACGGGGCGAGTCTGAGACGGGTTGAGCCAAGGTTGGGACGAGTTGAGTCAGACCAAGCTATTGGCCCTGAATCAGCTCGCGGTAAGGGGCGGGCTAAATTGGGTTATCTTAAGCCTGGCAAAAACCGGCCCGTGGCTTGGTTGGGCTGGAACAAATTTTTTGTTCTTTTCACTAGCAAGTCTGTGCCGAGTTGGGTTATGAATCTTTGGTCCTGAACCAGCGCGGTGGAGGAAGCCGATTGGGTTGGACTTGTGTGCGAGGTCATAGAGTGGAACCAACACAATTCACAACCCTTGACTAGGCCGAGGGTCATAGAGTAGAACCAACTCGGCCCTTAACATGTTCAAATGATCACCTCTAATTACACTATAAGAATAGATCAAATATAAAATGAGTTTGCATTATCCACAAAATTAGTTAGCGGTTAACAATTTTAATTTTGTATAAAAACATTTGTACAATCTAATGACATACGATGTATTATATTAAAATTATACGGAGTCTAACGTATAAGTATGTGACAGTGAAAGTTAATAAAAAGTTCAAACTTTCATATTCAACCCACGTAATCTTGCATACAAAATTACACATAAACAAGAAAAGAACGAGGAATTTATGAAATTGATATTTGTAACAAGTTATCTAGAAAATTGATCCTCTAACGGTCTTTTTTTAATATAGTTATAGAATTACACATTCGAATACATCAATGCTATTTTAAAATTATTTTACACTATATTAATAAAAAAAATCCCTTTGGTCATTTGTCTTCAAATAAAGACACAAAAATACATAATCATAAATATATTTCAAATCTGTTTAAAGTGATTATATCCGCTCAAGTAGGAGACAAATGGAATGTACAAGTGGATGGAATAGAAAGATCTCAAAAAATCCAATGTTTGAAGTTTGTTCATGCTTGACTTTGTCAAACCAAGAGATGTTCTCCTCTCAATCCATTTTCTTCTTTCTCCCTAACATTTCACTCCCATTGAGGCCTCCTCTCATCCGAGGCTCTCTCTTCTATTCACCTCTTGCAAATTCCCAAAAAATAAAGGTGGTGAAACAAAAAAACAAATTAACAAAAAATAAAAAAAAATAAAAACATTTTGACAAAAAAATAATAAAAATATCAATAACACCAACATGAACATTAAGCATTGTAGGAACACAAAATCGTCTGAAAACAACCATCTAAAAACCTTACACGTAATTGAAGACGCTCCATTGTCATTCTCGACATTTTCATCGTTGTTATTGTCATTATCGAAGCCATATTGCACAATCGTTTTTGGCTAAGATCTAATGGCCTTTGCACTCAGAACGTCAAAGACACCCTTAACATTGTTATGTTTCGTTTTATTCCTTATTTCGTCTTCTCAAATGACATATTCAGTATCAGACGGTGAAGCCTTGTTAAAGTTCAAAAACTCCTTAGCAAATTCCAATGCTCTTAGCAATTGGGACCCTAACACCATGCCGTGCCAAGCTCGTTGGAATGGCATTGTTTGTTTTGATGGAATTATAACCGGAATTCACCTTAAATCGATGGGCTTATCAGGCAACGCCGATGTGGGTGTCTTGACTAGTCTTCCTGGACTTCGGACAATTACCCTTGAAGACAACAAATTTAGTGGTACAATCCCGGAGTTTAACCGTTTGGGTGCCTTAAAAGCCATTTACTTGACAAACAATGAGTTTAGTGGCCCAATTGCTCCTGATTATTTCTCAAAAATGGGGTCATTGAAGAAACTATGGCTTTCTAACAACAAATTCTCAGGGGCAATTCCTCCGTCGTTGGTTAATCTTCGATATCTTATTGAATTACACCTGGATAATAACCAATTCTCTGGCTCAATCCCAGAACTTAAGCAGCCTCCTTTGATATCTTTTGATCTGTCAAACAACCAACTGACAGGGGAAATCCCGTCAAGTCTTTCAAGTTTTGAGGCCTCTTCCTTTGCAGGAAACCCTAATCTTTGTGGGAAAATCGTAGGTAAGAGTTGTGACCAAATAACGACGACAAACAAAGGACAGGATCCTGGATCAAATGATAGTAATAATGAAGAGCCTAAAAACAAAGGTAAGACCAAAGGTATGGCAACTGGCGTGATTGTAGCTGTAGTAATTTTATTATTAGTGATAATTCTTGTAGTTTGCGCGGCAAAAAAGAGAAAAGATCATGAAAAAGACATTCCCACGGCTTATACTAAGACCGTCAAAGCTCCTGAAAACACCAAATTAGCAAGCAAAGCAAATAAAATTAGCGACGGTGTGGTCGAAGTGGTAGAGGTGGCACCAAATTTGAGTCGAAAGGGCTCAAGTCAATCCTCAAAGAGAAGCAATTCAAGTCGAAAAGGGTCAAGTAAAGGTGGTGGGGTTGGGGATCTAACAATGGTCAATGTAGATAAGGGAGTGTTTGGATTGGGGGATCTGATGAAGGCCTCGGCCGAGGTTCTTGGGAATGGCGGGATGGGATCCGCTTATAAGGCAGTGATGGGTAATGGATTGTCCGTGGTGGTGAAGAGGATGAGAGAGTTGAATAGGATGGAGAATGATGCATTTGATGAAGAGATGAGGAAATTGGCTAGTTTCAGGCATAAGAATATATTGCCTCCTCTGGCTTATCATTACCGGAAAGAAGAGAAGTTGGTTGTTTATGAACATGTTGCTAAAGGCAGCTTGCACTTCCTTCTACATGGTAAGTCTTGAATTTATCCCTTTTATTTTCTATTCCGGTAGCCCGGTACTATAATTTTGACTAGAAATGTTATTTTCAACGGAGGACATTCGTTATGGCGGGAGGAGGCCTCACACTATCCATTTATATCTATATACATTTCAGACTTTTGGTGCAGTAAAACATTATTTCTATCTCCAAATATAATTAAGAATTCATTATTCTGTTAATGAACTGAGACATAACAAGACAAAGTGACTCACTAAATTGTTGAAATAGAAGCAACTGTCCAATGCAATTTGCATCAAGGATCAACGGAAAACAGTCTATTTCCATCTGAAATTCTGAACCCTCTTATCCACCCAGTCTAGAGCTTGAGACATTAAGATACGATAAAGTTTGTGTGTTCTAACCTCTGACTGGAAACTTTCAGGCGAACGAGGCCTATCGCATGCTGAACTCAACTGGCCAACAAGATTGAAGATCATCAAAGGAACAGTAGACGGACTGAGTTACCTTCACTCACAACTCGCACCATGTGACTTGCCCCATGGAAACTTGAAATCAAGCAACATCCTCATTAACCTGCAAAATGAACCATTACTCTCAGATTATGGCTTTAATACAATGACAAATCCAAGCGTTGCGTCCACTGCATTATTTGCCTATAAATCGCCCGAATTCATAGAATCCCAAACAGTTTCTCCCAAATCTGATATTTATTGCTTAGGAGTAGTCATTCTTGAGATCCTTACATGTAAGTTTCCTTCACAGTATCTCAATACAACAAAAGGCGGAACAGACGTCGTCCAATGGGTTGCATCCGCCATTGCCGAGGGTCGAGAAAGTGAATTGCTTGACTCGGAGATTGTGTCGAAGTCGACCAACTGTAAGGATAATATGGTGGAGTTGCTTCATATTGGGGCAGCTTGTACGGTGCCGAACCCTGAAAATAGGTCAAGTTTGAAGGAAGTTATGGAAAGAGTAAATAAAGCGTATGCGAAGGATGTAGGTTCTCAAGATGAACGTACTATCCAAGTCATGCCTTCACTGAGAGACGGTGTACTGTAAACATAACGGCAGTTGCATTTACCATATTCATATTTAATTTTATATTAATGTAATATGATCGTTGCTATAAATGGATATAATATTAACTGTGAATATGGTGGTCCTAAAATTAAGCACTCTAAACTAAGTGGTGATCGCTGATTATGGTGCCAACGGTGGAACAAGGGTATAGGCAGTAGGCACCTATGCTGGCAAACGGCCGCTTGGCCTGCTATAGACCACCAATACTTGCAACAACAGCCAAAGCTGTTGTCATGGCAGGCATGCCCTCATGCATTGTTGTTTAATGAAAAGCAATGGTTCTTGTTTGTCGTAACAGCCTAACCCGGGGTAAGTTTCATTGGGCTGTGACTATTGTGGTTATTGTCATGTGTCACATATATAACACCATACAATTCCAAACTTAATCTCATGTAGGATCGTTGTTTATGGGTGTTATGGCCAGATTAGATCCGAACCGAGTTACACTGGTCCAATCAGGCCTAATAAGAGCCTCGAGGCTGATTGGTAGTCTGCTTAAAATAAACTGCAAAAATAGTAATTAGATGCTGGCCTGTGAAGTTAAGCTCCTTAGTTTTGATGCGTAGTTAATGACCCCCATAATGTTACCAAAAGTGAAATCTAACCCATTTTTTATTTTCAATTTTTAACCAAAATCTCACAAAAAAATTACATCAAATTCATTTAATACAATTTTTAACAAAGTAAAAGTTTATTATAAATTCATATATAAAGTTTAATTATACATTAAAAAGCTCCTTAAATTCATTATTTTCAATTATTTTACCACGTCAGAGTTTAGTTTAAATTTCATTAATATTAATTTTGCACGCATAAATTGGAGTATAAAATTGGCAAAAGTTTTATTTGATAAAATAATCATATGTATATGAGTTGTATTATACTCCATAATTTTAAGTAAATTGAGAAAAAACTTCTAGGATTCATGGAATTGTATAAAAAGTTGTAAAATTGTAGTAACTATTGTATATGTATGATGAACTTCAAATTAAATTGAGTTAATTATGAGATTTAGGTTGATAAAATAAAAACGGGTTCATTTTCACTTTTTTTTTTACTGTAAAGAGGGCCAATTACCACACTCCAAACCTAAAGGGGTTAATTTCACGAATAAGCAAACTTAAAGGGGTTATTACTTTCGCGAAAAACCAAACTGATAAAGATGATTTCAAAAAAGATAAATCAGTGCGTGCACATACCAGTATACACAAACAGAGAGGATAGAACTGATACAAAAATCAGTCATACACATACCAGAAAAAAAGAAAATAGAACTGATACTCTAAAATATCAATGGATTGCTACTTCGCTGGTCTTCCATGATGAATTTGGGACTCAGCTAGCCTGAAAAGCCATTTAAGTAACAAGAAACTCGAGAATAACAGTGAGAGCATTACACACAACCGGGACTTGATCCATCGAAGAATCAAAATAGATACAGAGCATTAACATATCATGTATCATGTTATACGCTAATTTATCATCTCAACATCCTGATTTCCAAAGTTATACTCTATGCAGCAATATCTTTCATGTTGTTACCTAGCTCGAACCAACATCTCAGGCAGAAAATGTGTCTTTCCTTCATGGACATCACAATGCTATAAAAAATACTCGTAGAGTCGTAGCTTATTGCAAGTGAAATTATAGCACTGGTGTCAGCAAGGAAAAAGGTGACTGATTCTAGAAGAGCCCCCTCAACATATGGGGAAAATGTTCAATATTTAACATATACTGCATTCTTGCCAATATAGATCATTAATAGCGTGTTATTATGGTTTTCAAGGCAACAAATTTTAGTAGAGGAGATGTATTTCTATAGGAGGATGGACCACACAAGCGAAATTTTGTGTCCATTTTACTGTACTACAGCGTCAAGTCTATGATGGTTACATACATTAATCGAGCAATAACCAGAATTATTTCAATTTGAACTCCCTAAATTCGAACTCCTGAAGAGATATTGAACAAGTTCAGAGTATGTTCGTAGTAATATTTTGGTATAACAAATGTGCAAGTAACTCACATATCAAAGATAAATTTATGCTCCAGATGCTCTAAGGTTAACAGCCACACATAAGTGGAATACTAGCAAAACCAGATAAAAAAATTGAATGCCTTGAGTCAGCTATAAATTCAGAAGAATCAATGAATTTTCTGAAGATTTCAATAGAAACTAGTTATAAATGATATAACAAGATGAACTTATTTCCACTGAGATTAATGACATAGAAACAGAATACTGCTTGCAGAATGTACACAGAAGAGCAGTGAGGAGCAAAAGCACAGAATGGACAGTCTCCATATATGAACATAAAAGAGCCAAAAATTTAGAATGTGGTGGCAGTACAAGAAGCAGACATGCTTACATGTTAGAAGCGCAGAATCTTGAATCCCGAATACCCGGTCAACTCTGGAGTGAATAGTGACTCCGTCATTCTTTAGCCGCTTATTATCGTACTAAATCGATCAATCCTCAGAATTTAACCCAGAAAATGAATCTTCAGGATTCACCTCACATCAATCCGAATATCATGAACCTTAATGCTTCTTCGGAAAAATAAAAATAAAAGAATGAGTTTGTAGCTTCTACGTAGTCACAATTGAACAAATCCAACAGCGCAGAATCCAAATCTTCCCAAGAATACATGATGTACTGCTAGGGATGCCTGCCACTCCTAATAAGACTCCTAACTCAGCCAAGAAAAGTACGATAAGGGAGGTTCGCCCTGCCCCAAAAACCGCCACTTCCACTTGGAGGTTCGCCTCTTCCACGTCCTGGATCCCCCACCCCTTCCTCCAAAACCACCCCACGAGGCCACAACTACCGTCTACCACCTCTTTCAGCTTGCGCTTGTCCCCTGCTGTAACAATTCAAAAACAAAAGAACAGTCAATCAGATGTCAAACTAGAGCAGGTGTATAAAAACCCAAAATATTATACAAGAAAATCGACACTTTCTGCAAAATACAACATCCTTCATTTCGGCTACTACGCCACATTATTCAAAATTGTCCTCACAAGAAAAGAAAAATGAGCCTTATCGACAGAAGTGGGTATAACAAAACCATCCCATTATGCTTTTATAACATGCAAACGACATTGAGGATGAGCACTGAACAAGGAAAAGTATTACAAGAATTTGGAACATTCAAAACTAGAAATAGACAATGCTTTGAGACTGGAGTATTAAGGATCGTCCCAAGGATCACGTCTTAACCAATGTCGAACAAATACAGGGACACAGGGTGACAGATTTTATCAAAGTAACAACTTTCGTGTATCAACCATTATCAACAGTGTTTACGAGAGTGATGTTTTTATTCTAAACTAAAATTTCCGCTGTTCGCGAAACAAGATGGTCGGTCGAATTCAATGAATAACAAAAGCTGCATAAATACCATATACCCAAGTAACCCAACAATCCAACATAATCTTTCTATACACAGAATATCAATTATCAACGAATCAGGGAAAGGGACGTCTTAAGGGACAAGGGAGAAGTTTTAGCTTTTTGGTAGGGAGGGGAGCAGACTATCGTACCATACATCTGACTGTTACTGCTCCAAGTTCAATCCACTAATTCCGAAGCATCCCTTTCATCCACAATTTGGAGAGGGCCTTGTAAATCTGAGCAAAAACATCTTCTTTAGTGGCACTTCCATCATCCTACAATTTGTTCAGAGACACCTCTATGAATATACCATTACAAATGGAAGAAACCGTGACAAAAGCATGTACATGCTGAGGGAAAAAACGATGCTAGGTAAGTGCTCACTTGGTTCACTCAACAAATGCGCGTCTGAACAGACACCAATACATATATATGGGGAAATTATCTATTTTAGGCTGCGGCTATCCCATGTTTTATTCCTGGTAAGCAATGCATTGCTATGTGATACTGCCAGAGTGCTTTTGTTTTCAGGGAAAGATGAGCATCCAAATCAAAACCCATAGCAACCATTTTATTAACAAGACTAATGGCATAGTACACATGAGGCTCGGAACGGAACATCGAGCAAAGAATCAAACAGCATTTCCGTTGCGTTATCATGTATCCCTTCTCAAGAGCATAGCCAAAAACATCCGCAGCCGGATCCAGTTTCCGTGCTACGCAGCAAGCCTGTATAAGTCTCACACAACTCGGGGCAGGAACAGTGACACCGAATTCCTGGAGCAGATAAAAAATTTTCAAAGCTTCGTCTACGCTTCTAGCTTGACAAAACCCTATAAGCCATATAGTATATGGCCCCAAATCAAAGTCTTTCATTTTGAAGTCTATCTTGAGCAAGCTTCTGATAGCTTCTTCCACATTTCCCTTCTCGAAATGCTCTTCAATCAATCTGATCACATTATTATCTCGATTTTTTACTCTTCTAAGGTAATTCATCCACAACCTAAAAGACATTGAAACCTTTTTCCTGCGACATGACCATGTCATCAGTGACCTATAAATAGAAGAGCTGGGTGAAATGCCATTATTGATCATGTCTTCAACCATTCTCATTGCCTCCTCTTCTCTATGATCTGTGAAGAGTCCGTTAATAAGGGTCCCATATGTCACTGCATCAGGAGATTCTCCCTTTAGTTGTAACTCTCTAAAGATCTTAAAAGCACCGTCCATATTCCTACTTCTACACATGCCATTTATAAGAATATTATATGTGACGATGTTGGGTACAATCCCATTTTCAGCCAAGTTCGTAAGAAGCCTATATGCCTTGAAAGATAATCCGGACTCACATAAACCAGCAATCACGTTCTGGAGGCTCGCTTTATCCATAACACGGTCGCTGCCTTGCGATAGACGAAGACACAAGGAGGGACTTCTCCCTATTTCCATCTTGTAGAACATAAGACATGCGTCCTCAAGTCGTCCATTTTTGCAAAAGCCGTCAATGAGTGCATTGAAAGTTACAATCGAAGGAAGGCATCCATGTTTCTCCATCTCTTCAAAAATTTGTCTTGCCTCCCCAACTAGCCCATTCCTACACATTCCACATATGAGAATGGTATTAGTGTGGGTATCAGGAAAACAATCGTTCTGTGAAATCTCAAGCTTAAGCGACCGAGCTTCTTCCAATAAACCCGCATCACAAAACCCTTTGATCAACATGTTATAGCATTGTGTATCAGGGACGACACCCTTGTCCGTCATATCTTGAAACAAATTACAAGCATCCTTAACACGACCAGCCTCACATAAACCTCGAATCATAATAGTGTACATGACGACATCAGGAGCAACGACGTTCTCCTCGACCACTTTATAAAACCAGTTGTTCGCTTCCTCGAATCTTCCAACTCTAAACAACCCATCAATGAGGCAACTATGACCCTTAACCCCTAAAACATACCCTTGAGTCTCAAACACTTCAGAAAGCAAAAACGCCTCATCAACCTTACCCAACTTGCAAAACTCCGCAAGAATACCATCCCAAGTAACTCTATCAGGACGACAACTTTTACGACTCATCATCTCATTTAACAACAAATCAATTGCCTCATAAGGCCTCTCAGCTCGACACAATCCCAACAAAACAATAGTGTAAGTCACAGTATTCGGCAAAATCCCTCTCTCAGTCATTTCATTAAACAACAACATTGCATCCTCTAACTTGCCAATTTTACACAAACCATGAATCAAAATACTATAAGTAGCGACATTTGGCGCGCAATTAAGCTTAATCATTTGATTATAAACCGCTAACGCTAACAAAACAACTCCTTTTTCCACCATAACATACAAAACAGCATTAAAAGTAGGGACGTGCTTTTTCACATACGGATTTTACTCTTTCTCATACGTGTTTTACTATTTTACCCATGTCACTTTTTTTTCATCTCTAACACAAATGATTTTTTTCTCCCATTCCTCATCTCCCTTCACCACCAACACCACATTTTCCCACCTCCTCCAGCCACTCCCTTCACCACCAAACACCACCTTCGTCCACCCCCTACCCCCTGACCCGACAACCACCGACCTAGCTCCGGTCGACCTCGACTACCCTAATCGCCCACACCTTCTCACGCTACTACCCTCCTTACCTCATATCTGCATGCCAAGACCCGCCATCTCCCTTCCTCACCACCACCACAGTCACAGTCGACCACCATTAACCACCGTCCTCATCCTCCACGCCCAGATGCACTTCGTTCCCTCACGCACCATCAACGCTCAACCACACTTAACACCAACACCGCACCTGCATCCTCAGGCACCACTCTCACGTACCACCCACTAATCACTGCGCACCACGCACCAGCACCGTCCACTGTCCAGAAACACCATCCATGGCGTCCACCGTCCCAAACCACCACTCCTTCATCAATTGAAATTGATAATCAAGTAAACATTTAATTTCATTAATTAACAATTCACAATCCCTAATTAATTTTAACAAAATATTAATAATTGCTAAACAACAAATATTTCTTCACTAATTCACGAGTTATAATCCATTATTCAAGTTATTAGAATAATTATATTCGATTTTAGGGGAAAAGTAGGTAGAAGAGTTAATTTGATAAAGTGTAGAAAAAAGGGTATGATGTGGAAAGTTTATGAAAAAATGTATGTGAAAGAGTAAAATTCGTATGTGAAAAAGTAATTCCGTAAAAGTAAACACATTAGGCTTACAATCAAAATCATTCATCATACTAAACGATTCAACGGCTTTTTCAGCGAAACCCGCCTTAAAATAACCCGAAACCAAAACTAAAAACGCTTCAGACGGTATAACAACTCCACATTTTCGCATTTCATCGAGAGTATTCCAATATACAGTAAACCCATCATTATTTTTTGCTAATAAAATATTATGAATTAAATTAACAAAGTTCCAAGCTTTGAGAGAACGATACCGAGTTGCCCAGAAGAAGAACCGGAAACCCGACTTGAGAGTTGGCGGGTGGGTCAGCAAAGACGACACCGTTTTGGGTGTGAGAAGGGAGGTGAACCGGTCGAGTTCGGGTTCGGGTTGTGGGTGGTTTGTGAGGATTGAGGTGATATGGGTTAACGGGTCGGGTTTGAAGGTTTGGGAAGTGAAGGGTTTGAATATGGTGGTGAGGCGTCGAAACGGATAGGTCATTGGAGAGATGGAGAAAGGCGGGACTGTGAAGAGTGTGAGGGCGGTTTTGAACCGGGTGGTAAATGGTAAACATTGACCCCATCCGAAAGACGACGCGATCTCGATACGAAGTTAGGTTCGGCTAAAAGCCTAAAATGAGAGTTAAATGGAATGAGCTGAAGTTCACTAAATTAGGGGGTGTTTGGTTGGCCATCTTTGAATGGATTGGAATTGATTTGCTCCATTCCAATGTTTGGTTGACCATCTTGGAATGGATTGGAATGGATTTGCTCCATTCCAATGTTTGGTTGGTGTATTTTGGAATGGAGTTAGAAGCCATTAGGTATCTAACTCCATTCCAACCCCTTGGAATCTCATACCCATCTTCCCACCTTGGTATCAAACTCCATTTCAGTCTTTTATAATTTTAAGATAACCAAACAACTTTACATTGGAATGGATTTTCAACCCCATACTACTATGGATTCATATTTCAATCCATTCCATTCCAAGCTCTTGAACCAAACGACCCCTATATAGAGCTAAGGGTAAGATTATTGGTTAGTTTTGAGACATGATTCTCCCAATCATCATTCTTCATTCTATATAATTACGAAATTACTTAACTTTAGTCTTTCAGATACACTTTTTCATTAAATTTCCTTATCATACCCTTTTTCTAAACCTGGATAAATCAAGACCTATATCATCCTTCCTTTTTCTTTTTTTTTTACCCAGAATCAAATCTAATTGTTCTAAAACCTTTAATAATGGATTAAAATTCTCTAACTAATAAAGTAATTTTGTTATTTATTAATTATTAATATGTTTTAATGAATTGTTAGGGTTTGCAATGAATTTTGTGAGCATAACTATGATATACTCCTAATAGACAACAAATTAAATCATTGTATCACTAGATTGAAATGCTCTTTTGGGTGGGCTGAAATTGCAGCGCAGCAATATATAACTCATGGCTCTTACTGTAAACATTAATGCGACATCACAATATGCATTTAGTTTATGTAAGAGGTAACACCATACATGAATTACGTACCGAGTCATTAGTGTTGTATTTTTTGGGGTTTTTTATAGCAACAAATAAATTGATCGCTAGAGAAAGGAAGTTAAGGTCGGCCGGAGCAAAATCGACCAGAGAAACGTTGGTCGACGACTGGACTTACCGGAACAAGGGGGTGTGAACAAAGGTGGTGGTGTTGAAGGGAGATGAAGGAAGGGAGAAGATAAATCAACTGGGTGAGGAAATTAAAAAATTGACAAGGGTAAAAGTGTAATGGACGTATGTGAAAGACTAAAATGCGTATGTGAAATAGTAAAATCCGTATGTGAAAGAGTAAAATCCCAAATAAAAACAAGAACTTTTCGAGCCATTACAGATAGTCCAATTTTAGGGAACGACTTTCGAGCTCCCACATTAAAAGTTGAATTTGTAGCGATGTGAAAGACTCCAACTTTTACAAACTATACAAAAATATAATTAAAAATATATATATATATATATATATATATAGAGATAGATATATATATATATATAATATATATATATATTATATATATATAAATATATATATACACAATAACATAAAAAAGCTACATTGAGTAGCTAATAGGATGACACATTGTAAGGTACAATTCCAAGTTAAATTAAAAAAAAAATTAAAAATACAAAGGCAGAGTAGCATACTAATAAAGTTGTAAACTTTCAACTCCTAAAACATTTCTCGACTTCATAATCACAAATTCTCCCTCTTTAAATCAAATGTAAAAAAAGAAAAAACTAAAAACGGAATATAAAAAGGCAAAGTATTAATCAATATACTAATTAAATTGTAAGCCTCCATCTCCCAAACATTATTATACTTCATAATTACAAATTCTCCATCTTTCATACCAAACTTCAGTATTTTCATTTTCTAACTTTTTGTGATGTCACCTCACACCATATAAATTTACTTAATTAACTCTTTCATATATGCATAAAATATACAAAATTCTCTTACTAAATGTCATTGTCATTATCATTATTTTAAAATTAATTGAGCACATTAATTAACATTTCAATTGAAGTTTTAATTTGTAACTAAAATTGACATTTTAGTTGAAGTTTTAATTTGTAATAGAATAAGTTAATGAATCAATTAAGATTCTTCATACTAATATTTTTACAATTTATTTTCACATTGTGAAATATTGAAAGGAAAAATTATATTTTTAAAAAAAAAATTTTAAACTTAAATTTCCAGAAATCGTAGCACTAAAAATGCATACTTTATTTGTTTATTAAAAGTTATACAAACTTAAAACAAAAAAAGAATTGTGTAACCTAATAATATTTTATAAAGTAAAAGTATAAGATTTTATATTCATTCATTATTTAAGTTTAATAATTATTTTTACATTAATCATATGATTTTTGTGAAGACATCTTTAATATACAATATTAATTTTTTGGTACATAAATATACAATATCATTAAAAGGAAAAAATATTTCCACGTGTAAGATATAACAAATCTATACGTACAATACAATAAAAAGGGTAACCTTTAGTAGTACTGACTTGTCAAATGACAACATTCATAAGCCTTCTAAGTTATACATAAAGAATATAATAAATAATAATAATTAAAATAATAATAATCATAATAATAATAGTAATAATATTGCCACATTCAAGGTGTTTTATTATGGCTTTACTCCACTTTTGTTTTTCATCTTCTTCCATCCATTGTAAGTTTGTAACCTACTTCAACTCTTCATCTATCCGTTGAAATACCAATGACTTTAAAAACCGTTATATTATTAATTACAGAGTATATATTAAACTAATGATGCACTTAATTTTATGCTTTTGTCTCTTTAGTAATATTTTCCTTTATATTTACATCATCTTTTCAAGTGATATTGCATATGTTAAGTACTTATGTGTAGATAACTTGCTAATAGTTTATTTTTTAATGGGTTTTTACATTTTTGTTAGTCAAATAAGTTTAAAATATTTATTTTGTTGTGTTTTACAGGTTTCAATGTCATGAACTTCCATTGTTGTTATGTTGTAAGTTACTACTTTAGCCTATCCTTTTTTCCATTTTTATTATCCTTTTAAGTGAATGAAATCATGGTGTTATCTATGCAAAAACGTTATTTCATTGACGTTATATATTAGTTTTCCAGGTAATTCACATTCTTATATTAATATTGGATAATGAACAATATAATGTATAAAACGTTGGCGACGTGTAAGGTACAAGTATATTATATGTTTCTCCATGGAAAATGATATGCTCATTGATCGATTTGTATAGTATTTACTTTTCAGATCGTGTAGGTTGATTGTTTGAGAAATCTAAAAATGTACTACGTAATAACTACTAAAGTACTAAGTATTCGCCTTTTTTTCAAATGGCATGAAGAGGAACACGATTTAAGTCCCACTCATTTTTCCTCTAATTAAATTATGTATATATGTATTTAGTCGAAATATTAATTTTTGACTTCAATAATGTAATTTGTTGAAGTTCTATTTTGATTTGCCCTTATTTTTCCCATTTCTTGATTAAAAATGTATTCTAATAGATGAATGTCAAGACTGATTTCGTAGACATTATATATTATAAAATTGTGTTCATCATTAATTTATGATGATTGGTTTATT
Source organism: Heliosperma pusillum (assembly GCA_022085475.1). Lineage (NCBI taxonomy): Eukaryota > Viridiplantae > Streptophyta > Magnoliopsida > Caryophyllales > Caryophyllaceae > Heliosperma > Heliosperma pusillum. The sequence goes on from JAIUZE010000532.1 coordinate 189,588, forward strand.
GTCACTTAGCATAAGTTATTGTCGTACTTTCGTTCAAACAAATCTCAAAATTTAAGCTATATTAAGTTCGAGATAAATTCGTCGATAGCTATTGTTGGCATAAAGATCAAGATGCAATATTATACACTCATATTTTGTAGAGTGCATCCTTCAAAGCATGACATAGCAAGAGACTAACTAGGATGTATTTTTTGTAGAACAATTTGAAATTAAACAATGTTATCCCAACAATCTAACTAATGCGAGTGAGATTTAAGTTACTGTAATATTTGAGTTTGATACAATATCTCGGAATATCAACATCATTTGAAAAAATTGATTTTCAGATAGTACGTTGTAATATTGTTTTTATTTTTAAGCATGGGAAGGAAAGAGGTGCAAGATCTCTTGATTTTAATTTATGAGCAAATGTTTTTTACTGATAGTCATAAGTATTTCCAAGAATCATGTTTGAGGCTCAACAGTGTATGTTGTATGTCCATGTCAAAGTTTATTTTTAAAAAAAATACTTCACGCATCCAAGTATAAATGAGTTATAACTTATAAGATAGAGTACTCGATTATATTTTCATATAATTTTAAAAAAAACACCCTAAATGAGAAAAAAGTAATAAAAAATAATTAATTATAACATTCCGTGAATTTCACGGGTATATATATATATATATATATATATATAATAATATATATGTATAGATTACAAAGAGTTGGTAAATAAGATGTAATAATGGGCATCAATTAATATATTTAATTTGAAATTTAATTTTTTTTTGTAAGGTATACAAAAAGGCAAGAGAAAATAAAAGGGCAATAATTATGTAGGTTTCTTATTATTTTTAATTAATTATAAAAGTGATATGTGGCAAGAAGTTGAGACGTGACACGTGTCACTTCAATGGAGGCTCAACAAGCCTTTTTATATTATTGTAAGATTAAAAAACCCCCGCAAGCATTCTACAATTATCTGTTTGTTTGTTTGCTTTATTATTAGCCAACGTTGGAGTGAATAAAAAATCTATCACAATTCTATCTCAATGGGAATACAAACGGGTAAAAACATGAGTGTATCATAAACGTGAACATTGTCAAATTCCTAAACTTATCGGAACACTTCTTCATGATGTATATAAATACAATACACCAATATATAATTGCCAATATAAACTTAAACGTTTGTTTTATAACTAGTTTAGATCCCATGCAATTGCATGGTTTCTTAAGGACGAATTATATAAATGAGAAAAATATATTAGCCTAATATTACTTTACTTTTTTTTTCTCTTCAATATTAACCGTTCAAACATGTTATTAGTTGTATATAAGATGAATAGATAGAAAAGGGTGCAATCGCCACAATTTAACTCTTATAAGTTATAATCCAATGATTATTTAATCAAACAATTAGAGTTTCAAGATCAAAACAATAACTTAAATAAAATACTTGCTAATATGTTTTATATTTCTCTATTTTTATAACTTTTTTTCATATTTTTTAGAATTTATTACTATTATTACTCTCATTATCAACAATATTTATTTTCTTTTCGTATATAGTTTGATTTATATAGGTATCATGTGTCAAATTCTTATTTTTTTGAAAGGAACTTTAGTAACTCTCTTATGCGACGGGCTCATTCCCCACTTTTTTGCAAAATGTGACCACTTTTTGTTAAATAGTGACTACTTTGATAATAAATGTCATTTTCAAGTCATAAAAGATGGTTACTGTTTATTAATAAATGGTCACTATTTATCAAAAAGTGGTTACACTTAACTCGTCGCATATGCGACGGTTGTAAACAAAAATTTGTGAAGGAACTTAGGCTGTCATGACCTAGGTTGCACGAAAACGGACACGGACACGGACACGGACACGACACGGACACGGGGATACGGCACTCCAAATATTTTAGGACACGGGACACGGCAAAAAAAAACAATATACATATTGAAATACGGGGAATTTGAAGACCATTATAACTAACACTAAACTTTAGTCATTTGTAAGTCACAAAGTCGTAAAATGACAACCAATATTAGTGTCTTCTACTTTAAAAATCGCGGTCTTACAAACTACAAAGTTTCAAATTAAAAACCCAAACTTTAAATAAACATTCAAATTTTACAAAATAAATAAGAACAATAAAAGGTTTCAAATTACGAACCCCAAATTCAAGTCTTATAAACAGACCATTACATACAGTAAGTCTTGCTTAAGACAGCTGTCATCCGTTTAAAGCTTTAAGACGGGTTAAATACGATCAAGTGGTAGTAATAAAAACAACTTTTGATATTTTCTAAGCAATAGCTCAATAAGTGAGATGATTTGTTTTGTATTTAACCCGTCTTAAGCTTAACATAGATAGTGACCGTCTAAAATGAGAATTTCTATACATACCTATATTGTAAACGCCTCACTGAACAAAGTACCAAACCCACAATACTTACCTTGGTTTCCATTACCAAAAACCATATAAACAACCATATAAACCACCATTATTTTCCTCATTATATAAACACACCATTATTTTATATATAAACAAACCCTTATTTTTCTCAAATTTGCATGATAAACAAACTCTAGATTCAATTTTGGTAACAAATTGATATAATTAGCAGTTAGCACAAACCCTAGATTTCAATTTGGGGAAAAGTAGAAATCAATATTGGTAGCATAGAGGCCAGAACGAGACGTCCGCGGCGATGTAAAGGCAAGCGGTCATCGGCGTGGTCGGCGTGTCGCCTCGTCGGAGGTGCAGGTCGCCGAAGTGGTGGAAGGGAAGGGAGATGTGATACAATTGAATTTAGAATTATGAAATGTTGTGAATCCAGAAGTTGAAATTTAGAATATAGAATTCTGACTAGCCGTGTCCACTATGACACGGGCCGTGTCCGTCGTCTCTTGGCCGTGTCCAAGACGTTTTGGATTTAAAAAAAACCGAGGACACGGTTTAAAGCGTGTCGGACACGTTTTCAGGCGTGTCCCCCGCGTGTCCGTGTCAGACACGGTGTCCGACACGCGGATGCCAAATTTCAGACGTGTCCGTGCAACCTAGGTCATGACCACTACTACTATTTAGTTCTTTTTTTTGTTAAAAAAAATCATAAAATTAGTGTTAGTCTTTTAAGTTTATCACATTGTATAACTCAAATTCTTTTATGATTTCTTATTAAATGGAGAAGTTTATATGAGCCATAAATACATTTGTTTCCTTAGTTAAGTATAGGTGAATTTTGGAGGGAAAATTGTAGATAGACTTATTCTTTTAGTTATAGGGGGATTATCTCTATTAAAATAATTCACTTAAAAAACTCAGGCATCCTACCGTACTACAAAGTTACAACCAATATTTAATTGCCAAAATGTACAAGTTACACGTTTGTTTTATAAATCTTGATCTCTGGGAGTAAGAGATAAACCTTGATCTCTAGGAGGAAGAGACTTGTAAGATTAACAAGTCTATCAATATTCATTCACAGTTTGAGTTATAATAGGTTAACAACAACGATTATTAGTATAAATAGACATTCAATATTCAATATTGTACACCTCACAAAATTCGTGTTAAGTTCTGCGTAATTCTATTTAGTACCACAATGGTATCTTCTAGATCCAACTCTTTTGTGACTATCAATGAGATGAATGAAACTAAGAAAAAAGGCCAAATCAAGGTAAGAGTGTCACGCTTATGGGAAGTTCAAAACCATCGTGCCAATAATGGACTAATTTGCGTCGACATGATCCTTATAGACGAAGAGGTATGCTTTATTAGCTTGTGTCATTTGTTTACCTGACATTGTTAACATTATATACGTTTTAAAATAACTTGTATCCTACACTAAAATAATTATTTTCTTTCTTTTTACAGGGGGAGTATGCTCATGCGACTATCAATAGTGACCTCGCACCTACCTTCCTTTTGGACCTTATAGAAGGAGATGTCTATGTAATGAATAATTTCGATATTGTGCCAAATAAGCATGTCTATCGGGTCGTAAGTGACAGTAAAATAATGTTAAATTTTTATTCCAAACTTACATAATTAACATGAAGGATGTGGATTCCTTGATTCCGAAGCACAAATTTGACTTTGTTCCATTCGGTATGCTAGAGCAATGCCGCCTCAAGCCTGCCGTTCTCACTGGTAAGTTCCGACCTGTATCTCCTGCATTGACTCTATATTATCATAAAATTTTGATTTAAAAACTTACGCCCGCAGATGTCTACGGGATTTTGATGAGCGAAACCGTATATGAAGACTCAACTGTCATAGTCTTGCGAGACAAGAGGTGGATTGTGTCATCTCATTTTACTTTTAAAACGTTATTTAATAACTATACATTAATTACGTAAAGTATATATATATGACAACGTTAAAAAAACTCTCTAATTCAAGACTTTATTCGTTTTAATGTTCATTTCTCTCCTCTATTTATGCAGCGAAAGCCAGCTCGTGTCCAACTCTATGCACGTGTATCGACTTCCGATTTTGTTAAAATTATTAGGGAATTTTGACTATAAAAAAACCGTTTCATATGAGAATAAACCAGGGGTGATAATGAGACGAGACAGCTCGCGAGTAAATCGAGATCGGCTCAGTCAAGTCTCGGCTAGAAAAACTCACGAGTGAGAACGGCAGGAGACGAGATTTAAAGTTCGAGCTTGCTCGACTAGAAAAACTCAAGAGTAGCTTGCTCGACTAGAAAAACTACGGGATTTAAAGTTCGAGCTTGCTCGACTAGAAAAACTCACGAGTAGCTCGAACTTGTGTGATTAGACGAGATATTGCTCATATTTTATAAAAATATTTTAAATGATTATATATTTGTATCACATATATCAAATATCTAACTTACTTGTCAACGAATTTTACATATATCAAACGACAAAAAGTCTCTTTTAAGACGTATATGACAGATATATCCATCTTAAGATAAAACGGGTCAAGTAGTATCTCACTTGTATGGATTAGACGAACTTTAAATGTCTAGGGAATGATAAGATGTTTGTCATATCTACACAAATGAGTCATTATTTGATCTGAGTTAAGTTTTAAGACACATGCTCCCGTCTAAAATGAAAATTTGTTACATTCGAAATTGTTATTGAAAAAATCGAAAGAAAAAATCTAAAAAATAAAAAATTATATATATGCTCGATTTGAGCTCAAGCTTGGCTCGAGCTCAAGTTAAAGCTCTTTACCTTGATATCGAGCACGTTTTTTTCAAGCTCGAGATCGCCTCGAGCTCGAGTTTTTATTCTTGAGTACAAGGCCAAGCTCGGGCTTAGCTCGGCTCACTAGCCCCCCTAGTATAGACTACTCTTATTTACCAAATCTTAATTTTTGACTTTCCTAAACTAAAATGGAGTACCGAGCAGTTATTTCCGAAACCAAATCTTATTTACCAAATCTTAATTCGAAGCAAATTGGGTTATCCCATGATTAATATATTATACTCCGTATAAGTAAAGCTTATTTCAATGGCTGAAGATTTTGAGATGCTACACCACATCCACAACCATAACCAAGGTATGTATTTCTTTGTTTGATTTTTCTATGTTTTTCCAGATTCTACGATATACCCTCGGTTTTTAAAAATCACACAAGATGCCCCTAAACTTAATAACTTGTTCTACAAATACCCTAAATGCTAAAATTTTACAATTCTAACTATTATATTTTGGTGATTTTAGTTTATTATTCATTAAAAATATATGTAACCATCAACAAAATCTTTATTTACTCATCAATATACAATTTTTTGTGACAATATGTAACCATTAAAAAACTCAAATTTGGATACTTGGGGTATCTTAGACACTAATATGGGAGTTTAGGGGTATATTAGATGTTTTTTAAAAATCGAGGGTATATGTTAGAATCCGAGAAAACACAGGGGTACACGATAGAAAATCCCTAATATTTTTCAATTTAATTGCAACTGCTCTAGTACTTAATCATCTTAAATACTCCCTCCCTCCGTCCCCATCATTTATTTGACTTTGATTAAAATACCGTTGCAATAAATATAAAAGGTAAACAAATGGTTGAGACGAGAGAAGTACTCAGCAATCAGATATAAGGTTTGTTGTTGTTGTTGTTGTTGCTGCTGCTGCTTAATAATCAGAGCCTTTATAATTGCACTACTATTAAATCATTAAATCATCATATAAATTACTTAGTATAGACAAAACGTTTGGTATTTTCTAGGCAACAAGTGGGTGATTTGACATGTATTTGACCCGTCTTAAGTTTAAGCTTAAGATGGATAGGGTCCGTCTGAAATGAGAATTTGTGTTTTACTAAAGTATGGTGTTTATGCTATTTAGCAATAGATTATTCTGCATCAACCGAAAATAATAACTCAATCAATTGTTGTTGTTATGTTGTAGGAAGCATTTTGAAAAGTATGGATTGGAAGCGGAAAAAAAGTAGTTCGGTGTTGAACCCATGTGGTGTCAACAGATTAATTAGTTTACCTGTTGAATTGGTGAGCAGGATAGCATCCTTGCTCTCGTTCAAGGATGTTGCTGCGATGCAAGTATTGTGTAAGACAATAAGGAGAGATGCTTTCACTTGGATAACATCTGTAGATTTGGATGATGCCCCAGTATCTTACTGCCAACAATCTCCCCAGCTACCTCACCGCTTCCCTGTTTTTGTCATATTTGTCGATCATGTATTGAATAACTTATCTCTGTCGGGACATCGTCTTACGCGGTTTAGACTCCGCGTGGGTGGGGACAAACTTAAACACATTCTGGCTGGCCCTTTACATGGCTGTGATGCAGCGTGTTTCCCTCATCTTGAACCTTTTCGGTTTAATGCGTGGATATCATATCCGTTAGCCCTTCTTGGTCTTAGGGAGCTTGACCTCTCCTTTCATCTAAGGAATCCTTCTGATTATCACCTTCCTCCTCAACTTTTCGCTTCCCAATCGTTAGAGGTGTTGAAGCTTGATTCCAATCTCCACCTCGACGCTGCTGAATTCTCCCATATTTGTCTACCTGCACTGAAACTACTTCATCTCCATTCCTTTTTAATTCTTCAGGATGACTTCATTACTAAATTAGTTTCCTGTTGTCCTTCCCTTGAAGAACTCATTGTTGCTTATTGTTTGTGGAGCCAAGGAGATCGTCTGGCCGTTTGTTCCCATTCTCTTAGGAGATTGGAATTAATTATACATAAATGTGATGAAGTCAAAAACAGTGGACTTGTGCTTATTGATACCCCTAATTTGCAGTATTTTCTGTTTTTTGACAATTTAGCATTTCGCTACTCTATCACAAATATGAATGATCTCGTGCAAGCTGACCTTGCTGTCGAGGCTTCTTTGCTGAATCACTCTGATGAGAGTTCTGTTAAAGTCCAGCTTAGCCTTGTCCGAATGCTGTCTAACATTCATCATTTATCTCTGCTTGATTGTTTTGTCGAGGTTTGTCTCTTGGCCTCTTGTATATTGTTTAGTGACGTACTCCATCCCTTTTCATGCAATCGCCTGAACTGAACGTTTATTTGAGAGGGATTTTGAAGCTAGGGGGATTAGAATTGAAGGGAATACTATTCACTCTGATTATAGTAACCCTTTGTTTGGAAACCGATAATGGAGGAATAAGGAGGGGAAAGGGGAAGGGAAGAGGAGATGAGGGGGATTGGAGTAGGGAGTTTTCGCTTTAAATATTACGTTCGAAGAAGGGGAAATAATTTATCTTGGGAGGGAAATGGAGGGATCCATTTTCCCTTCTAAATCCCTAAACCTCCATTTTGCTACCCAAGCAAAGGATATTGTCTCCCTCCAAATCCACCCCTTTCCTTTTCCTACAAATTCCCTTATCCCAATATGGCCTAAGGCACTATGGGCGCTCTTGTGTACTACTTGTCCATTTTCTAAATGTTATTTGTTTACTTTTGATATTTGTCAAACACTTTACCTAAAGTTATGTTGTGATGCTTTGTTTATTTTAAGATTTTTTCAAATATTAGTTTTTACTTCTTTTTCAAAAATTATTGTTATTGATTTGTATTTTAGATTTTTGGGTTTTATAAAAGAAAACTGAGTTTTTTTATATTTATACCCATAGGCTTAGCTTGACATTTGTATTATGTTTCACTGCTAATTCACTTTTCACTTTTCTCGTGCTATCTCTTCACATTTTGAAGTCGGCCGATCCCAAATCATTTTGGGATTCATGCTCTGTTGCTATTGTTGTTTTAAAGTTATAAGAATGCATACTGTGTCTTTTCGTACCACAATAAAGAGTGCCACGTTATACTAGTAAACGGCCAATAGTCCTCTCCCCCCTCCGCCTTTTTGAAATTGTAATAATTTACTAATTGCTACTTTCCGATCGCAGACCATGTATTATGGAGGTGATTGTAAAGATCAACTGCCTGTGTTTCATAATTTAAAAACCTTAGAGTTGGGTTCAAATTCCTGTGATGCAAGATGGGATGAAGTGCTGTTGGAGATTCTTACCTCCTCACCTAGCTTAGAAACACTTATTTTCCCACAGGTTAGTGCATGTTACTGCAATACGGAGTATTTGTTTTGGTGCAAAGCATTTCTCTGTTCTGCTTTGCATTTTTATTTATTTGTAGTCAGTAGTGTGCCAATATGATCGTGAATTGTGTTGTTATCTATATATCCTGAGGTAGTTCACGATATGGATGCATCATATTTTCTCCCTGCATGTTCAATATAGAACATCATGAGCTTGTGATCTGTATATATGATGCCCTGATCATTAAATATTTTTACAAACTTCCATCCTTAATAATATTTTTTGAGAAGAAGGGTACTACTTTGTTTGAAGATGGTAAATTGTAGGGCTGTCATCAGAAATAGGATTGGGATTGCAATCTTTCCATAAGAAGCATTTTCATTTTATATATAACCCGTTGGTAGGTCACCTGCAATATCTGCCCATAAGAAGCATTTTCCGGGATATGCATAAGTAGCCTGGCATAGACTCACCCGCAAATGAACTTTGCAACTCACGTCACCTCCTTTTATTCCCTCACTCTAACTTTTTCTAACTGAATATTCTCCATCTTTCGCATAGTGCTAAATGAGTTTGGTATCACATTCATCTTGGTATACCGGAGTTCTGACAAACTTGCTAGAAGCATATGTTATGTCAATCACCTACCACCCATACACTAATATTTAACCACCCACATTTTAACTGCACCAAATAGTTAATAGTTAATATAAGAAGGGTCGTGTCCAAGCCTGCCCTTATAATGTCACAGTTATAGAAAAATATCTCACCTTCAACACAGTAGCCACCATAGAATGTGTGAATTTCGTAAAGGCGCCATATTTGTTTTCCATGCATAGGCATGTAGCTAGGTTAGAAGCCTCGAAATGACAAAAGCCATATCACCTTTTTGCCTTGGAGTTGCACATACTCTTTGATGCTTGCCTTTTGTCTTCATGATTGATTCACCCACCAAAATTTAGCCAATACCTAATAAACTTCCGTAGATTGTGTAAGAGGGTTTTGGTAACATTCCATGTTATAGGTTTGAATTTTGAACCAATTGGGTAACAATCTTTTTTGAGGGATTTCCTACCTGGAATGATATCTAAATGTCCTTGCTAACCCCCAAGCTGTTTCCAAGGACGTTTTTAATTGTTGCAAAGGCATGTATTTTATTCCATCCAATGATCGGGAAAATACTAAGTATTCGCGAAGGTGACGCAGTGTAGTATAATCCGGACATCAATGGCCTCAATCACTTTGATAGTTTGATCAAGTAAGAATATCCACTACATGAGACTTAAAAGTGTGACTAGCCCAACCAGAGCCGGACTCGGTATTCTAAGCGAGATCAAATGTTACAATTCAGATGCATAGTTTCCCTTGTAGTGTTTATTTATTTTTATTTTTTTGAAAACTTGTAGTGTTTATTCTTTATACAACGATAACAACAAAACATAAATCCCAAAAATGATTTCAGGTCATCCATCATGAGTTGTTGTATATAACTGTTAGGGTTAGATGAAAAACAATACTTTTGCGGCCTTATTCTCTTGTCATTAAAAGCCAAATTTCCTTTTGTTTGTATACGCAGCCATTCCTGAGGACAGGACACGTTATTTATGTCTCTTTCTCTCTCATTAACTGTGCAGGAAGGCCTAGACCTAGTAACTGAGTGAGTGCTGACAGTGACATCTATTCTATTTAGTTAATTGTCTTTGCAACCTTCACCGCAAACTTCAAATCTCCCTCATTTGCTAATACCAGAACTCCTCAGTCCTCTCAAACTCATCCCCCCTTAAACATCACAAGTTTTCTTTATATTGATTTCAGGTCAATCTGATACGATCGTCGAGCCTTGCCAAAATATTGACCAACCCATTCCCTAGTAGTAGTAATGATGGAGACCTGAGGGAAGTGTTTTGGAGCCATATTTCCCTTGTGGAGGTGTTAGGGAAGAGAGATATTGTTGATGTGGCCATGTGGGTTTGTGTGGTGGTCTGGCGGACAGGAGACATTTGGCAGGTGGTAAGATCGGGAGTTATGAGGTAGGAAACAAATATGAACAAAACTGCTCTAATTTTGGCGGAAGTTGAGCTGTATATATAAACTGTTCTGTTGTTGAGTAACAATACATAACGAAGGTGAGTTGGTGTTAGCTTAATGCTGGAAATTTTGTGGTCCAAACGAAAGCAAAGTTTTCCCTCAAGCCATTACTTTGGTAATGTTTCAAACCCTTTCATATGTTTTGTTGGAAGTAGTTTAAGCTCACTAGCCTTTCCTCTAGAAAAAGAGAGAATTTAGATGTTATGAAAAATGGTTGATTTGTGTCCTGATAATCTTTCCTCTTAGCGTGGTTTATGTGGCAAGCACAAGGCTGTGGTGCTGGCCCTTTTCTGCCTAATTTCGGGTTCGTGTCTGTTTAGAGTTCATGCCTTATTTATATTCTGAAATTAGAATGTTAGACTAATTGTGGAATACATGTATGTTAAATTGAATGGTTGCTTATAACTATGTCCTGACCTTTCTTCCTTTTCTCCTGTTATCGTGTGCCCTTCCCTTTTTATAATTTTTGCTTTTAAAGTTTTAGCAGATTCTTTACGAGGAACTCTTCTTAAATTTTTCACCCTTTCTTTCTTCATTATTGTTGAGGTTGTGTTGTGGTCTTGTGAGGGGACAGTATTTGCAAGGAAGCTGCTCGATTTCAATTTGAACTCACTACCTCAACAATGAATCGATACACTAGAGTGTTACAATAGACATACTACGCGACTTCATAGCATTAACATAGTAGTATGCTTGTTCTTAACATTGAACCTTGAAATGTAAAGGTGTTGGCATCGAAGCTTGAATTCTAATGCTTGAAATTTTGTTCATTTCCAATTCCAATGGTTCAAGTTTGAAATCTAAAGTTATGAACATCAAAGCTAAGTAGAAGATAGTTTCTGGTGAAAGAATTACGAAGTTTGGTAACTTTGGTTGGAGTTCCTATAGTTGCTTACAATTAATTATTGTTGAGCGAAATCATATCTAGTGTCCGAGAAAGGGTCGCTTGGCTCTAATCTACTAAAAGAGAATGACATGACATTAATGTGTTTTCGTGTTTATTTCAGGGATTCTTGGACTTCATCAACCCTAAACGCGACACTTCAAATCCAGAGTTACTGGAGATAGCTGTCTTGGAAGACCAAACTTGGAAAACAACTAACGTAACCCCTAAGTGTTTCCAGTCTAATCTCCGACGAATTGTGATAGAGAAGTATGTTGGGATACAACGGGAGCTCAATATAATCAAATTTCTTTTGAGAAAGGCATCAGTTTTGCGTGATTTGGTTGTAGGTTTATCGCCAAAAGCATTTGATCTTCCGGGACACGATCATATGCTATTTGAGAGCACATTGAAGGAATTACCAAGGGCCTCAGTCACTTGTTCAATTCGAGTGTCACAACCTACAATTCCAGCCCATTGAGGCAAGGCATTGATATATATGGTACTGGTTTTTAAGCTAGGGGTTCATGGAGTTATTGTTGTATTTAGCCTCTATATTAGAGAACTGTATATGAAGTTACATTATCAAATAATCAATGATGAAATCTCTGTATTTTTCTGGAAACACGATCATTTTTAGCATCAGGAAAATCACAAGATGAATCGTACCAAGTTAAACGACAACATATATGTTCGATGATAGCGTCGTTTGTTGAACAATTTGGACATGGAAAGTGTCTAACCATGGAGGGTGGAGACTAGCATGGTGTTCTTTTGTTTAAAACACAATCAGTTTGTTGAACAATTTGAACATGGAAAGTGTCTAACCCTGGAGGGTGGGTACTAGCTTTGTTTAAAACTCAATCATTTTGCAATAGGTATGGCTTGTGATGGGACGACCGATCATTCTATACATGGGGACCCAAATTAGAAAGTACATAACCTATCTTTAAACGCTAAATATACCATAATTCAGATTAGATGATTTCTCTCGGTTTCAGCATTGAGAAACACAATACTCCACATATAAATACACTAAGTATACACTAATTTGAATTCGTTTAGCTTTTTAGATAAAAGTGGAAAGTTTTTCTAAGTGGTACATTCGTTTTTTTTATTCTACGTGGTACTCATTATTTAAAAACATCTATAGTACACTTAAATTTAACGAAAACTTCTTAAATTATCCAAAATGATCAAATTTGTCATTTTTTAATATTTAGTTTAGTTTATGTACTTTCTAGTCATTTTTTGGCGATATTTTATCAAACTATTACCACAAATTCCGTTTACTCAATCTTTAGTATATTTTGTTTGATAAATTTCCCCGTTAGAAAACTCAAAATTTATTAATTTGAATATTTTATAAACTATAAAATTTAGGAGTACCATTGATGTTTCTAAAACCCGACATATCATGGGAAAAAAAAAATACGAAGACACTATAACCTTTTTACCATTTTTGCACTAGGTAAACTCCGGGCATACATGACACCTAGTTCAGTATTAGTTTTATACCCATAAACATTTTGGGTCAATTATTTAGATGTCGGTTTGAACGAGACTAATGAGTTATTTGATCATGTTTGAACCGAGCATCAAACCTATATATTAGCAAAATTTGTGAAAAAGTTTGAGATACACTTGCGTGGGTATTTTTGATGTCTGTCCAATGTCCATAGAAACGTTCCATGATTTAGACATGGTTAACGAGGTAATTGGAAACTTGGATCATGCCATTTCGAGTGTTCTAATCACTTCGGAAAAGTATTTCTTAAAATGATGTTCACGTAGGCTTGAGTTTTCAAAACCTGAAACACGGAACAAACACGCCATTACCAGTGACGTGTCTTTAGCATAGACACGCCATTCTCAGCCATTTACAATGGCGTGTCTTCTTTAGTCACCAAAAAAAAAATGGCGTGTCTTCTTTACAAAACCCGTCATTTCCAATGACGTGTTTACTTTTAGTCCATTTTTATAAGTTTGTATTTTCCTACTCACTAGAAACACGCCATTGCCAATGGCGTGTTTCTTCTGTGTTTTTTGTTCGCGAAATCCAAACCTACGTGAACACTATTTTGATAAATAATTTTAAACCCGACCCAAAACAACAAATACTTATTTTTTGAGCATTATTTTAAAAATACATTCTCATTTCGGATTGGGCAATATTAGGATTCACAATTATTTTAGGTAAGATTGATGATGAGAAACTGGTAGCTTGATTCGCTGAAAATTTGGCTCGAGGATGAATATTCAACTAAAAAAAAAGAAGCGGTTTGAGTACAACTTTTAACCTAATTATTTTAGAAATTATTATAAAATTGGAGAAATTTTTAGAAATCCACATATAGATCGTTGTAATTAGAAATTTACTTAATTGAAAATCTCGAAAACGGGAAAAAAATTAACAATTATCACAAGTTATTGCCTATAGGATCGTACAACTACATAAAAAGTGTATTCGATCAATGCGAAAAGTGACAATTTAATATAAAAGTGATTACATTCCTAATCTATAAATAATATAAAAAGGCTAGCTTGAGTATCCATTTGAAGACACGTGACATCACTATACACTCTCTATACACTTGTGTGAGTATATTGACTTGACTCTCTCTTAATGACTTTTATTTATTTATTTTAATGCTTCAAAATTTATTTCAAATAAATGTTACATGAGAGTTATAATTAAAGGAGATGAAGAGTTACCATATAAAATGCACTCAATCGGGTGTTTTAATTGTTCTCAATCATTTTCAATGCTATATTAATATACATGCATTAGATTTAGACGGTCCATTTGCTTCCTTGCTTAATCTTCTATCTCTATAAATGGCTTCAACTCAATTGTTTTACCATAATATTTATCATTACAGGTTACAACTCAGGTACTTCCTTTCTTATTGTGATTGGTACATCTTATTTACTTATTTTGGTTTTTAATGTTTGAACTCAATATTATACATTACTCAAAATTGAAAGCTAAACTCTCATATTTGATGATTTCTAATGGTAGTTTTTTTGTTGGATTGTAGTTTTCGACGCACGAAAAAATCTTATTCAAACACTCAATTGCAGTTTGGGACACATGAATGCAATTTTAGACACGGATTATCAGGTAATTAACTATATTGCTTAATACACATTTAGTTTGTTAAATGATACGGAGTATTAATTTCTAAATAGGTGTTTATAAGCGATGTGTGCCAATGAGCGATCGTACTCATGAGTCATGAGCGAGATAGATTATGTTCTATGCTTTCGTTTTGTGGTCAACTAATAAACTTTTCTCTATGACTAACCTTTATTTTAACTAACATTTATGCATGGATTAAAAGTACAGGTATAATTACCTTACCATGACACACAAAATGTACTAAAAAAAGATTAGAGGAATGGAAGCTCAAATAGAGACGGGTGATGGCTAGAGTACGTGCATACAACATGCATATCTAATATAGTTTGTATAGTAGTAGTTAAACCGTAATCATCATGTTCTCCTAATTAGGACATTGCGTTATCGATTGAGTAAAGTTCTTACACCAAGATGATTAGCTTTGATGTTGCAATTTTTTTTTTCCTTTTACGAATTCATAGAGTAGGGATTGGAATGTGGGAAGTATATATAATCTAATGCATGGTTTGATTTTATATAATGTGATGCGTGGTTTATGACACGGTATATTATCTAATGCATAGTTTAATTTTATGGTATAAGTGTGACAAACTTTAAATCATGGCATTATATGTTATCTAATATGGAGTATGTGATTTGATTTTTTATATATTCATTAGAAGAGATGTACTCCGTAGCATTCAAATTTGTACGCTTAAGACTATTTTCGAACATTATATTGACATAACATATATGCAAACTAAAAAAGATGCTTAACATCTTGAGTTACTAAATTTTTTACGGTTTTCACATAATTAAAAATACAAAATTAGAACAAGAATGTGCATTGCACGGGTAACAAAACTAGTTATAAATCGAACATCTTTGATTATAAAATGGACACTAGGTCAATTGGGGTGGGTTTGGGTCGACCAATTCTGATCGAGTCCAGCTCGGGTATGTCATATTATTTTGTTTCGGATTGGGTCTTGTTGTTTCAGGTTGTTTTGGGCTGGAGTTAGTTTCCGGTCATTTTCGAGTCAATGATTAAGAAAACAAATAATTACTTTAAGTATTATTATCTATCCCCCTTAGTATAGTGTTAATCCTAATTCGCAAGACTAGTTAATTAATCCTGGTCAGTAATCAAACAACTAGAATTAAAACGATAATCAAACGATAATCATGCAATTGCAATTCAATTAATTAATCTACCCCTTCTAACAATCCTAGATCCCCTTTCAACCCTAGAAAGGAAATTAGCTACTCATAACAATATTAACAACAACAATAATAATTAAAGTAAACATAATTAACAACAATGAAAGGATGAACAAAGAATAATTAAAGAACTAGAAGGCAATTAAATTGAAAAACGAAGAAAGATTGAAGAATACCGATTACAAGTTGAACTAAAGACAATCGTCTTTGATGAATAAAATCCAGAGGCAAAGAAAGCTAAATTAGGTATTCTAATATTAAAGCATGAAAGCATAAAAAGCATGAAAAAGCATGAAAGACGAGCTTTCCTTTTATAATACAAAAATCTAATTAATTAGGTTAAAGTTTAGGAAAATATGAAAAAGCCGTCGAAAAACTAGGTTGCTCGATCGAGCAAGGGTATGTTGCTAGATCGAGCAACCTTCAACCCGACTCGATCGAGCAAGGCACTATGCTCGGTCGAGCATCCCTTCTTTTCGCTCGTTTCTTCGATATTCTTCATTTCTTCTCTTTCGTTCTCGATTTCCATGTCTAACTTTCAAAGACCCAACTCCGCCATGCTCCATATCAACTCAAAAAGCTCCAAATGCATCGAATCTGCATTAAAACATAATAGAAGCGGCAGAATCGATATTCTAGCTAAAATAGCATAGAAATAAGCAAGGAAAGACGGTAAATCGAGCTATATGTAACTAAGGGAAGCATAAAATATGTATATAAATAATGATCATCATATAGTTTGATAATTGACTCTTTATGTTTGACGTGAATGATATTAAGTTTAAGTGTGCTTTTAAATTTGTCATTTCTAGTATTTTTTGTTTAATTAGAATTATATTTTGTTAGGTCATATTCGGGTCGGATGGTTTCAGAACAATCATAGCAAGTCAGGTCAGTTCCGGGACAACAAAGCTGGGTCATGTTCGGGTAAGGTCAGGTCAATTCGGGTTATGGATCACATTTGGGAGCTGTAGTTGAGTCACTTTCAGGTAGCAGGACAGTCTTTTGGGTTGGTTCAACCGCGTCAGGTTGGTCTTCCGGGTCTAGTTTAGTAGTTTATCATATGGCCACTTTTTGTCCAACGTACCATACTACGGTGTACATAGTTATTGAACAGTTATATATCAGTTGGTCTTGCTTCAGACGGACCATTTTGGTCTGAAACAATAAGACGAGATTTTGTAACCACTTTACAGTTAGATGTAACCACTATTGAAAACAAGTTGATATAAGCCGTGGTTACATTTTATCAAAAAGTGGCAACATAATCTCGTCTTATTTTTCAGACGGAAATATTCCGTCTGAAATAAGAATTTGCTGTTATATATATATGCTCCAGTTGAACTCAAGGTTGCATTTAATCTCACAGGTTTGATAATGAGCACAATATTTTCAAACTCGGGTGTGCTCCATACCTAGTTTTTGTTTCACAAGCATAAGCCAACTTTGCGCTCATGTTCACATCAGCTCGTTATCACCCTTAAATTCGTGTTCACAAATTTTCATTTAAGACGGATATATATGTTTTTAACTCAAGATGGGTCAAGTAGTTACAATAAAATGAAAGCAGAATCCATATATGCAAATATAGGATGATACTTAACTTGTTTAATATTAAAACAGATTAATCCGTCTTAAAAGAAACTTATCGATTCGAGTTTTAGTGTGTAGACGACAAGACAATTAACTTAGTTACAGTTAGACATAACAAAATTGACCAAGCCCGAAGAAGTCTACCCGCATCGACCCGACACTTGAACTCAAGACCCGAACCCGAACAGACGCGTTCCAATATAATTCGTCCCGATTTTTTTTTTTTTTTTGCAAATTGATTATTATCCACAAATAACTACTTTATAAGAGGTGATCCATTTCCTCTTGTTAAAGATGGTCACATTTCACCTTAAGTTTAAAACAGTCGCATTATTTACTAGGAGTAAATCATACTAAAGACTTTCACATTTCGTCTTAAGTTTAAAACGGGATAAATATGACTTATTTAAGACAAAATATTTTTATTTTTTCAAAAACGTTTAGGTTAAGGGTAAGCCTTACTCATTCGAAGGCCATGGCAGACCACCAGCTTCATTGAGAACTTAAAGTAGTGTTTACAAATCGCCTACCAATGAGAATCGAACCCCCGACTTCATGTTAGAAGGTAGGCTCTTTATCATTAGAGTCAACCCTTGTTTGTATTTAAGACAAAATATAACGAGTATACTTTTCTAGGTTAAAACAGATTATTCCTCTCATAGTCATTTTTATTAAAAAAATGATGACATTTCACCCGTCTTAGCATTTAACCCAAAAAATATCATATCATATCATATCATATCATATCATATCATATATCATATCATATATAATATTAAAGCTGAAGCCGGTGCCTTATATGTCTGCCACGTGTCATAAGCATAAGAAGCTGCCATGTGTACGAAATCATTTCCTACTAATCAAAATAATATTGGTAATTTTGATATTTACGAAAGTTAAAATTTGAACAAAAATACATTCTACTTGCCAAATTTTCTCATTGTATCCGGAGGGTCGACATAAAAATGGAAACAATCTGCATTAAATTATGATAAAATGGGAAACGATCCTTCATTTATATTTGCCTAATTCTTCGCTACTTTTCCTTATCATTTACCCATATTTGCATGATCCTAATTTCATCGAACTAGACTACATATACGAGCTGCAGAAATTATGTCATTGTAGTTTTATATAGTCTGTACATATTTTTCATCTTATTTCTATTTCATTGTAGTTTTATATAGTTTATACACATTTTTCATCTTATTATCTTATGTAAGGCGGTTTTACGAGGGTATTATAGTAAATGTTTTATAGTAAAGAACTTTCTCCTGATTGATAAATTTTGGGGCAATATTTTATACTTTCAGTTGTATTTCTGATAACTACCCTTCCCATGCGTTATCACCCCTTAATATAAAAGCTGAGTTTTTTCCAGCCTTCTTATTGGCTGGAAAAAACTCACTTTTCCTCCCCTTTTTCTAGGCAGTGGGACCCACACGATTTCAATAATATTTATTTACCCTCTCTCTTACCTATACCAATTATCCTACTTTCATTAAGTATATATATAATATAATTATATAATATGATAATATATTAGTATACTCCCTCCCATCCAAACCAAAGGTTACACTTACCTTATTTGGACCATCCAAACCAAACTACCCATTCCTTTTCGGGTAACAAATAAGACTAACCACTCCTCCTTTACCCTATATATTTACACAATATGCCATTACCCCACCCACCCAACTAACATTAAATACTCAAGTGGTCCTACTTCCATTCCAATACTACCCTTCCCTTTTCTATATTTTCTTAAAACTTGTGCTCCCTCCCATGTAACATTTGGTTTGGATGGGAGGGAGTATAATATGACTTATGACTTATATAATAATAATAATAATTAAGTACATCAATTTAATATAGACACTAAAAAAACAAAAAGACATTAAGATAATAAAAATAAATGTTAAGTATTCAGTAATTTGAATAAATACTGTTTACTTCCAATAAAACAAAAAAATAACAGGGAAAAAGAAAATAATTTGATCATAAATTTATAATCGCCAATTATTTATTTAAAATAAAAATTTATCATAAGAATTAGTAAAACAAAAAGGCTGAATGAAAAATAGAAATAAATTATTAATATTAAAAATATGAATATAAGAAACGTAAAAAAAATGCTTAAAAGATAGAAATTGATCAAAAATAAAAATATGTGTAGAAAAAAATTCATGGATAGCAGCTATCAACATTAATAAAAATTAATAAAAATGAATATAATATCATCAAACATCAAAATTAGATGGGGTACGTAAACTTTGTCCTACTCCGTATAAGTGTATAACCCATTAAGACGCCAAAAACTATAAAGTTTTTGCAATCTTAAGACGCCAAAAAATTAAAAAATGCATATATGAACCGAAAAAGTTAATGAAGGATACAAATCGAAGTAATAAAAATCAGATGTGTTTGGCTGAAATTAGTACAACAAACTCAACTGATTAATATTAAATATAGACTATAAAGAAGATAAGGAACTACGTTTCTAAGCTTTTAGCTGAATATCATTCTTTGGATCGTACTCCGTATTTCTAACATGGAATAAGGGAACCGACCTAATACACAAACTAATGAAAATATTATAATGGAATTTAAATGTAAATGGCCACCCATATATGTGTAATCTTTATAAATGGGTATTTTTTTTATGTGAGTCTACACCAATTACTTCCACGTTTAGCATACTTAATACACGTTTTTTAATTTTAAACTATTTAGTTTATATCTCTAATAATAATGCATGCAATTATGATAATACGACCCGTGCATTTTATGCACGGGTTTAAAACTAGTACACTTATTATACTCCCTAATACATTGTCGTAGCCTAAGTGCACATTTAAGAAAAACCGATTTTATAATTATAAAAGTAAAAATTTGTTTTTCTAGAATTATTTATATTTATTTTTAAATAAAAATTTATAACATGTTGTATAGGCTAATTATCTTATGTAAGGCGGTTTTACGATAAATTAGTGTAAAAATCCCTTACATTCTACCTAAAAATACCATTCCATAACTTATGTATAAAAATCCCTTACATTTTGTATCATGTGACATAAGTGCACATTTTAGAAAAACCGATTTTATAATTATAAAAGTAAAAATTTATTTTTATAGAATTATTTATATTTATTTTAAAATAAAAATTTATAACATGTTGTATATGCTAATTATCTTATGTAAGGCGGTTTTACGATAAATTAGTGTAAAACTTCCCTACATTCTACCTAAAAATACCATTCCATAACTCGGTAGCAATTATATGGGTAGAGAATTTCTTCACAGCTAACTCCTAAGGAGTAAGAGAGCCACAACTAATTTTTCATACTAAATATAGAAAGGGAATAATAAAAATGAGATAAATTTTGAAGAAAAAAAGAGTGGAGGGATTATGTTATTTTAATTTTAAAACACCATAAATTCTTGGAAATACAACTTATGTGATAACACGAAATTAGTGTAAATGAATAAAAAAAGTAGAAAGCATGTATATCCTTGATTAAATAAATAAATCTAATCTGTAACACAGGTTTGGCATATGAGGTGATAAAGACGGTCATTATAATTTAGACAAAACTCAAGCTAATTAAGTCGAGCAGCCAGATGAATTTTGATGTACTAAAAAAAAATAGTTTGTGAAATACATTTAAGAAAATCTCTTGGAGAATGATGGGAGAAGGGTTTCAAACATTGTACCGATAAATGGTAGTCAAATAATGGGTTTACATCGTATCCATATAATATTCACCTCAAGCATCAAACTCTAATAAATTCTTCATTAGCGTTGATAAATTTGATGTTCCATCAAGCTTTATCCACTACTGATGATATAAATTGATTGAATCATCACGAATTTTGCTAAAAGAATGAAAACCATAATAATTTAGTAATTTAGAAGGCAAAAGTTAAATTTATAAAATAATAGAGGGAAAAGTCGAGTTAAGTTGCCTTTTTTTTTTAAATACAAAGAGCAGGAGGCATATAAAGTGAACGTGATGCACATCGGGTATGCTTTTAGGGTATGATAGTTACTATATGATGTTGCATATACAAATTTTTATTACTTTATACTCGCCTAGAGGCACATAAAATATTTTTTTTTATTATATGACAATTACAATATTTACATTATTTATAATTCAATTATGAAGATCGTCCCGTGTGGGCACGGATTCAAAGCTAGTTTATCTAAAAAGAGAATTTGCCATTTAATGTGTAGAATACTCGTAAGTTGTAAAGTAGTACTTAATAATTAGAAAAACAAAAACAAAAACAAAAATACTCCCGCTTCACCCTTCTCTGTTTCTTCTTCTTCTTCTCTCCCTCTGTTTCCATGGCTGACCCAATATGCGTCAAAAATTTAACTCCTAGCGATCTTCAGCGTCCGTCTATGAGACTGCCCCATGATTTTAAAGACTTTGTTTCTCTAAAATTAAACGATGACGAAAAATATATAGTAATAAACGGTGGTTCATTTCCACTTTCGATTCTGGATGTCGATTTAAGAAAAAATCAGACCTTATACAATTTCACTTTCGAAGCCATTCAGCGCAATACAGGACGCTTAGAGTACTACCTTGAAGATGAGTGGACAAATTACAAGTCTACCAAGGAATTTATGGCGGGTTCAACCATGGTCTTCAGCTGGGCCAAGAACGGGCGAATGACGGTTAAAACAGGGTTGCTTGGCGAGCTAGCGTCATTGGAAAGTTCGGTCGTGAGGAAGAAGAGGACATAACGCATTATAATTAAATGGGTAATTCCTTTACTTTCAAACCCATTTGAGTTATTTGATAATGTATTCGGAATTCGGATGTGGGTTTCAGTATTCGTTTTATGGGTTTTGGGATGTGGGTTTCAGTATTCGGTTTATGAGTTTTGGTATTCCTTTTATGGGTTTTGGGATGTGGGTTTCAGTATTCGGTTTACGGGTTTTGGTATTCGTTTTATAGGTTTTGGGATGTGGGTTTCAGTATTCGTTTTATGGGTTTTGGTATTCGTTTTTATGGGTTTTGCGATGTGGGTTTCAGTATTCGGTTTACGGGTTTTGGTATTCGTTTTATGGGTTTTGGGATGTGGGTTTCAGTATTCGTTTTATGGGTTTTGGTATTCGTTTTATGGGTTTTGCGATGTGGGTTTCAGTATTCGGTTTACGGGTTTTGGTTTTCGTTTTATGGGTTTTGGGATGTGGGTTTCAGTATTCGGTTTATGGGTTTGGGTATTCGGTCTATGGGTTTTGGTATTCGTTTTATGGGTTTTGCGATGTGGGTTTAAGTATTCGGTTTACGGGTTTTGGTTTTCGTTTTATGGGTTTTGGGATGTGGTTTTCAGTATTCGGTTTATGGGTTTTGGTATTCGTTTTATGGGTTTTGCGATGTGGGTTTAAGTATTCGGTTTACGGGTTTTGGTTTTCGTTTTATGGGTTTTGGGATGTGGGTTTCAGTATTCGGTTTATGGGTTTGGGTATTCGGTTTATGGGTTTCGAGTTTTGGGGGTTGGTATTTGATTATTGGATTTCGGCTTTGGATCTTGGGTTCGAATTTTAACTTTTGAGTTTGGATTTCCAGGTTCCGAGATTTGGGTTTCGGGTTTAGGGTTAGAGATAGCCAGATAGGTATTTGGATTCTTGGGTTGGAGTTTTGGTTTTCGAATTCGAGTTTTGTATAATGGTTTCAGATTTAGGGTTTTCGGGACGGATGGTTTCAGAACAGTCATAGCAAAGTCAGGTTAGTTCCGGGACAACAAAGCTGGGTCATGTTCGGGTAAGGTCGGGTCAATTCGGGTTATGGATCACATTGGGGAACTGTAGTTGAGTCACTTTCAGGTAGCAGGACAGTCTTTTGGGTTGGTTCAACCGCGTCAGGTTGGTCTTCCGGGTCTAGTTTATCATATGGCCACTTTTCGTCCAACGTACCATACTACGGTGTACAAAATAGTTATTGAACAGTTATATATATATGCTCCAGTTGAACTCAAGTTTGCGTTTAATCTCACAGGTTTGATAATGAGCACAATAATTTCAAACTCGGGTGTGCTCCATACCTAGTTTTTGTTTCACAAGCATAAGCCAACTTTACGCTCATGTTCACATCAGCTCGTTATCACCCTTAAATTCGTGTTCACAAATTATCATTTATGACGGATATATATGTTTTTAACTCAAGATGGGTCAAGTAGTTACAATAAAACGAAAGCATAATCCATATATGCAAATATAGGATGATACTTAACTTGTTTAATATTAAAACGGATTAATCCGTCTTAAAAGAAACTTATCGATCCGAGTTTTAGTGTGTAGACGAAAAGACAATTAACTTAGTTACAGTTAGACATGACAAAATTGACCAAGCCCGAATAAGTGTACCCGCATCGACCCGACACTTGAACTCAAGACCCGAACCCGAACAGACGCGTTCCAATATAACTCGACCCAATTTTTTTTTTTGCAAATTGATTATTATCCACAAATAACTACTTGATAATAGGTGATCCATTTCCTCTTGTTAAAGATGGTCACATTTCGCCTTAAGTTTAAAACGGTCGCATTATTTACTAGGAGTAAATCATACTAAAGACTTTCACATTTCGTCTTAAGTTTAAAACGGGATAAATATGACTTATTTAAGACAAAATATTTTTATTTTTTCAAAAACGTTTAGGTTAAGGGTAGGCCTTACCCATTCGAAGGCCATGGCAGACCACCAGCTTCATTTAGAACTTAAAGTAGTGTTTACAAATCGCCTACCAATGAGAATCGAACCCCCGACTTCATGTTAAAAGGTATGCTCTTTATCATTAGAGTCAACCCTTGTTTGTATTTAAGACAAAATATAACGAGTATAGTTTTCTAGGTTAAAACAGATTATTCCTCTCATAGTCATTTTTATAAAAATAAAATGATGACATTTCACCCGTCTTAGCATTTAACCCAAAAAATATTTATCTAAAAAGAGAATTTGCCATTTAATAATTAATACGTAGCCGATGCCTCATTTTTTCCAAACCTCAACAGAAAAACAAAAACAAAAACAAGAAAACTCCCGCTTCACCCTTCTCTGTTTCTTCTTCTTCTTCTCTCCCTCTGTTTCCATGGCTGACCCAATATGCGTCAAAAATTTAACTCCTCGCGATCTTCAGCGTCCGTCTATGAGATTACCCCATGATTTTAAAGACTTTGTTTCTCTAAAATTAAACGATGACGAAAAATATATGGTAATAAACGGTGGTTCATTTCCACTTTCGATTCTGGATGTCGATTTAAGAAAAAATCAGACCTTATACAATTTCACTTTCGAAGCCATTCAGCGCAATACAGGACGCTTAGAGTACTACCTTGAAGATGAGTGGACAAATTACAAGTCTACCAAGGAATTTATGGCGGGTTCAACCATGGTCTTCAGCTGGGCCAAGAACGGGCGAATGACGGTTAAAACAGGGTTGCTTGGCGAGCTAGCGTCATTGGAAAGTTCGGTCGTGAGGAAGAAGAGGACATAACGCATTATAATTAAATGGGTAATTCCTTTACTTTCAAACCCATTTGAGTTATTTGATAATGTATTCGGAATTCGGATGTGGGTTTCAGTATTCGTTTTATGGGTTTTGGGATGTGGGTTTCAGTATTCGGTTTATGGGTTTTGGTATTCGTTTTATGGGTTTTGGTTTTCGTTTTATGGGTTTTGGGATGTGGGTTTCAGTATTTGGTTTATGGGTTTGGGTATTCGGTTTATGGGTTTCGAGTTTTGGGGGTTGGTATTTGATTATTGGATTTCGGCTTTGGATCTTGGGTTCCAATTTTGACTTTTGAGTTTGGATTTCCAGGTTCCGAGATTTGGGTTTCGGGTTTAGGGTTAGAGATAGGTATTTGGATTCTTGGGTT
The DNA here is from genome assembly GCA_022085475.1 of Heliosperma pusillum. NCBI lineage: Eukaryota > Viridiplantae > Streptophyta > Magnoliopsida > Caryophyllales > Caryophyllaceae > Heliosperma > Heliosperma pusillum. The sequence goes on from JAIUZE010000532.1 coordinate 214,891, forward strand.
GGAGTTTTGGTTTTCCAATTCGAGTTTGTCGAGTATCTAATCGATTTCACAAATTCTTGAATGAGACGGTCCATTTTTATGAAAATTTTATGCATTTAATGCTAATAAATAAGTTGTGTCTATATATAATGGGACCGTCTCACAGTGTGAGAACGTCTTACGCAAGAATTACTAAAGCGATTTTCAGATTTGGTGTTGGATACTCTTTCCTTGGATCATACAAGAGTCCGTATAGTTTATTTTTCCTTGTTAAGACGAAAAATGTGTTTGCGAAAGCCAAAACCTCTTATCAATGGTGTACCTACTGTAATAGTTATAGGCTTCTCTTCGTTTTATGTATGATAAAGAGTTGTTAATGGCGGAAAATTGTTTGGGCAGAGAATCTGTTACGCTAACACCACGTTAGTTTGAAAAATTCATCTCACTGAACTTGTTTAATTTCGAATTGTAACAATTGTTTTTCGCATTATTGACTCTTTCTTCTTATGCCTCAGGTGGTCAGGAAGCAACATAAGAGGTCGGCGAGGAATGTGATTAATTGTTAGGGTAAGTTACATTCACATCAACTTCGTTACTATCCAGAGGGAGGCCTCTAACACGCCTCTAACACGGTTGATTGGCTAATAACTGTGTAGACTAAGCAAAAAAGTTGAGCAATGAAATATACACTATGATTCATGCTTGCTTGTGCAGGAAATTAAGCCTACATGATGATAATAATACTGATATGAGGCGTGCAATTGCACATGTTATTAGAAATTTGTAATGTTGCTTTTGTAGTCGCATTCTCTTGTTTAAGTGCTTTGTAGTTTTCTTACCTGCTTCAAGTAATTACGCAAAAAATGGTGTTTCATTTATGTAGTTGGAACATTTGTGCAGTGCATTTGATAAACATTCACTTGTCTCATGCAGAAGGATAAAGAGATTGTATAAAGATGATGCAGACTAAAGATACAACTTTGTTAAGGCCGGAGGTTTCACACGCTCGTGAAGGATTGTAGTTAGTACATTTGTGCAATCAAACTTGTGTAGGATTATAGCGAGTACATTTGTGCAGCCAAACTCGTGTAGGATTGTAGCTAGAATTTTGTGCAGCTGATGTTAATACACCAATAGCATGATACATCTCTACACTGGTCTTACGACACTTTTAATTACCCGAACAAGCTTATCATTCCTTTGTAATGTGCTAGACTTTGTTGTTTCATTGATCTCAGTACATTTCCGTTGATTACTATTGATACGAGTAAACCAAGGTTGTAGCAGGTGTACTAAAGTACTAGTACAAAAACCTGCATTGAAAAATTTTCACTTCCCTTTTTTTCTGTCTTGTAACTATTGTTTAGGCGCTTATTGTTTGGGAAAATGTGCTCCGAATTTTGGTTATTTTCGGTTAAATGCTAGAAGCAGGTTGGCTAGATAGTTTCAGTAATCTGTAAAAGTGTGAGTAAGAGATATCTGAAATCATATCTTGAATTAAGTGGAAATAATAGCATTAGTGTATGGCTGATGCTGATGTAAAGCTTGTTGCTCGTTCGGTTCTTTTTGCTGTGTGGGGACTGCTGGACAACATTATACACTTTCCAGAGACTGGTTATTCTGGACAACATTGTGGAATCGTGAATGTAAACATACCGATAAATGGTACTGAGAAGGCAACTAGAACTCTGGAAGTAATTGACTCATGGAAGCAATACAGGAGGGTAGGAGACGTCCTAGAGGCTAATGTCTTATATGAAGTCTGGTGCCATTTCAGTTCATATCAAGTTTTCAGATGATTTCATCTCACAACAATTGACTGCAAAACACATCCATGGCATCAAATAGGTTGGTCTCAACATACTAGTACGAGAATGCAAGACTAGTTGCCCACCTATATGCAAGACGTATCTTTCTTTTTCGTACGGAGTCTAAAAAGCGTAAAATTTTCAATTCAAACAAGTTTAACTCCACATTTTCGCATTTCATCGAGAGTATTCCAATATACAGTAAACCCATCATTATTTTTTGATAATAAAATATTATGAATTAAATTAACAAAGTTCCAAGCTTTGAGAGAACGATACCGAGTTGCCCAGAAGAAGAACCGGAAACCCGACTTGAGAGTTGGCGGGTGGGTCAGCAAAGACGACACCGTTTTGGGTGTGAGAAGGGAGGTGAACCGGTCGAGTTCGGGTTCGGGTTGTGGGTGGTTTGTGAGGATTGAGGTGATATGGGTTAACGGGTCGGGTTTGAAGGTTTGGGAAGTGAAGGGTTTGAATATGGTGGTGAGGCGTCGAAACGGATAGGTCATTGGAGAGATGGAGAAAGGCGGGACTGTGAAGAGTGTGAGGGCGGTTTTGAACCGGGTGGTAAATGGTAAACATTGACCCCATCCGAAAGACGACGCGATCTCGATACGAAGTTAGGTTCGGCTAAAAGCCTAAAATGAGAGTTAAATGGAATGAGCTGAAGTTCACTAAATTAGGGGGTGTTTGGTTGGCCATCTTGGAATGGATTGGAATGGATTTGCTCCATTCCAATGTTTGGTTGACTATCTTGAAATGGATTGGAATGGATTTGCTCCATTCCAATGTTTAGTTGGTGTATTTTGGAATGGAGTTAGAAGCCATTAGGTATCTAACTCCATTCCAACCCCTTGAAATCTCATACCCATCTTCCCACCTTGTTATCAAACTCCATTTCAGTCTTTTATAATTTTAAGATAACCAAACAACTTTACATTGGAATGGATTTTCAACCCCATACTACTATGGATTCATATTTCAATCCATTCCATTCCAAGATTATTGGTTAGTTTTGAGACATGATTCTCCCAATCATCATTCTTCATTCTATATAATTACGAAATTACTTAACTTTAGTCTTTCAGATACACTTTTTCATTAACTTTTCTTATCATACCCTTTTTCTAAACCTGGATAAATCAAGACCTATATCATCCTTCCTTTTTCTTTTTTTTTTACCCAGAATCAAATCTAATTGTTCTAAAACCTTTAATAATGGATTAAAATTCTCTAACTAATAAAGTAATTTTGTTATTTATTAATTATTAATATGTTTTAATGAATTGTTAGGGTTTGCAATGAATTTTGTGAGCATAACTATGATATACTCCTAATAGACAACAAATTAAATCATTGTATCACTAGATTGAAATGCTCTTTTGGGTGGGCTGAAATTGCAGCGCAACAATATATAACTCATTGCTCTTACTGTAAACATTAATGCGACATCACAATATGCATTTAGTTTATGTAAGAGGTAACACCATACATGAATTACGTACCGAGTCATTAGTGTTGTATTTTTTGGGGTTTTTTTATAGCAACAAATAAATTGATCGCTAGAGAAAGGAAGCCAAAGTCGGCCGGAGCAAAATCGACCAGAGAAACGTTGGCCGACAACTGGACTTACCGGAACAAGGGGGTGTGAACGAAGGTGGTGTTGGTGTTGAAGGGAGATGAAGGAAGGGAAAAGATAAATCAACTGGGTGGGGAAATGAAAAAAATGACAAGGGTAAAAGTGTAATAGACGTATGTGAAATAGTAAAATCCGTATGTGAAATAGTAAAATCCGTATGTGAAAGAGTAAAATTCCAAATAAAAACAGGAACTTTTCGAGCCATTACAGAGAGTCCAATTTTAGGGAACGACTTTCGAGCTCCCACATTAAAAGTTGAATTTGTAGCGATGTGAAAGACTCCAACTTTTACAAACTATACAAAAATAAAATTAAAAAACCCCTGCAAGTATTCTACAATTATCTGTTGGTTTGTTTGCTTTATTATTAGCCAACGTTGGAGTGAATAAAAAATCTATCACAATTCTATCTCAATGGGAATACAAACGGGTAAAAACATGAGTGTATCATAAACGTGAACATTGCCAAATTCCTAAACTTATCAGAACACTTCTTCATGATGTATATAAATACAATACACCAATATATAATTGTTAGTATAAACTTAAACGTTTGTTTTATAATCTTACAATAATATAAAAAAGCTTGTTGAGCCTCTATTGAAATGACACGTGTCACCTCTCATATTCTTGCCACATAATCTCTATAATTAATAAAAAATAATGAGAAACTTATATAATGGTGCACTTTCATTTTCTCTTGCCTTTTTGTATACCTTGACACAATAAAAATAATTGAAATTAAATATTTCAATTGATACCTATTATTACATCTTCATTACAAACTCTTTGCAATTATCGTCTTATAAATAACTATAAGGAATTTCAAGCCCCATTATCTTTCTCATTTTGACTGTTGTATTTGTTTACTGTATTTGTTTACTAAATTGTTTTCACTCCATTATTATAACTTTGTAATTAAACAACACATTTTTTATACTTATCAATACACTCCAAATTCAACTTTTCTTTCTATCCTTAGATGACAACTTGTGTTTCATGCCGACAATTGACAAGTACGTAGTATATTTATAGTTTTTTTACGCTATTAGTTTTTTAGTTTTTGTCTTGTGCAGTCTTCATCTCATTATCTCATTTTTGTATTTAATGCTTATTTGTTTTGTTTTGGTATAATAATAAATATGTACATTTGGAATATTTGATTTGCATTTTAGAAGGACACATATCCACGTATAAAATATGGTAAATGACAACAACTACACTATTTTTCTTAGAAGTTATTATGTACCATGGTGGGAGTGATTCTAATTTCTGTATTTCTTTGAGGTAATAATGAATGAGTCTCATGTAGTGTTACTGTCAATAAAAACGGTATAAAAAAAATCTTAAAAATCTATATTTTTGAGACTGACTATGGTTTATGATTGAGCTTGATAAGGAGTTTTTTTTTACCTTTTTTTAATGTACGATATCGTATACATACAAGTGAAATACTAAATTTCTTCTTCACGATCATTAATATAAGCTTATGGACTTCACATCGACGTTGCTTAAGATGTTTAGCACTAATACAAAGTGAATGATTCAAGCTAATTACGAAGGGTACCTACAATTTCCACCACAAATACCACGTACAAAAAAAGTCCCGTGATTTTCACGGGCAACATAACTAGTTATCTCTATTAAAATAATCCACTTAAAAAACTCAGGCATCCTACCGTACTACACAGTTACAACCAATATTTAATTGCCAAAATGTACAAGTTACACGTTTGTTTTATAAATCTTGATCTCTGGGAGTAAGAGATAAATCTTGATCTATAGGAGGAAGAGACCTGTAAGATTAACAATTCTATCAATATTCATTCACAGTTTGAGTTATAATAGGTTAACAACAACGATTATTAGTATAAATAGACATTCAATATTCAATATTGTACACCTCACAAAATTCGTGTTAAGTTCTGCGTAATTCTATTTAGTACCACAATGGTATCTTCTAGATCCAACTCTTTTGTGACTATCAATGAGATGAATGAAACTAAGAAAAAAGGTCAAATCAAGGTAAGAGTGTCACGCTTATGGGAAGTTCAAAACCATCGTGCCAATAAGACTAATTTTGCGTCAACATGATCCTTTTAGACGAAGAGGTATGCTTTATTAGTTTGTGTCCTTTGTTTACCTGACATTGTTAACATTATATACGTTTTAAAACTTGTATCCTACACTAAAATAATTCTTTTCTTCCTTTTTACAAGGGGAGTATGTTCATGCGACTATCAATAGTGACCTCGCACCTACCTTCCTTTTGGACCTTATAGAAGGAGATGTCTATGTAATGAATAATTTCGATATTGTGCCAAATAAGCATGTCTATCGGGTCGTAAGTGACAGTAAAATAATGTTAAATTTTTATTCCAAACGTACATAATTAACATGAAGGATGTGGATTCCTTGATTCCGAAGCACAAATTTGACTTTGTTCCATTCGGTATGCTAGAGCAACGCCGCCTCAAGCTTGCCGACTACCGTTGTCACTGGTAAGTTCCGACCTGTATCTCCTGCATTGACTCTATATTATCATAAAATTTTGATTTAAAAACTTACGCCCGCAAATGTCTACGGGATTTTGATGAGTGAAACCGTATATGAAGACTCAACTGTCATAGTCTTGCGAGACAAGAGGTGGATTGTGTCATCTCATTTTACTTTTAAAACGTTATTTAATAACTATACATTAATTACATAAAGTATATATATATGACAACGTTAAACAAACTCTCTAGTTCAAGACTTTATTCGTTTTAATGTTCCTTTCTCTCCTCTATTTATGCAGCGAAAGCCTTATAGCTCGTGTCCAACTCTATGCACGTGTATCAACTTCCGATTTTGTTAAAATTATTAGGGAATTTTGACTATAAAAAAACCGTTTCATATGAGAATAAACCAGGGGTGATAATGAGACGAGACAACTTGCGAGTAACTCGAGATCGGCTCAGTCAAGTCTCGGCTTGAGAGCTTAATGAGTCAAGCCAAGCGAACGCTTGCTCGACTAGAAAAACTCACGAGTAGCTCGAACTTGTGTGATTAGACGAGATATTGCTCATATTTTATAAAAATATTTTAAATGATTATATATTTGTATCACATATATCAAATATCTAACTTACTTGTCAACGAATTTTACATATATCAAACGACAAAAAGTCTCTTTTAAGACGTATATGACGGACAGGGGCGGACCCATGTATGTCATTGGTGTGGCAATTGCTACACCAAATCCCAAGGAAATTAAGAGAAAAGTAAAATTTGCTACACCATTAAATATTCATTAACCTATCATTAATTGTTCTAATATCTATAATACGTATTAGCTACACCATTAAATATTCCCCATACTATGTCTCTTCCCCTTGATATTTGCTCATTTACCTCACTACAATTTCCATAGCACATTAATTAGTATATTTGCTTAATGACTTTACCCTTTTCAAATTCTTCAAGAAGGAAGTTAATTAAAAGTTGAATATTTTAGTATACTATGTCGTTATTCGTTAATTTCCAAGGCTAATTTAATTTGTGATCTAATAGTTTTTTTTTTCTTTTCCATGAACCTTATTATGTGTATAAAGTTTAACTCATTGTTATTTTAGGAATTAGTTATATCGGTATAAGTCCAAGACAAATAATAATTTTTTATAGGAAAAACTACAAAGAATTGAATTTTGTATGTTTGTTTAATATTTTATTTTAAAAAAATAGAACCGCATCATAAATAGTGAAATCCGATTAGCAATTTCTAAAAATACGTATCCAATAAGTTTTTTTTTTTATAAATTGTATCTTATATATGGACATTTCTAACAGATATACGGAAATTCGTATAATTAAAATTGTATATCATATCGTTTACATATAATAAATCATAAATTTCCGACCATAGTCTGTAAAAAATTTGTTTCGAGTAGCGTGTATTTTTTGCTACACCAAAATCTAAAACCTGGGTCCGCCCCTGATGACGGATATATCCGTCTTAAGATAAAACGGGTCAAGTAGTATCTCACTTGTATGGATTAGACGAAATTTAAATGTCTAGGGAATGACAAGATGTTTGTCATATCTATACAAATGGGTCATTATTTGATCTGAGTTAAGTTTTAAGACACATGCTCCCGTCTAAAATGAGAATTTGTTACATTCGAAATTGTTATTGAAAAAATCGAAAGAAAAAATCTAAAAAATCTAAAATTATATATATGCTCGATTTGAGCTCAAGTTAAAGCTCTTTACCTTGATAACGAGCACGTTTTTTCAAGCTCGAGATCGGCTCGAGCTCGAGTTTTTATTCTTGAGTACAAGGCGAGCAAGGCCAAGCTCGGGATGAGCTCGACTCAAAAGCCCCCCTAGTATAGACTACTCTTATTTAGACCTGGCAAATGGGTCAAACAGGTCGGGTTTGGGTCGGGTCATCTCGGGTTTGCTCAATCTTTCGGGTCGGGTCGGGTCGAGTCGGGTCGCTTTCGGGTTTGGGTCGCTTTCGGGTTTGGGTCAGTTTCGGGTTTGGGTCACTTCGGGTGTGGGTCATTTCGGGTATGGGTCATTTTGGGTCGGGTTATTTTAGATACATATCCGATTTATTTAGGCCATTTTTAGGTCAAAATGATCAAGTTAGTTTTCGAGTCAAACCCGTGTCAAGGCAAACTGGCACGAGCCGAGCTTGAGTTGCACGTGGGCCGTCTCGTCTCATTGTCACCCCTAATCACAATAAATTGGGTCATTTAGGGTCATTTCAAATTGGGTCGTGTGTAGGTCGGTGGTTTCGGGTTGGGTTATTTTGGTTCGGGTCTCTTTCGGGTCAGTCAAGGTTCGGGTCTGGGTCTGGGTCGGGTCGGGTCAATTCGGGTTTCGGGTCAGACAATTCCGGGTCGTTTTCAGGTCTCGGGTCAGCCTTATCGGGTCGGGTCAGTTTTGCCAGGTCTACTCTTATTTACCAAATCTTAATTTTTGACTTTCCTAAACTAAAATGGAGTACCGAGCAGTTATTTCCGAAACCAAATCTTATTTACCAAATCTTAATTCGAAGCAAATTGGGTTATCCCATGATTAATAATTATACAGTATTATACAATAATTATATTATACTCCGTATAAGTAAAGCTTATTTCAATGGCTGAAGATTTTGAGATGCTACACCACATCCACAACCATAACCAAGGTATGTATTTCTTTGTTTGATTTTAATATTTACCAAATTTTAATATTTATTTGACTTTGATTAAAATACCGTTGCAATAAATATAAAAGGTAAACAAATGGTTGAGACGGGAGAAGTACTCAGCAATCAGATATAAGGTTTGTTGTTGTTGTTGTTGCTGCTGCTGCTGCTGCTTAATAATCAGAGCCTTTATAATTACTATTTGTAATTCACTAATTTATAAATAACACAATTTTTTCTTTTGCTGTAAGTTTTGCTTAAGACGGGTACTATCTGTTTAAAGTTGAAGACATGTCAAATGCTACCGAGGGGTAGTAATAAAGACAAAACGTTTGGTATTTTCTAGGCAACAAGTGGGGTGATTTGACATGTATTTGACCCGTCTTAAGCTTAAGATGGATAGGGTCCGTCTGGAATGAGAATTTGTGTTTTACTAAAGTATGGTGTTTATGCTAATTAGCAATAGATTATTCTGCATCAACCGAAAATAATAACTCAATCAATCCTATTTATGGTTTGTTGTTGTTATGTTGTAGGAGGCATTTTGAAAAGTATGGATTGGAAGCGGAAAAAAAGTAGTTCGGTGTTGAACCCATGTGGTGTCAACAGATTAATTAGTTTACCTGTTGAATTGGTGAGCAGGATAGTGTCCTTGCTCTCGTTCAAGGATGTTGCTGCGATGCAAGTATTGTGTAAGACAATAAGGAGAGATGCTTTCACTTGGATAACATCTGTAGATTTGGATGATGCCCCAGTATCTTACTGCCAACAATCTCCCCAGCTACCTCACCGCTTCCCTGTTTTTGTCATATTTGTCGATCATGTATTGAATAACTTATCTCTGTCGGGACATCGTCTTACGCGGTTTAGACTCCGCGTGGGTGGGGACAAACTTAAACACATTCTGGCTGGCCCTTTACATGGCTGTGATGCAGCGTGTTTCCCTCATCTTGAACCTTTTCGGTTTAATGCGTGGATATCATATCCGTTAGCCCTTCTTGGTCTTAGGGAGCTTGACCTCTCCTTTCATCTAAGGAATCCTTCTGATTATCACCTTCCTCCTCAACTTTTCGCTTCCCAATCGTTAGAGGTGTTGAAGCTTGATTCCAATCTCCACCTCGACGCTGCTGAATTCTCCCATATTTGTCTACCTGCACTGAAACTACTTCATCTCCATTCCTTTTTAATTCTTCAGGATGACTTCATTACTAAATTAGTTTCCTGTTGTCCTTCCCTTGAAGAACTCATTGTTGCTTATTGTTTGTGGAGCCAAGGAGATCGTCTGGCCGTTTGTTCCCATTCTCTTAGGAGATTGGAATTAATTATACATAAATGTGATGAAGTCAAAAACAGTGGACTTGTGCTTATTGATACCCCTAATTTGCAGTATTTTCTGTTTTTTGACAATTTAGCATTTCGCTACTCTATCACAAATATGAATGATCTCGTGCAAGCTGACCTTGCTGTCGAGGCTTCTTTGCTGAATCACTCTGATGAGAGTTCTGTTAAAGTCCAGCTTAGCCTTGTCCGAATGCTGTCTAACATTCATCATTTATCTCTGCTTGATTGTTTTGTCGAGGTTTGTCTCTTGGCCTCTTGTATATTGTTTAGTGACGTAGTCCATCCCTTTTCATGCAATCGCCTGAACTGAACGTTTATTTGAGAGGGATTTTGAAGCTAGGGGGATTAGAATTGAAGGGAATACTATTCACTCTGATTATAGTAACCCTTTGTTTGGAAACCGATAATGGAGGAATAAGGAGGGGAGGGGGAAAGGGGAAGGGAAGAGGAGATGAGGGGGATTGGAGTAGGGAGTTTTCGCTTTAAATATTACGTTCGAAGAAGGGGAAATAATTTATCTTGGGAGGGAAATGGAGGGATCCATTTTCCCTTCTAAATCCCTAAACCTCCATTTTGCTACCCAAGCAAAGGATATTGCCTCCCTCCAAATCCACCCCTTTCCTTTTCCTACAAATTCCCTTATCCCAATATGGCCTAAGGCACTATGGGCGCTCTTGTGTACTACTTGTCCATTTTCTAAATGTTATTTGTTTACTTTTGATATTTGTCAAACACTTTACCTAAAGTTATGTTGTGATGCTTTGTTTATTTTAAGATTTTTTCAAATATTAGTTTTTACTTCTTTTTCAAAAATTATTGTTATTGATTTGTATTTTAGATTTTTGGGTTTTATAAAAGAAAACTGAGTTTTTTTATATTTATACCCATAGGCTTAGCTTGACATTTGTATTATGTTTCACTGCTAATTCACTTTTCACTTTTCTCGTGCTATCTCTTCACATTTTGAAGTCGGCCGATCCCAAATCATTTTGGGATTCAGGCTCTGTTGCTATTGTTGTTTTAAAGTTATAAGAATGCATACTGTGTCTTTTCGTACCACAATAAAGAGTGCCACGTTATACTAGTAAACGGCCAATAGTCCTCTCCCCCCTCCGCCTTTTTGAAATTGTAATAATTTACTAATTGCTACTTTCCGATCGCAGACCATGTATTATGGAGGTGATTGTAAAGATCAACTGCCTGTGTTTCATAATTTAAAAACCTTAGAGTTGGGTTCAAATTCCTGTTATGCAAGATGGGATGAAGTGCTGTTGGAGATTCTTACCTCCTCACCTAGCTTAGAAACACTTATTTTCCCACAGGTTAGTGCATGTTACTGCAATACGGAGTATTTGTTTTGGTGCAAAGCATTTCTCTGTTCTGCTTTGCATTTTTATTTATTTGTAGTCAGTAGTGTGCCAATATGATCGTGAATTGTGTTGTTATCTATATATTCTGAGGTAGTTCACGATATGGATGCATCATATTTTCTCCCTGCATGTTCAATATAGAACATCATGAGCTTGTGATCTGTATATATGATGCCCTGATCATTAAATATTTTTACAAACTTCCATCCTTAATAATATTTTTTGAGAAGAAGGGTACTACTTTGTTTGAAGATGGTAAATTGTAGGGCTGTCATCAGAAATAGGATTGGGATTGCAATCTTTCCATAAGAAGCATTTTCATTTTATATATATCCCGTTGGTAGGTCACCTGCAATATCTGCCCATAAGTAGCCTGGCATAGACTCACCCGCAAATGAACTTTGCAACTCACGTCACCTCCTTTTATCCCCTCACTCTAACTTTTTCTAACTGAATATTCTCCATCTTTCGCATAGTGCTAAATGAGTTTGGTATCACATTCATCTTGGTATACCGGAGTTCTGACAAACTTGCTAGAAGCATATGTTATGTCAATCACCTACCACCCATACACTAATATTTAACCACCCACATTTTAACTGCACCAAATAGTTAATAGTTAATATAAGAAGGGTCGTGTCCAAGCCTGCCCTTATAATGTCACAGTTATAGAAAAATATCTCACCTTCAACACAGTAGCCACCATGGAATGTGTGAATTTCGTAAAGGCGCCATATTTGTTTTCCATGCATAGGCATGTAGCTAGGTTAGAAGCCTCGAAATGACAAAAGCCATATCACCTTTTTGCCTTGGAGTTGCACATACTCTTTGATGCTTGCCTTTTGTCTTCATGATTGATTCACCCACCAAAATTTAGCCAATACCTAATAAACTTCCGTAGATTGTGTAAGAGGGTTTTGGTAACATTCCATGTTATAGGTTTGAATTTTGAACCAATTGGGTAACAATCTTTTTTGAGGGATTTCCTACCTGGAATGATATCTAAATGTCCTTGCTAACCCCCAAGCTGTTTCCAAGGACGTTTTTAATTGTTGCAAAGGCATGTATTTTATTCCATCCAATGATCGGGAAAATACTAAGTATTCGCGAAGGTGACGCAGTGTAGTATAATCCGGACATCAATGGCCTCAATCACTTTGATAGTTTGATCAAGTAAGAATATCCACTACATGAGACTTAAAAGTGTGACTAGCCCAACCAGAGCCGGACTCGGTATTCTAAGCGAGATCAAATGTTACAATTCAGATGCATAGTTTCCCTTGTAGTGTTTATTTATTTTTATTTTTTTGAAAACTTGTAGTGTTTATTCTTTATACAACGATAACAACAAAACATAAATCCCAAAAATGATTTCAGGTCATCCATCATGAGTTGTTGTATATAACTGTTAGGGTTAGATGAAAAACAATACTTTTGCGGCCTTATTCTCTTGTCATTAAAAGCCAAATTTCCTTTTGTTTGTATACGCAGCCATTCCTGAGGACAGGACACGTTATTTATGTCTCTTTCTCTCTCATTAACTGTGCAGGAAGGCCTAGACCTAGTAACTGAGTGAGTGCTGACAGTGACATCTATTCTATTTAGTTAATTGTCTTTGCAACCTTCACCGCAAACTTCAAATCTCCCTCATTTGCTAATACCAGAACTCCTCAGTCCTCTCAAACTCATCCCCCCTTAAACATCACAAGTTTTCTTTATATTGATTTCAGGTCAATCTGATACGATCGTCGAGCCTTGCCAAAATATTGACCAACCCATTCCCTAGTAGTAGTAATGATGGAGACCTGAGGGAAGTGTTTTGGAGCCATATTTCCCTTGTGGAGGTGTTAGGGAAGAGAGATATTGTTGATGTGGCCATGTGGGTTTGTGTGGTGGTCTGGCGGACAGGAGACATTTGGCAGGTGGTAAGATCGGGAGTTATGAGGTAGGAAACAAATATGAACAAAACTGCTCTAATTTTGGCGGAAGTTGAGCTGTATATATAAACTGTTCTGTTGTTGAGTAACAATACATAACGAAGGTGAGTTGGTGTTAGCTTAATGCTGGAAATTTTGTGGTCCAAACGAAAGCAAAGTTTTCCCTCAAGCCATTACTTTGGTAATGTTTCAAACCCTTTCATATGTTTTGTTGGAAGTAGTTTAAGCTCACTAGCCTTTCCTCTAGAAAAAGAGAGAATTTAGATGTTATGAAAAATGGTTGATTTGTGTCCTGATAATCTTTCCTCTTAGCGTGGTTTATGTGGCAAGCACAAGGCTGTGGTGCTGGCCCTTTTCTGCCTAATTTCGGGTTCGTGTCTGTTTAGAGTTCATGCCTTATTTATATTCTGAAATTAGAATGTTAGACTAATTGTGGAATACATGTATGTTAAATTGAATGGTTGCTTATAACTATGTCCTGACCTTTCTTCCTTTTCTCCTGTTATCGTGTGCCCTTCCCTTTTTATAATTTTTGCTTTTAAAGTTTTAGCAGATTCTTTACGAGGAACTCTTCTTAAATTTTTCACCCTTTCTTTCTTCATTATTGTTGAGGTTGTGTTGTGGTCTTGTGAGGGGACAGTATTTGCAAGGAAGCTGCTCGATTTCAATTTGAACTCACTACCTCAACAATGAATCGATACACTAGAGTGTTACAATAGACATACTACGCGACTTCATAGCATTAACATAGTAGTATGCTTGTTCTTAACATTGAACCTTGAAATGTAAAGGTGTTGGCATCGAAGCTTGAATTCTAATGCTTGAAATTTTGTTCATTTCCAATTCCAATGGTTCAAGTTTGAAATCTAAAGTTATGAACATCAAAGCTAAGTAGAAGATAGTTTCTGGTGAAAGAATTACGAAGTTTGGTAACTTTGGTTGGAGTTCCTATAGTCGCTTACAATTAATTATTGTTGAGCGAAATCATATCTAGTGTCCGAGAAAGGGTCGCTTGGCTCTAATCTACTAAAAGAGAATGACATGACATTAATGTGTTTTCGTGTTTATTTCAGGGATTCTTGGACTTCATCACCCTAAACGCGACACTTCAAATCCAGAGTTACTGGAGATAGCTGTCTTGGAAGACCAAACTTGGAAAACAACTAACGTAACCCCTAAGTGTTTCCAGTCTAATCTCCGACGAATTGTGATAGAGAAGTATGTTGGGATACAACGGGAGCTCAATATAATCAAATTTCTTTTGAGAAAGGCATCAGTTTTGCGTGATTTGGTTGTAGGTTTATCGCCAAAAGCATTTGATCTTCCGGGACACGATCATATGCTATTTGAGAGCACATTGAAGGAATTACCAAGGGCCTCAGTCACTTGTTCAATTCGAGTGTCACAACCTACAATTCCAGCCCATTGAGGCAAGGCATTGATATATATGGTACTGGTTTTTAAGCTAGGGGTTCATGGAGTTATTGTTGTATTTAGCCTCTATATTAGAGAACTGTATATGAAGTTACATTATATGGCGTCTCAAACTTTTAGGAGGGCCGGTGCTAGAAATTCGATATGGGTCATAAAATTTGTTTTATCGCTTTATGTTTAAAAGGCTAAACATGTGTCCTTATATATATATCCACCCTTTTATGTAAGTTTAAAACGATGCCTGATGGAGTACTTTTTTAACGATTTATGATAATACGCATCTTTTTTATGAAATATTTTGAAAATGCGTTAAATAAGCGAATAATGTTTTCCTAACTCATAATTATATGAAAATGGGTAAAAATCGAGTGTATAACTCTCTAAAAGATAATTTATAATAGGGAATAACGGAAAAAAAATGAAAAGATAAAAAAATATGGCCATAAAATATAAAGCATAAAATATAACGTAACAAAGCCAAAAAAAGTGAAGTTTTAAAAAAGGAAAATCCAAAAATGTAGGGCTGCTGGGAGTCAAACCCTGGTGTGCTAATACTTAGATTCTATTTCTAGGCCTTCAACCACTAGACCCAATTTATTCATGTCATTTTTTCCATGCTCATAATATATATCCGTAAATTGCACGTAATGAGGCCCTTTCAAGTTGGAGACCCGGTTCTTGGGCTCAGCCTGAACCGGGCCTTAGCCGCCCTTGATATCAATGATGAAATCTCTGTATTTTTCTGGAAATACGATCATTTTTAGCATCAGGAAAATCACAAGATGAATCGTACCAAGTTAAACGACAACATATATGTTCGATGATAGCGTCGTTTGTTGAACAATTTGGACATGGAAAGTGTCTAACCATGGAGGGTGGAGACTAGCATGGTGTTCTTTTGTTTAAAACACAATCAGTTTGTTGAACAATTTGAACATGGAAAGTGTCTAACCCTGGAGGGTGGGGAGTGGGTACTAGCTTTGTTTAAAACTCAATCATTTCGCAATAGGTATGGCTTGTGATGGGACGACCGGTCATTCTATATATGGGGACCCAAATTAGAAAGTACAGAACCTATCTTTAAACGCTAAATATACCATAATTCGGATTAGATGATTTCTCTCGGTTTCAGCATTGAGAAACACAATACTCCACATATAAATACACTAAGTATACACTAATTTGAATTCGTGTAGCTTTTTAGATAAAAGTGGAAAGTTTTTCTAAGTGGTACATTCGTTTTTTTTATTCTACGTGGTACTCATTATTTAAAAACATCTATAGTACACTTAAATTTAACGAAAACTTCTTAAATTATCCAAAATGATCAAATTTGTCATTTTTTAATATTTAGTTTAGTTTATGTACTTTCTAGTCATTTTTTGGCGATATTTTATCAAACTATTACCACAAATTCCGTTTACTCAATCTTTAGTATATTTTGTTTGATAAATTTCCCCGTTAGAAAACTCAAAATTTATTAATTTGAATATTTTATAAACTATAAAATTTAGGAGTACCATTGATGTTTCTAAAACCCGACATATCATGGGAAAAAAAAATACGAAGACACTATAACCTTTTTACCATTTTTGCACTAGGTAAACTCCGGGCATACATGACACCTAGTTTAGTATTAGTTTTATACCCATAAACATTTTGGGTCAATTATTTAGATGTCGGTTTGAACGAGACTAATGAGTTATTTGATCATGTTTGAACCGAGCATCAAACCTATATATTAGCAAAATTTGTGAAAAAGTTTGAGATACACTTGCGTGGGTATTTTTGATGTCTGTCCAATGTCCATAGAAACGTTCCATGATTTAGACATGGTTAACGAGGTAATTGGAAACTTGGATCAGGCCATTTCGAGTGTTCTAATCACTTCGGAAAAGTATTTCTTAAAATGGTGTTCACGTAGGCTTGAGTTTTCAAAACCTGAAACACGGAACAAACACGCCATTACCAGTGACGTGTCTTTAGCATAGACACGCCATTCTCAGCCATTTACAATGGCGTGTCTTCTTTAGTCACCAAAAAAAAAAATGGCGTGTCTTCTTTACAAAACCCGTCATTTCCAATGACGTGTTTGCTTTTAGTCCATTTTTATAAGTTTGTATTTTCCTACTCACTAGAAACACGCCATTGCCAATGGCGTGTTTCTTCTGTGTTTTTTGTTCGCGAAATCCAAACCTACGTGAACACTATTTTGATAAATAATTTTAAACCCGACCCAAAACAACAAATACTTATTTTTTGAGCATTATTTTAAAAATACATTCTCATTTCGGATCGGGCAATATTAGGATTCACAATTATTTTAGGTAAGATTGATGATGAGAAACTGGTAGCTTGATTCGCTGAAAATTTGGCTCGAGGATGAATACTCAACTAAAAAAAAGAAGCGGTTTGAGTACAACTTTTAACCTAATTATTTTAGAAATTATTATAAAATTGGAGAAATTTTTAGAAATCCACATATAGATCGTTGTAATTAGAAATTTACTTAATTGAAAATCTCGAAAACGGGAAAAAAAATTAACAATTATCACAAGTTATTGCCTATAGGATCGTACAACTACATAAAAAGTGTATTCAATGCGAAAAGTGACAATTTAATATAAAAGTGATTACATTCCTAATCTATAAATAATATAAAAAGGCTAGCTTGAGTATCCATTTGAAGACACGTGGCATCACTATACACTCTCTATACACTTGTGTGAGTATATTGACTTGACTCTCTCTTAATGACTTTTATTTATTTATTTTAATGCTTCAAAATTTATTTCAAATAAATGTTACATGAGAGTTATAGTTAAAGGAGATGAAGAGTTACCATATAAAATGCACTCAATCGGGTGTTTTAATTGTTCCCATTCATTTTCAATGCTATATTAATATACATGCATTAGATTTAGACGGTCCATTTGCTTCCTTGCTTAATCTTCTATCTCTATAAATGGCTTCAACTCAATTGTTTTACCATAACATTTATCATTACAGGTTACAACTCAGGTACTTCCTTTCTTATTGTGATTGGTACATCTTATTTACTTATTTTGGTTTTTAATGTTTGAACTCAATATTATACATTACTCAAAATTGAAAGCTAAACTCTCATATTTGATGATTTCTAATGGTAGTTTTTTTGTTGGATTGTAGTTTTCGACGCACGAAAAAATCTTATTCAAACACTCAATTGCAGTTTGGGACACATGAATGCAATTTTAGACACGGATTATCAGGTAATTAACTATATTGCTTAATACACATTTAGTTTGTTAAATGATACGGAGTATTAATTTCTAAATAGGTGTTTATAAGCGATGTGTGCCAATGAGCGATCGTACTCATGAGTCATGAGCGAGATAGATTATGTTCTATGCTTTCGTTTTGTGGTCAACTAATAAACTTTTCTCTATGACTAACCTTTATTTTAACTAACATTTATGCAGGGATTAAAAGTACAGGTATAATTACCTTACCATGACACACAAAATGTACTAAAAAAAGATTAGAGGAATGGAAGCTCAAATAGAGACGGGTGATGGCTAGAGTACGTGCATACAACATGCATATCTAATATAGTTTGTATAGTAGTAGTTAAACCGTAATCATCATGTTCTCCTAATTAGGACATTGCGTTATCGATTGAGTAAAGTTCTTACACCAAGATGATTAGCTTTGATGTTGCAATTTTTTTTTTCCTTTTACGAATTCATAGAGTAGGGATTGGAATGTGGGAAGTATATATAATCTAATGCATGGTTTGATTTTATATAATGTGATGCGTGGTTTATGACACGGTATATTATCTAATGCATAGTTTAATTTTATGGTCTAAGTGTGACAAACTTTAAATCATGACATTATATGTTATCTAATATGAAGTATGTGATTTGATTTTTTATATATTCATTAGAAGAGATGTACTCCGTAGCATTCAAATTTGTACGCTTAAGACTATTTTCGAACATTATATTGACATAACATATATGCAAACTAAAAAGATGCTTAACATCTTGAGTTACTAAATTTTTTACGGTTTTCACATAATTAAAAATACAAAATTAGAACAAGACTGTGCATTGCACGGGTAACAAAACTAGTTATAAATCGAACATCTTTGATTATAAAATGGACACTAGGTCAATTGGGGTGGGTTTGGGTCGACCAATTCTGATCGAGTCCAGCTCGGGTATGTCATATTATTTTGTTTCGGATTGGGTCTTGTTGTTTCAGGTTGTTTTGGGCTGGAGTTAGTTTCCGGTCATTTTCGAGTCAATGATTAAGAAAACAAATAATTACTTTTAAGTATTATTATCTATCTCCCTTAGTATAGTGTTAATCTTAATTCGCGAGACTAGTTAATTAATCCTGATCAGTAATCAAACAACTAGAATTAAAACGATAATCAAACGATAACCATGCAATTGCAATTCAATTAATTAATCTACCCCTTCTAACAATCCTAGATCCCCTTTCAACCCTAGAAAGGAAATTAGCTACTCATAACAATATTAACAACAACAATAATAATTAAAGTAAACATAATTAACAACAATGAAAGGATGAACAAAGAATAATTAAAGAACTAGAAGGCAATTAAATTGAAAAACGAAGAAAGATTGAAGAATACCGATTACAAGTTGAACTAAAGACAATCGTCTTTGATGAATAAAATCCAGAGGCAAAGAAAGCTAAATTAGGTATTCTAATATTAAAGCATGAAAGCATAAAAAGCATGAAAAAGCATGAAAGACGAGCTTTCCTTTTATAATACAAAAATCTAATTAATTAGGTTAAAGTTTAGGAAAATATGAAAAAGCCGTCGAAAAACTAGGTTGCTCGATCGAGCAAGGGTATGTTGCTAGATCGAGCAACCTTCAACCCGACTCGATCGAGCAAGGCACTATGCTCGGTCGAGCATCCCTTCTTTTCGCTCGTTTCTTCGATATTCTTCATTTCTTCTCTTTCGTTCTCGATTTCCATGTCTAACTTTCAAAGACCCAACTCCGCCATGCTCCATATCAACTCAAAAAGCTCCAAATGCATCTAATCTGCATTAAAACATAATAGAAGCGGCAGAATCGATATTCTAGCTAAAATATCATAGAAATAAGCAAGGAAAGACGGTAAATCGAGCTATATGTAACTAAGGGAAGCATAAAATATGTATATAAATAATGATCATCATATAGTTTGATAATTGAATCTTTATGTTTGACGTGAATGATATTAAGTTTAAGTGTGCTTTTAAATTTGTCATTTCTAGTATTTTTTGTTTAGTTAGAATTATATTTTGTTAGGTCATTTTCGGGTCGGATGGTTTCAGAACAATCATAGCAAGTCAGGTCAGTTCCGGGACAACAAAGCTGGGTCATGTTCGGGTAAGGTCAGATCAATTCGGGTTATGGATCACATTTGGGAGCTGTAGTTGAGTCACTTTCAGGTAGCAGGACAGTCTTTTGGGTTGGTTCAACCGCGTCAGGTTGGTCTTCCGGGTCTAGTTTAGTAGTTTATCATATGGCCACTTTTTGTCCAACGTACCATACTACGGTGTACATAGTTATTGAACAGTTATATATCAGTTGGTCTTGCTTCAGACGGACCATTTTTGTCTGAAACAATAAGACGAGATTTTGTAACCACTTTACAGTTAGATGTAACCACTATTGAAAACAAGTTGATATAAGCCGTGGTTACATTTTATCAAAAAGTGGCAACACAATCTCGTCTTATTTTTCAGACGAAAATATTCCGTCTGAAATAAGAATTTGCGGTTATATATATATACTCCAGTTGAACTCAAGTTTGCGTTTAATCTCACAGGTTTGATAATGAGCACAATATTTTCAAAATCGGGTGTGCTCCATACCTAGTTTTTGTTTCACAAGCATAAGCCAACTTTGCGCTCATGTTCACATCAGCTCGTTATCACCCTTAAATTCGTGTTCACAAATTTTCATTTAAGACGGATATATATGTTTTTAACTCAAGATGGGTCAAGTAGTTACAATAAAATGAAAGCAGAATCCATATATGCAAATATAGGATGATACTTAACTTGTTTAATATTAAAACGGATTAATCCGTCTTAAAAGAAACTTATCGATCCGAGTTTTAGTGTGTAGACGACAAGACAATTAACTTAGTTACAGTTAGACATAACAAAATTGACCAAGCCCGAATAAGTCTACCCGCATCGACCCGACACTTGAACTCAAGACCCGAACCCGAACAGACGCGTTCCAATATAATTCGTCCCGATTTTTTTTTTTTTACAAATTGATTATTATCCACAAATAACTACTTTATAATAGGTGATCCATTTCCTCTTGTTAAAGATGGTCACATTTCGCCTTAAGTTTAAAACTGTCGCATTATTTACTAGGAGTAAATCATACTAAAGACTTTCACATTTCGTCTTAAGTTTAAAACGGGATAAATATGACTTATTTAAGACAAAATATTTTTATTTTTTCAAAAACGTTTAGGTTAAGGGTAAGCCTTACTCATTCGAAGGCCATGGCAGACCACCGGCTTCATTGAGAACTTAAAGTAGTGTTTACAAATCGCCTACCAATGAGAATCGAACCCCCGACTTCATGTTAGAAGGTAGGCTCTTTATCATTAGAGTCAACCCTTGTTTGTATTTAAGACAAAATATAACGAGTATACTTTTCTAGGTTAAAACAGATTATTCCTCTCATAGTCATTTTTATTAAAAAAATGATGACATTTCACCCGTCTTAGCATTTAACCCAAAAAATATCATATCATATCATATCATATCATATCATATATAATAGCTGAAGCCGATGCCTTATATGTCTGCCACGTGTCATAAGCATAAGAAGCTGCCATGTGTACGAAATCATTTCCTACTAATCAAAATAATATTGGTAATTTTGATATTTACGAAAGTTAAAATTTGAACAAAAATACATTCTACTTGCCAAATTTTCTCATTGTATCCGGAGGGTCGACATAAAAATGGAAACAATCTGCATTAAATTATGATAAAATGGGAAACGATCCTTCATTTATATTTGCCTAATTCTTCGCTACTTTTCCTTATCATTTACCCATATTTGCATGATCCTAATTTCATCGAACTAGACTACATATACGAGCTGCAGAAATTATGTCATTGTAGTTTTATATAGTCTGTACATATTTTTCATCTTATTTCTATTTCATTGTAGTTTTATATAGTTTATACACATTTTTCATCTTATTATCTTATGTAAGGCGGTTTTACGAGGGTATTATAGTAAATGTTTTATAGTAAAGAACTTTCTCCTGATTGATAAATTTTGGGGCAATATTTTATACTTTCAGTTGTATTTCTGATAACTACCCTTCCCATGCGTTATACACTTATTATACTCCCTAATACATTGTCGTAGCCTAAGTGCACATTTAAGAAAAACCGATTTTATAATTATAAAAGTAAAAATTTGTTTTTCTAGAATTATTTATATTTATTTTTAAATAAAAATTTATAACATGTTGTATAGGCTAATTATCTTATGTAAGGCGGTTTTACGATAAATTAGTGTAAAAATCCCTTACATTCTACCTAAAAATATCATTCCATAACTTATGTATAAAAATTCCTTACATTCTGTATCATGTGACATAAGTGCACATTTTAGAAAAACCGATTTTATAATTATAAAAGTAAAAATTTATTTTTATAGAATTATTTATATTTATTTTAAAATAAAAATTTATAACATGTTGTATATGCTAATTATCTTATGTAAGGCGATTTTACGATAAATTAGTGTAAAACTCCCCTACATTCTATCTAAAAATACCATTCCATAACTCGGTAGCAATTATATGGGTAGAGAATTTTTTCACAGCTAACTCCTAAGGAGTAAGAGAGCCACAACTAATTTTTCATACTAAATATAGAAAGGGAATAATAA
Organism: Heliosperma pusillum; assembly: GCA_022085475.1. NCBI lineage: Eukaryota > Viridiplantae > Streptophyta > Magnoliopsida > Caryophyllales > Caryophyllaceae > Heliosperma > Heliosperma pusillum. The sequence continues at coordinate 237,517 of JAIUZE010000532.1, forward strand.
AAATGAGATAAATTTTGAAGAAAAAAAGAGTGGAGGGATTATGTTATTTTAATTTTAAAACACCATAAATTCTTGGAAATACAACTTATGTGATAACACGAAATTAGGTAAATGAATAAAAAAGTATAAAGCATGTATATCCTTGATTAAATAAATAAATCTAATCTGTAACACAGGTTTGGCATATGAGGTGATAAAGACGGTCATTATAATTTAGACAAAACTCAAGCTAATTAAGTCGAGCAGCCAGATGAATTTTGATGTACTAGAAAAAAATAGTTTGTGAAATACATTTAAGAAAATCTCTTGGAGAATGATGGGAGAAGGGTTTCAAACATTGTACCGATAAATGGTAGTCAAATAATGGGTTTACATCGTATCCATATAATATTCACCTCAAGCATCAAACTCTAATAAATTCTTCATTAGCGTTGATAAATTTGATGTTCCATCAAGCTTTATCCACTACTGATGATATAAATTGATTGAATCATCACGAATTTTGCTAAAAGAATGAAAACCATAATAATTTAGTAATTTAGAAGGCAAAAGTTAAATTTATAAAATAATAGAGGGAAAAGTCGAGTTAAGTTGCCTTTTTTTTTTAAATACAAAGAGCAGGAGGCATATAAAGTGAACGTGATGCACATCGGGTATGCTTTTAGGGTATGATAGTTACTATATGATGTTGCATATACAAATTTTTATTACTTTATACTCGCCTAGAGGCACATAAAATATTTTTTTTTATTATATGACAATTACAATATTTACATTATTTATAATTCAATTATGAAGATCGTCCCGTGTGGGCACGGATTCAAAGCTAGTTTATCTAAAAAGAGAATTTGCCATTTAATGTGTAGAATACTCGTAAGTTGTAAAGTAGTACTTAATAATTAGAAAAACAAAAACAAAAACAAAAATACTCCCGCTTCACCCTTCTCTGTTTCTTCTTCTTCTCTCCCTCTGTTTCCATGGCTGACCCAATATGCGTCAAAAATTTAACTCCTAGCGATCTTCAGCGTCCGTCTATGAGACTGCCCCATGATTTTAAAGACTTTGTTTCTCTAAAATTAAACGATGACGAAAAATATATAGTAATAAACGGTGGTTCATTTCCACTTTTGATTCTGGATGTCGATTTAAGAAAAAATCAGACCTTATACAATTTCACTTTCAAAGCCATTCAGCGCAATACAGGACGCTTAGAGTACTACCTTAAAGATGAGTGGACAAATTACAAGTCTACCAAGGAATTTATGGCGGGTTCAACCATGGTCTTCAGCTGGGCCAAGAACGGGCGAATGACGGTTAAAACAGGGTTGCTTGGCGAGCTAGCGTCATTGGAAAGTTCGGTCGTGAGGAAGAAGAGGACATAACGCATTATAATTAAATGGGTAATTCCTTTACTTTCAAACCCATTTGAGTTATTTGATAATGTATTCGGAATTCGGATGTGGGTTTCAGTATTCGTTTTATGGGTTTTGGGATGTGGGTTTCAGTATTCGGTTTATGAGTTTTGGTATTCGTTTTATGGGTTTTGGGATGTGGGTTTCAGTATTCGGTTTACGGGTTTTGGTATTCGTTTTATAGGTTTTGGGATGTGGGTTTCAGTATTCGTTTTATGGGTTTTGGTATTCGTTTTTATGGGTTTTGCGATGTGGGTTTCAGTATTCGGTTTACGGGTTTTGGTATTCGTTTTATGGGTTTTGGGATGTGGGTTTCAGTATTCGTTTTATGGGTTTTGGTATTCGTTTTATGGGTTTTGCGATGTGGGTTTCAGTATTCGGTTTACGGGTTTTGGTTTTCGTTTTATGGGTTTTGGGATGTGGGTTTCAGTATTCGGTTTATGGGTTTGGGTATTCGGTCTATGGGTTTTGGTATTCGTTTTATGGGTTTTGCGATGTGGGTTTAAGTATTCGGTTTACGGGTTTTGGTTTTCGTTTTATGGGTTTTGGGATGTGGTTTTCAGTATTCGGTTTATGGGTTTTGGTATTCGTTTTATGGGTTTTGCGATGTGGGTTTAAGTATTCGGTTTACGGGTTTTGGTTTTCGTTTTATGGGTTTTGGGATGTGGGTTTCAGTATTCGGTTTATGGGTTTGGGTATTCGGTTTATGGGTTTCGAGTTTTGGGGGTTGGTATTTGATTATTGGATTTCGGCTTTGGATCTTGGGTTCGAATTTTAACTTTTGAGTTTGGATTTCCAGGTTCCGAGATTTGGGTTTCGGGTTTAGGGTTAGAGATAGCCAGATAGGTATTTGGATTCTTGGGTTGGAGTTTTGGTTTTCGAATTCGAGTTTTGTATAATGGTTTCAGATTTAGGGTTTTCGGGACGGATGGTTTCAGAACAGTCATAGCAAAGTCAGGTTAGTTCCGGGACAACAAAGCTGGGTCATGTTCGGGTAAGGTCGGGTCAATTCGGGTTATGGATCACATTGGGGAACTGTAGTTGAGTCACTTTCAGGTAGCAGGACAGTCTTTTGGGTTGGTTCAACCGCGTCAGGTTGGTCTTCCGGGTCTAGTTTATCATATGGCCACTTTTCGTCCAACGTACCATACTACGGTGTACAAAATAGTTATTGAACAGTTATATATATATGCTCCAGTTGAACTCAAGTTTGCGTTTAATCTCACAGGTTTGATAATGAGCACAATAATTTCAAACTCGGGTGTGCTCCATACCTAGTTTTTGTTTCACAAGCATAAGCCAACTTTACGCTCATGTTCACATCAGCTCGTTATCACCCTTAAATTCGTGTTCACAAATTTTCATTTATGACGGATATATATGTTTTTAACTCAAGATGGGTCAAGTAGTTACAATAAAACGAAAGCATAATCCATATATGCAAATATAGGATGATACTTAACTTGTTTAATATTAAAACGGATTAATCCGTCTTAAAAGAAACTTATCGATCCGAGTTTTAGTGTGTAGACGAAAAGACAATTAACTTAGTTACAGTTAGACATGACAAAATTGACCAAGCCCGAATAAGTGTACCCGCATCGACCCGACACTTGAACTCAAGACCCGAACCCGAACAGACGCGTTCCAATATAACTCGACCCAATTTTTTTTTTTGCAAATTGATTATTATCCACAAATAACTACTTGATAATAGGTGATCCATTTCCTCTTGTTAAAGATGGTCACATTTCGCCTTAAGTTTAAAACGGTCGCATTATTTACTAGGAGTAAATCATACTAAAGACTTTCACATTTCGTCTTAAGTTTAAAACGGGATAAATATGACTTATTTAAGACAAAATATTTTTATTTTTTCAAAAACGTTTAGGTTAAGGGTAGGCCTTACCCATTCGAAGGCCATGGCAGACCACCAGCTTCATTTAGAACTTAAAGTAGTGTTTACAAATCGCCTACCAATGAGAATCGAACCCCCGACTTCATGTTAAAAGGTATGCTCTTTATCATTAGAGTCAACCCTTGTTTGTATTTAAGACAAAATATAACGAGTATAGTTTTCTAGGTTAAAACAGATTATTCCTCTCATAGTCATTTTTATAAAAATAAAATGATGACATTTCACCCGTCTTAGCATTTAACCCAAAAAATATTTATCTAAAAAGAGAATTTGCCATTTAATAATTAATACGTAGCCGATGCCTCATTTTTTCCAAACCTCAACAGAAAAACAAAAACAAAAACAAGAAAACTCCCGCTTCACCCTTCTCTGTTTCTTCTTCTTCTTCTCTCCCTCTGTTTCCATGGCTGACCCAATATGCGTCAAAAATTTAACTCCTCGCGATCTTCAGCGTCCGTCTATGAGATTACCCCATGATTTTAAAGACTTTGTTTCTCTAAAATTCGAGTTTGTCGAGTATCTAGTCGATTTCACAAATTCTTGAATGAGACGGTCCATTTTTATGAAAATTTTATGCATTTAATGCTAATAAATAAGTTGTGTCTATATATAATGGGACCGTCTCACAGTGTGAGAACGTCTTACGCAAGAATTACTAAAGCGATTTTCAGATTTGGTGTTGGATACTCTTTCCTTGGATCATACAAGAGTCCGTATAGTTTATTTTTCCTTGTTAAGACGAAAAATGTGTTTGCGAATGCCAAAACCTCTTATCAATGGTGTACCTACTGTAATAGTTATAGGCTTCTCTTGGTTTTATGTATGATAAAGAGTTGTTAATGGCGGAAAATTGTTTGGGCAGAGAATCTGTTACGCTAACACCACGTTAGTTTGAAAAATTCATCTCACTGAACTTGTTTAGTTTCGAATTGTAACAATTGTTTTTCGCATTATTGAGTCTTTTTTCTTATGCCTCAGGTGGTCAGGAAGCAACATAAGAGGTCGGCGAGGAATGTGATTAATTGTTAGGGTGAGTTACATTCACATCAACTTCGTTACTATCCAGAGGGAGGCCTCTAACACGCCTCTAACACGGTTGATTGGCTAATAACTGTGTAGACTAAGCAAAAAAGTTGAGCAATGAAATATACACTATGATTCATGCTTGCTTGTGCAGGAAATTAAGCCTACATGATGATAATAATACTGATATGTGGCGTGCAATTGCACATGTTATTAGAAATTTGTAATGTTGCTTTTGTAGTCGCATTCTCTTGTTTAAGTGCTTTGTAGTTTTCTTACCTGCTTCAAGTAATTACGCAAAAAATGGTGTTTCATTTATGTAGTTGGAACATTTGTGCAGTGCATTTGATAAACATTCACTTGTCTCATGCAGAAGGATAAAGAGATTGTATAAAGATGATGCAGACTAAAGATACAACTTTGTTAAGGCCGGAGGTTTCACACGCTCGTGAAGGATTGTAGTTAGTACATTTGTGCAATCAAACTTGTGTAGGATTATAGCGAGTACATTTGTGCAGCCAAACTCGTGTAGGATTGTAGCTAGAATTTTGTGCAGCTGATGTTAATACACCAATAGCATGATACATCTCTACACTGGTCTTACGACACTTTTAATTACCCGAACAAGCTTATCATTCCTTTGTAATGTGCTAGACTTTGTTGTTTCATTGATCTCAGTACATTTCCGTTGATTACTATTGATACGAGTAAACCAAGGTTGTAGCAGGTGTACTAAAGTACTAGTACAAAAACCTGCATTGAAAAATTTTCACTTCCCTTTTTTTCTGTCTTGTAACTATTGTTTAGGCGCTTATTGTTTGGGAGAATGTGCTCCGAATTTTGGTTATTTTCGGTTAAATGCTAGAAGCAGGTTGGCTAGATAGTTTCAGTAATCTGTAAAAGTGTGAGTAAGAGATATCTGAAATCATATCTTGAATTAAGTGGAAATAATAGCATTAGTGTATGGCTGATGCTGATGTAAAGCTTGTTGCTCGTTCGGTTCTTTTTGCTGTTGTGGGGACTGCTGGACAACATTATACACTTTCCAGAGACTGGTTATTCTGGACAACATTGTGGAATCGTGAATGTAAACATACCGATAAATGGTACTGAGAAGGCAACTAGAACTCTGGAAGTAATTGACTCATGGAAGCAATACAGGAGGGTAGGAGACGTCCTAGAGGCTAATGTCTTATATGAAGTCTGGTGCCATTTCAGTCCATATCAAGTTTTCAGATGATTTCATCTCACAATAATTGACTGCAAAACACATCCATGGCATCAAATAGGTTGGTCTCAACATACTAGTACGAGAATGCAAGACTAGTTGCCCACCTATATGCAAGACGTATCTTTCTTTTTCGTACGGAGTCTAAAAAGCGTAAAATTTTCAATTCAAACAAGTTTAACTATAAAAAAACGTTTATTTTCCGGCAAGTTATAGGGTCTCAAGATCTCACTGCTCTAAAACCATTGGATATCGACTATCTTCATTCTGCATATTACTTGGGCAATGACTAGTCATTTGCCAATATATACCTCTCATCTCGAAATGAAAAATCCCAATTGATGATGTTAAAAAGTTACCATTTGTTCATCTTTTATTGCATACCTCTTACAAAAATAAAAAGGGAGTATAAAACAAGAAATGGGTATTATTCCGTCTCACTCACTGTTTACCTTTAATGTAAAATCTCTCACACAAATAAACAAAGATGGATAGACAAAGTAACGACGTGAAGAATAATATCAGAACCTTTTACAAATAATAATAAACTCCGTTTCATGTTGTCGATTCACCTTTCATATTTCTTAAATCATACACTACCGCTACCGCTACCACTACCACTAGCAACTCTCAAATCTCTCCTCTTCTTCTATAACAAAAGTCACAAATCTACTCCCTCTCATTCATTTGTTTGCCTTTTATATTTTTTGTGAGGAATATTTTAGTTAAAGACAAAAATAATTGATACGAAGGGATAATATAACAAGCACGCAAGAAATGAGAGAGTATATTGTTTCAGCTGGTCAACGGACCACAAATTATAACGAGAAAATGTGTATTATATATATATATATATATATAAAATAAAATGTGATTTCGCAAATTATTACTCTCTTCGTCTCAATTATTTGTTTGTCTTTAATTAAAATATTTCTCACAAAGAACATAAAAGGGCAACAAATGAATGAGATGGAGGAAGTAATTGTTAAATAATACTCTTAGCTACAAGTATATGTTATCATAAAGTAATCATATTTCTCCATTTCGTTTTGTGAGGCATCATAATTGAGAACAATTAGTCTTGCTTGTGACGGATCTATCCGTTACAAGCTTGTGACGGATCTATCCGTTACATGCCTCTCATAAGTTTGCAAGTGGGAGGGCATGTGACGGGTTGGATCCCTCCCACTTGCAAGCTTGTGAGAGGAATCTGATCCGTCACAAGCTTGCAACGGATAGTGACCATCACAAATGATAATTTGTGAATTGACAATGTGTGATTGTACTCCCAATTGGCCAGTTCCGTCCATGATCACTAGAAAACCTATCAAACCTTTATTTTTGAACAAAGTAGAATTTGTGATAGGAGTAAATGATTGCCTCCTATATTACCACATGCCTAATAATCTTAATATTAGCACTACATAAATTTTCATTTAAAGCGGATATTATCCGTTTTAAGCTTCAAACGGATTAAATAGTTATCACTTTTAAAGATAAAAAAAAATAAAAGACCTAAATATTAAAGAAGACTTATCTTTTATCTATGTCATTGACATATATTTATCCAATTTTAATCTAAAAACGAATATATCCGTCTTATTAAGAAAGACTTATGTGTTGTCAATTTACATGACAAATTTACATATTCACATACACGCACACTAGTTCAAGTATCACATCATTTATACCAAACTTTGGTCCTTCACTAATCACGTTTTTTCTATGTTCTACACTTCTACTCTTAAATGTAAACGCGTTGACCACCCCATTTTCTTTCATTGACCATTTTAGTCCATTACTCTTCCTTTCTTCCCATATATATACACTCCCTCAACTCCAAATATTACTTAGATCACACCTTTAAATCCCAAAAAAAACACAAAATTACCATAAATAAATAAATAATATAAAATAAAATAAAATTCATAATTTATTTGAATTTATAGCAAAAAAAAATGTTAGGGGTTAAGGAAATAATGGGCACATCAATAATGCAAAAATCATCATTAATATCATCAAAAAAGTTGATCCAAATATCCCATAATATTAATAGAAAGTGCCCATTTGTTACTAATCCAATGAAAGGAAGGAAATTAATGAATAAATCAATAGTAATTAAGAGTGCAATTAGTGAAGATTATAATTTGATTAAAGAATCATCAGAGAAATCTAATCTGGGTTATGATGATGATCAATCAGGAAGAGCTAAAGTGAAGGTTAGAGCAGTTGTAACAGTAAGGAATAAGATTAAGGAAGATTTGAAAGAAGCTCTTGTTAAACATTTGGATAATTTTACTGATAAAATTGGTAGAAATGTTGTTCTTCAGCTTGTTAGTACTGATATTAATCCAAGTATGTTTCTTTCTTTCCTTGTGTTTTTCTATGTTTGCTTGATTCTTGCTTCTCTTACATCGTTTCTGAAGATGTATTAGTCTAGTGGTTATAACGGAGTTTTTAATCATTTACAATAAGTGGATTAGATATTTGAAGTTAGGGTGCGAAAAATTTTAGCAAGTGAGAACTAGTAATATACGTTAGGGCGATATTAATGCTGACGTGGATTGAATCTTAGCCATGAGTACTACAGCGCAGCATGACTTTACCAATTAAGCGAGCTGACCCTGCTGGAAATATGATCATTTTAAAGTAGAAACAATCCAAGCTAAATTTTGTCGAGATTAAATCTATAGTTTGTGATAATGTTTGTTTAAGGTGTAATGTGAGGTGCAAATACAACTAAATAATCTATTCAATTATAAATTTGTTGATTCAATGACATAGTGAGTAGTGACAATTGCCAATTTAATTATTGATGTTTTTTGGTGTGTACCTAAATTTTAGTGTAGACTTAGTATTTGTCTCATTGTGGCAGTTGAATCAATTAATTTTTATAATAATCTTTGTGAAAATCAATTAGGCATGGGTTATAGCCTTATAGGAGTAGCTCAATCTCATACGTTTTTAATAGTGGTGGAGTTTGTTCGCATTCGAAGATTTTTAGGGGACAAATTATTAATCGACTTATTCAAAATCTTAACTAGAAAATAAAAATTTTCTATTGTTTAGGTTACGACCGCCCCTACTAGTTCCGTCACTAGGATGAGATATATTTTTAATCAGGTTTTCTATATGGTTGGAAAAGGAGTTACTGTCTTACTGGGACGTTTTTGATGCTGACGGAATGTTAGATACAGTTTTAAAACAATTTATTTTTAATAATTTTATACTCCATATTAAGTAGCTAGGAATCTAGGATTATATTCATTGTGTATTTAGAGTATGAGCCGACACATTAGATTACTCATCTTGTGGTGAGTTTGGTAAGGAGGAATGACAATTAAAGTTATGACGTACAATAATATTGCTTTTCCTAGTCCAATTAATAATGCCAATATATTTGGGGTATGGTATGCAACTTGGTACTTGATTTATTACACCAATCCTTTATGAATATTTTCGAACTTAATTACTTTACCCGCTAAATTATAAAGCACAAATGCACAATATATCCCGACATTTGTTACAAATCATAAAGCAAAATAACATAACGCCAGTAAATTAATTATAGTAAGTTTATACAACCGTCTTGGCCTAATATATTTGTACGGTCTTCTAATACATTTCTCGTTTAGGTGACCCATCGTAATTACCAGTCAGCAAATTATACTTTATCAAATAAGATCGAAATAATGTTATTAGTCTACTAATTGCACCTAAGAGGCTAGGAATTTAGTCAAAATTTAGAAAATTTTCTACGTACCAGAATTTTATGGTCAAATGTCAATGTATGATTTATTTAATATTAATAAAGTCAACATTTTTATTTGCATTCAGGAGAAAGAAGACCAAAGAGAAGTGATGAAGCAGTATTGAAAGACTGGTCCAAAAAATCAAACATGAAAGCTGAAAGAGTTAATTATTCAGCTGAATTTGTTGTGGACTCTAATTTTGGTATTCCTGGTGCAATTTTAATTACTAATAAACATCAACAAGAATTTTTTTTAGAAAGTATTACACTTGAAGGTTTCGGATGTGGAACGCTTCATTTCCCGTGCAATTCGTGGGTACAATCGTTCAATGACATTAAAACTCGACGGATCTTTTTCCATAATAAGGTATCGTATCCTATATAAATTAATTTTTGTCATATCGAGTTCTTGTTAAGATATTTTTGTTCAATGTTAGAGATCATTAATGAGTTTAAATTATTTGATTAGGTGGTTCGTGGTTGAATGTTACTTAAAAAATGACATATACCTATTTTGTTAGAAAAATAGTTGATGTAGATGTGACGAATTTGTCGATATGGTCATTCGTGGCGTATATAGAAATGAATTAGCTCCTCAAGTAGGAGTCATGAAAAAAAGGGTATCTTTAAAGATTTCATTGGATAAATATGTTATTTTTCCACATTAAATATCCATGTCAATTAAACTTTATTATTCTTGAAAAGATGTCTATCTGTAGGAGATAAGTCTAAGTGATTAAATTAGCATGATTTGTTAGTTGAAAGTACTCAATAGAATGAAGTTAATTATGGATGATGAGATCAACGATAATTAAAATATTTTCGTGGAAAATAGGATGAAACTGGGTAAGTTAGGTAAAAAAGGCTATGGTGTCGACAAGTTAAAATCACTTATTTTATTCATGTCTGAATCGTGATATTGGTAGGGCTCGACAAACAAAATCGCGATATTGGTAGCGTTCAACAAATTATTCTTTGTAAAATGATGTGAAATGGCATGGATGCATGTTCTAGCTGTTATTATTAAGGTATAAAAGCATGGATTGATTCTCGGACTCTCAACTATCGCTTTAAGTTTTTCATTGGTGTCGAAGCCTCATGATCCCGAGGCCCTAAGTTCAAATCCTTGTGCATTACATTCAACTTAGGAGCTTTGACGTCAAAACAAGTGTACACAAGATTGTTTTGGAATTCATAAAGAGAAAAAAAAATTCCAAAAGTTGGAAGATTAAATTGAAAGTCTTTAAGAAAATTCATACAAGTACAGTTGACTAAATACTTGCCGTATTAATCTTCCTCTCTTCTTTGCATTTTGTTGATCATACTTAACCTTTTGACTATTTGTTTATGGGAAATTGCCTGGTAATTATTCTTACTTTGATTAGAGTCGCTTTCGAGTTTCGAGTTTCCGACTTTCCGTCCTTGAATATTCATATAGGCTGGTGAAAATATGCATGATTGCTTTAGAGATGTCACTTTATTTGATAGGACCCTCCTCTTCATATTGTATGCTGCTTTTGGAAGATTTATATGCATGTTTTTTTTTTTGGGTGGTCATGTTTTGCGTTTGAATCATACTTTTTTTTTCTTTGTTTCGTGCCCACTTATGCACCTTCCACTTACATTCTTCAAAGATGTTATCATGATAGACTCGGAATAATTTCGCCCACATGAAATCCCGTAAAATATGGTTTTCGTTCTGTTAATGTATGGACCTTGAAAATTGACCAGTTAAGTTTCAATATAATCATCGTATACTTCCCGGATTTTGATATAGAAGATACAAAAGCGCAAAGGACAGTAGCAGTTTGAAGTTTAAGGCCATGTTATCATTGTAATCTTCGTATAACATAAGCTGAAATCGTCTTCAGACATAGTTTGTGTAGTTTAAATGTTCTCTTGAATTTCGTCCCTTCTAAATTTAAACTGTTCAAAGTTTTTGTACTACAGAAAGTCTACAACATCCGTGTTTTATTACATTCTCTTTACAGTTTTGCGCGACTATCCTTAATTCTTCCCCAAAATCTTATACTCTATGTTTGATAAATGCAGCCCTATCTGCCGCATGAGACGCCTGCAGGGCTCAGAGCGTTAAGGGAGAAGGAGTTGAAAGATTTAAGGGGCGATGGCACAGGAGAGAGGAAAATGTCTGACAGGATTTACGATTATGATGTCTATAATGACTTGGGGAACCCAGATAAGGGAACGGAGTCAACCCGACCCATTCTTGGAGGCAAAGCGATCCCATACCCAAGACGGTGTCGTACTGGCCGCCCTCCTAGTGAAACTGGTATGGAGTTGTCATTTCATCCTTTTTATCACATTTAATGTTTTTTTTCCCGGTTTAAAGAGAGCTTCAGCTCACAAGGCAGTTTTGATGTTGACGGGTTTCAAAAGTGGGTCATAAGTACCATCCTTTACTGAATTCGTATATGTAGTAAGTTGGTAACATGAGGTTCTCAACTTTTGCGTAGATTTGAGTATTGAGAGCCGTGTGGAGAAGCCATTACCAATATATGTTCCAAGGGATGAACAATTTGAAGAGTCGAAGGCTGGGGCGTTCTCGTTTTGTAGGCTGAAGGCTGTCCTTCACAACTTGCTACCTTCCTTGACCACCAACATTTCCTCTAAGCATGATTTCACAGGGTTTAAGCATCTTGACACCCTGTTCAATGAAGGGTTGCTGCTCAACCTAGGTTTGCATGACGATCTTCTTAAGAAATTGCCCGAGTTTGTTAGTAAAATACAGACAACAAGTCAAGGGTTACTCAAATTCGACGTCCCTGCTATAATTGCCAGTAAGTCTCTAAAACCACTGCTTTATGCACCTTAAATATATTATCCGGTGATTAAGTTTTTTGGGGGGTTACAAAACACTGACCGGGTGAATTACAGAGGATAAACTGGCTTGGGCGCGTGATGATGAATTTGCAAGGCAATTTCTAGCTGGTGTCAACCCGGTAAGCATCGAGAGAATGACATGCTTTCCACCCGTAAGCAAGCTCGATCCAGAACATTATGGTCCTGTTGAATCTTCTCTAAAAGAAGAGCACATTAAGGGATACCTCGATGGGATGTCAGTTCAAGAGGTATACACTCGACATTTTAACAATTTTCTATCTTAGGACATTACGCTATCAATTTACTCAGTTAATTGATTCATGTTCCTTCTTTTCAGGCTCTAGATGCTAACAGGCTATTCATAGTGGACTATCATGACATATATCTCCCTTTCCTAGAGGGCATAAATTCTCTTGATGGCCGGAAATCTTATGCAACAAGGACGGTGTTCTTCTTGACCTCGCTTGGCACCCTTAAGCCGATTGCCATTGAGCTCACCTTGCCGCATTCAGGGCCCAATTCCAAATCTAAAAGGGTTGTGAGTCCTCCAGTTGACGCTACGTCTAACTGGATTTGGCAGCTTGCCAAAGCTCACGTCTGTGCCAATGACGCCGGTGTACACCAACTCGTCCATCACTGGTGAGTAGTAAACTGTCCTCCAAAAAAATTACGCTTTATTAGTATCCTCATAATTGACGAGATTTTCTTGCTGAAAATACTTCAGGTTGAGAACGCATGCAGCATTGGAGCCATTCATCCTGTCAGCCCACAGGCAATTGAGTTACATGCATCCTATTTATAAACTGTTGGACCCACATATGAGATATACATTGCATATCAATGCTCTTGCTCGGCAGGTCCTAATCAACGGGGATGGTGTAATTGAGGCGTCTTTCACCCCTGGCCGCTATTTCATGGAGATTAGTGCAACTGCCTACAAGGATTGGCGCTTTGATATGGAAGGCCTCCCCTATGACCTTGTTCGAAGGTATGAAAATTCACATAAACTAATCCCCAGTTATTTTTACTACGAGTAAACTGGCCCGAGTGTCTAATAATATTGTTTTCCGTGTTGTAATACAGAGGAATTGCGGTACCAGACAGCACCCAACCGCATGGACTGAAGCTTTTGCTCCAGGATTACCCATACGCAGCTGATGGACTTCTAATATGGGATGCAATTAATAATTGGGTTCGAGACTATGTGAACCATTACTACACCGACTCCAATCTAGTGTCCGAGGACAAAGAGCTCCAATCTTGGTACCGTGAGGCCGTACATGTGGGCCATGCGGACTTGAGCGACGCACCCTGGTGGCCAGACCTTAATACCCCCGAGGACCTAGTCAAGATTCTGACTACACTCATCTGGTTAGCCTCAGCGCAACACGCTTCCTTAAATTTTGGGCAGTACCCATATGGCGGGTATGCCCCAAACCGCCCTGTTCTAATGCGTAGATTGATCCCGGATGAGAAGGATCCAGAGTACACTAGCTTCCTGGCTGACCCGCAGAGGTTCTACCTATCTGCTCTTCCTAGTGTGCTACAAACTAGTAAGTTCATCGCGGTCATTGACACCCTTTCGACTCACGCTCCCGATGAGGAATACTTGGGAGAGCGAGCCCAACCATCGACATGGACCGGGGACCCCGAGATCATGGGTAAGTTCTTCGAGTTCTCGTCTGAGATACGTCGTATCGAGAAGGAGATTGATAGGAGGAACATGGATCCTAGCCTTAGGAACAGATGTGGGGCTGGTGTCATACCATATGAGCTCATGGCTCCTAGCTCTGAGCCTGGTGTTACATGTAGAGGTGTGCCTAATAGCATTACTATTTGAAGGCTTAAGTTGGGCTTTAAATTTGTTTGGGCTTATTGGGCCTAAGCCCATTATTCCACTATTTGGATTTGTGTCTAATTGTTATCTCCAAATATTAGTATGTGTTAGGGGCTTAATTAGAGCCTTAGAGTTAGAGGGATTAATTAGATGAGAACTTGAGTGTGTGTGTGTTATAGCTTGTACATGTAGAGAACATTATTTTGTATGGGAATGGTCAAAACCATTAAAATAATCTAGTATATATATAGCACTTGAATAACTTATTTTGTACGAATGAAGGAATATCTTGAACTTTTTGTAATTGTTAAATTTCGCATACAATTTTACAATGTCTAATACTTTTTGTTTATTACTTTTCTAAAATCTGCGTAACCGACCGTCATACATATAACATATTTACTGACAGATTGGTGTTTTCTCAAAGTAGTGATAAAAAAAACATGCAATTAATGGTTTGATGATTATGGATCGTAACTCGCACATATCACAAGTAATTCTCTATTTTTCAAATTTTGGGGAGATCAGGAATTTTGTTCATTTGAATGCCTTTTTCTAATTGAATGCAATTTAATGAACAACTAGTCTCTCTTGTGATGTAAATATTTGTCATATTGTTACAGCGGGTCAAATATTACCTATTTAGATAGATAATGACAAAGCATTGTTATTCTCAAGGTCGTTGTTTGCTTTTGCTTTTTTCCAATCTAAGTGAGTATGACGAATATATTATATATGCATTACAAATAAGAATTTTGTGTTGAAGGAATGTTTTACCATATCTTCTACATAAAAAATTGTTGATACAATGTAACAATGTGGAAAGAGTATCTCAATTTTTACTTTCTTTTTTGGTAAAACGTAGGATATATTATAGCTCCACATAACAAGTTACATCCATGATTGTCCCAAGACTCCCAACAAACAAACACCAAATACAAATGATCCCAAAAAGATTACATATAATTAGCTTTGTAAATTCTTATTTCAGAGGAACAATTTCCGCCTGAAAAATAAGACGAGATTATGTTGCCACTTTTTTGGTAAAATGTAATTAACTACAGCTTATGACAACTTGTTTTCAATAGCGGTCACATCTAGCTGTGAAAGGATTACAAAATCACGTCCTACTGCTTTAGATCAAAATGATCCGTCTGAAGTAAGACCAATTGAATTAGCTTTAATCTTTTGTGTCCAAAGAGCATCAATGGAATGGATGCTACTGGTATTCCTGCTCCAAAACGCTCAAGAACGATCTCCATAACTGTTCTGACTTGAACTTTGGGATACATAGAACATTTTTTTAGCTTTTATATATACTCGAACACGCCCGCCCCATAACATGAATGGTTATTTGGGCTTGAAGTGTAGATGCAACTGCAGACCTCCCCATACTTACTTAAGCTGATGGTTGCAGCTCCAAGATCGATTTATACTCTAACAACTATATTGTTAGGGTTGGTCCAACTTCCAGTGTCTACCTACTCCAACTATAGAAATAACAAACCTATCTTAACCGAACCCCATGTTTTCCATTCTTTCTTTAGTTAACAACCTTCTATGCATAATAATCTAGTAAATAAATGCATGTTTGTGTTTGATTGCACATGTGATATGTTCCAAGTAAAACGAAACCAAGGGATAGTTGGATGCTGAACACTCAGCATCAATTATCACCTTAAGGTTTTGGTTGAAATACTTCATCCAACATGATATCAGAGCTAGTGTAATCGACGATCACATATTTAAAGTGAAATTTCAGCATATAATATTTGATTTCGATGGTTCAACTAATACTTACTTTAACTTTTTAAGTAAATATTTTTTCAAGACCAACTACAATATGCTTCAATCCATGATTTTCCTTTATTAATTAAAACTTGAAGGCGGTATAATTGTGGACCATTCACTCATTTTATTACTTAATTAAAGGTTTAAGATGAAACAAAGAAATTCCTAAGGAATGAACACGTGATTCTAATTCCTAGGGAACTAACACATGATTCTTATGATCATCATAATTAAGAAAAGACACAATGTAAAAACACCTCAAAGTTTCATTAATATGAATATATTATTAATATGACAAAGTAAGATTCCAACTATAGATTTTTTTTTTAAATGTCTACCAATAACAATGCAATTGTCCTACGCATAAGTCTTATTATCTACCTAACCTTAAGTCCACATACACTATATGCATGCAATAATACTTTTCCAACTATTTTCCTTCTTGTTTCACCCTTATATATACAATCCCAAACCTAAACATTTTAGGCCAACTAACTCACTATAACCTAAAACAAAAACAAAAAAAAAAACATCATCTCTACATTAATAAAAACCTTAGCAAAACAAAAAAAAAAAACAAAAAAAAACAAAAAAAAAAAAATTAAAAAAATTAAGAAAAACCTAGCTAGCTTATGGAAGTACTAACTTGTGTGTCATATGTAGGTGTATGGCTAATAACAATAGCCCTACTACTACTCTCAAACCGGCCGGGCCGCCACCGTAAACTTAACCTACCACCCGGCCCAAAACCATGGCCTATAATTGGGAACTTCAACCTCATTGGGTCCCTCCCACACCGGTCCCTAGACGAGTTATCCCATAAATACGGTCCTATAATGATGGTACGATTTGGGTCATTTCCAACGGTAGTAGCATCATCAGTCGAAATGGCGAGGTTATTTCTTAAAACCCATGATGTAGCCTTTGCGGACCGGCCTAAAACCGCGGCTGGGAAATATACAACGTACAATTATTCGGATATAACATGGTCACAATACGGTCCATATTGGAGACAAGCGCGAAAAATGTGTTTAATGGAGTTATTTAGTGCTAAGAGGTTGGAATCATATGAGTATATACGTATAGAAGAGCTTAATTCAATGTTAAGAGGTGTTTTTGAGGTTAGTGGAAAACCAACATTAATTAAAGATCATCTTACTAATTTGAGCTTAAATGTGATTAGTAGGATGGTGTTAGGGAAAAGGTATTTAGACAAAGGAGAAAGCTCAATTGTTACGCCTCGCGAATTCAAAACAATGCTTGATGAATTGTTCTTGTTAAATGGAGTGTTTAATCTTGGTGATTGGATACCTTGTATAAAATGGTTAGATGTTCAAGGTTATGTGAAGAGAATGAAGGTTTTAGGTAAGAAATTTGATAGGTTTATGGAACATGTTTTGGATGAACATAATGCAAGGAAACTTAAAGAGAAGGAAGATTGGGTTCCTAAAGATATGGTTGATGTTTTGTTGTTACTTGCTCATGATCCTAACCTTGAAGTTAAGCTTGAGAGAATTGGAGTCAAAGCTTTTACTCAGGTATGATAACTTCTACCGCTGGTCTCTCTTGTGACGGGTTACAAATTGTGATAGACAAAATGTGACTATTTTATGATAAATAATACGAGTAACTATTTATAAATTCTTATTTATCAGATAACGGTTACATTTTATCATAAAAATCGTCACATTTCTCCGGCACAATATGTGACACGTCACAAATGGGAATTTGTGTAACTTCTGATACCTTTAATAATAAGTTTTTTTTTCCATTTTTTGAAAAAAAATTAGGCGTGATTTGATTAAATTATACTCAGTTGATATGTCTGTCTAAATTTGATTTTAGTCATTTTTCATTGTAACTTTTCACAGATTTCACCAAGCATTTAATATTTGAGTTGTTTTTATTTTAGCGACAAGAGATTAATAAGGGCGCAATTTCAAATCACGAGTTCGTATTTACGTATATATATTATGTTAAACATCGTATTCAATAATTTGATTTTACACTCACTTGTGAAATGTTCCATCTGAAAACTTATCTAATGTTTATTTGAGCAAGTTTTTTTTTTGTACTTAAAATGAAAATGTAAAAAGCTTCCATTTTTTGGTCTCATGTTAACTGATGCTATAAAACGTGGTACTTTAAGTTCGTACCATAACATCAGACAATGACAATTCCAGAGACGATTAATTAACAATTTGCGTAACACAATTTGTCAAATTTTAACTAGAAACGCTACTACTCCGTCTTAATTAGGTTTGAAATTAATGCGATTGCGAATTGGTCTCCGTTAAGACGAATTATTAGGTTTTGTGACCATTTTACAACAAAATGCGACTACTTTTAAAAAAACAAGTTACATAAGTTGTAACACTAGCTGTATTATTGTGTTATATTTTACCATAACACAATCACAAAACCCGGTCTTTGTTTCAGACGAATTTCATGTGTATGAAACAAGAAAGTGTGGTTGCTATAAATCTATAATGCATCTATGACGAAACACAAATTCTTATTTCAGACGGACTAATTCCGTCTGAAAAATAAGACGGGATTATGTTGCCACTTTTTGATAAAATGTAACCACAGCTTATATTAACTTGTCTTCAATAGTGGTTACATCTAACTGTAAAGTGGTTACAAAATCCCGTCTTATTGCTTCAGACCAAAATGGTCCGTCTGAAGCAAGACCAACTGATGACGAAATTGCATGAATATACAATGCATATACACGTCATACATTAACTTGTCCTATAAAAAGTAGAAGGTTACGTAGAGGCATCCAAAGTTGCCCCTTTAGTAAACTTTTTTTGTGTTTTGGAGAAAATCCTTTAGTAAAACTTGGCAAGTTGCTAATGTATGGATTATTAAGGAAATGGACTAATAGAGGACGAGATTGACAAGGAAACATTAATTTAAAAATTACTCTTGTTATTCAATTGTTTACCTTTTATGAGAAGCAATTTTAATTAAAGGTAAACAAATGTTTGAGACGGAGGGAGTATTATCTTGTAGGTCAATTGGTGACAACCTCTCGCGTAATGGCTAATTACATTGTTTAAATTTAATCCTAAAAGTTAATTACAGGATCTAATTGCGGGAGGTACTGAGAGCTCGGCTGTGACGGTAGAGTGGGCTATGTCGGAATTGCTAAGGAAACCGGAAATCATAGCCAAGGCAACCAAAGAGCTCGATCGAGTGATCGGAAAGTTAAGATGGGTCCAAGAGAAGGACATACAAAACTTGCCATACATCCGAGCAATAGTCAAAGAAACAATGAGGCTACACCCTGTCGCGCCAATGCTCGTGCCTCGCATATCGCGACAAGATGTACAAATTCATGGGTACGATATCCTAAAAGGGTCCTTAATACTAGTGAACACTTTCACTATACAAAGAGACCCTAATGTGTACGAGAAACCCAAAGAATTTAGACCCGAGAGGTTTATTGGGAAAAACATTGATGTAAAAGGACACGATTTTGAATTGTTACCGTTCGGGTCGGGTAGAAGGATGTGTCCCGGGTATAGTCTTGGTCTTAAGGTTATTGAATCAAGTTTGGCAAATCTAATTCATGGATTCACGTGGAAATTGCCTCAAAATATGAAGCCAAAGGATGTTAATATGGAAGAAATATATGGGCTTTCAAATCCTAAGAAAATTCCTTTGATTACTTGTGCTAAGCCTAGACTTCCTCGTCACTTGTACTATAGTATGTGATACTAGTATGATGTATTTATGTTAGCGTAGTTTTATTGCCGCTTTAAAATGTGTAACGTTTTACCTTTTTCTTTTGACGTTATCATTTATCTATATTTATGGTACGTGTAGGTATTACAACTGTTCAATCTCCGAGATTAGTAGGTTGTAAATATTAGAAATCACGGTAAATTGGGTTGAGATAAAAAAAATATAGAATAGAGTAATGTGAAAAAGGTGATTTCATTCAAATTATTTTTTTGAATGTCTTACATCATAATAGGTCATTTGCTTATATATAGGAAATAAAAAGGAAATACAATAATTAGAAAAAGTTGCTAAACTAGCCCTCACATAATTTTGGTGTGTATTATTATTCACCCCATGGAATAATACTTGTTCCTAGGATAAAAAAAACAAACGTGTTTTTAGAAAGACGCGTCCTTGTCCTCAAGCATCAAAGACAAACGATGTATGTTCTTAGAAAGACACAACAAAACACATTGAGTATATATAAATATAAATAGCGTCATACTTGTTAAACCATTTTATGGCTGCCCTTAGATTCTCCTTGATTAACCAAGATGATAATTTCTTGCGCTCTAGCATCATAATACTTACTCCATATATATTAGTACCTTCGTGATCACCAAAATGAATGAAATTTTGCAGCAACTCTTGTATAAGACATGAATATTATTTGGTTCCGATGGTCCAGTATATACTCCAATAGAACAACGGAAAATTCCACGTTACTACCAAATTTGACATTTTGCCCGAAATATCCAAATTTTTTACCCGAAAACCTTTGAGTGGCCATAACTCGGGTTTACAAACTTGTAAAATGACAATTTTTTTTTTCAAATTGTTCATCTTTCAGAGAGCTACGATTTGAAAAAAAAATTAGCGAGTTCTGAACTTGTGACCAAGAGATATGCCACTCAAAGTTTGTTCGGTAAAAAAAACTTTGACATACGAAAACTCCGAGTTTGAAAAAAAAAATCGTCATTTTCCGAGTTTGTAAGCCCGAGTTATGGTTACTCAAAGTTTTTTGGGTAAAAATTTTGGATATTTCGAGCAAAACGTCAAAGTTGGAAAGTACCGTGAGAATTTTCCGATAGAACAATTCGATAAATGAATCTATTTGGTTCCACTGGTCCAAGTGTCCAACTACATGATCAGTGACTACTAACTATAGTGACAAATGTCTAACACGGATCACGCAGACAAGAACCAAACTCTAAGTCGTCGTAGAAAACAATAATGATACTGTAGTAGACTTGGACTAGT
Source organism: Heliosperma pusillum (assembly GCA_022085475.1). Classification (NCBI taxonomy): domain Eukaryota; kingdom Viridiplantae; phylum Streptophyta; class Magnoliopsida; order Caryophyllales; family Caryophyllaceae; genus Heliosperma; species Heliosperma pusillum. Next base: position 258,310 of record JAIUZE010000532.1, read on the forward strand.
TTTTTTTGTAGTGAGCTCAAATGTTGATATTGGCAAAATATTTCTTTTGACCAAAGGAGAAAACATATCTTATATGTATTTAATACTTTATCTATCTCGGTCAATAAAATAAGTATAAACTATTCGGCGGAAGTAGGACATGAGTTTTTACCTTAAAGATCCTCTTCAAACCAATTCAAGGACCATCATCTTCTTAACGCACGACCTAGCCCACGGGCCAGGCACGGCCTGAGCCCATGGTTGGTCGGGCCACGGTGGGGGTGTGGGATTTCGGGCCCAACACGAAACAATTTTTTGGGCAAGGGGTTGGGCCTGGATCGGGCTAAATTTTCGGCTGACACGATGGGCCGACATGAAGCACGTCACGAACCAGGTCATTACTTGCTCTATAATTAGTAAGTCAAATAAACAAGATCATCGCATGAACACTTTCCTCCTTGTTGGTCCGGGTTCTTTGATCCCCGAGACCAACGATTCAGCTTCCAAAGTCGCCTTACATCGGTTTGTGCCGCCTTAAGTTTTTACCTTAAAGATCCTCTTCAAACCAATTCAAGGACCATCATCTTCTTAACGCACGACCTAGCCCACTGGCCAGGCACGACCTGAGCCCATGGTTGGCCGGGCCACGGTGGGGGTGTGGGATTTCGGGCCCAACACGAAACAATTTTTTGGGCAAGAGGTTGGGCCTGGATCGGGCTAAATTTTTGGCTGACACGATGGGCCGACATGAAGCACGTCACGAACCAGGTCATTACTTGCTCTATAATTAGTACGTCAAATAAACAAGATCATCGCATGAACACTTTCCTCCTTGTTGGTCCGGGTTCTTTGATCCCCGAGACCAACGATTCAGCTTCCAAAGTCCGCCTTACATCGGTTTGTTGCCTGCCTTACAGTTTTGATTACCTTAAGATCCTCTTCAACCAATTCAAGGACCATCATCTTCTTAACGCACGACCTAGCCCACTGGCCAGGCACGACCTGAGCCCATGGTTGGCCGGGCCACGGTGGGGGTGTGGGATTTCGGGCCCAACACGAAACAATTTTTTGGGCAAGAGGTTGGGCTTGGATCGGGCTAAATTTTTGGCTGACACGATGGGCCGACATGAAGCACGTCACGAACCAGGTCATTACTTGCTCTATAATTAGTACGTCAAATAAACAAGATCATCGCATGAACACTTTCCTCCTTGTTGGTCCGGGTTCTTTGATCCCCGAGACCAACGATTCAGCTTCCACAGCCGCCTTACATCGGTTTGTGCCACCTTCGTAAATAGATATGGCGTCAAGCCGTCAACACATTCCAAATGCATTGTTGCTTAGCTCTAGTGAGCTAGGGCAAATTGTTGTGCGGAAGAATTGATATCTCTTGTTACACACATGGTGCATCAGTGTCCACGAATCGCAGTAGTACAATATTATTCGATTTGGGCCAAGTCAAATCCCATGGATTTACTCTTATAATTCTTCTCAAAATGTCGTCACACCTGGACAATATTTTTGAAATAAAATAACGAGGTCGTCACACCTTTAACTTTGATTAATTAGTTAGTTTTTAATATTTAATTAGTATTCTCTCAATATAATCCATATAACAATAAATAAAATAAAAATATTGTATATATAGTTATTTTGATATTCAATCATGACATATTTAATAACTGGTTGGTCTTCTTTCAGACGGGATATTTTTTGTCTGAACTAATAAAACGGGGTTTTATACCCAGTTTAACGCTAAATCCTAAATATAACCACGTATGGAAAACAAGTTATCATTAGTTGTTACAATGGTTGCATTATAGTTGTTATATTTGACAATAAAATAGGCACAAAACCCCATTTTAAGGTTCAGACCAAAATAAGTCCGTTTAAAACAAGAATTAATGTTTAATAACACCCTTTTGTAGAGTAATAAATAGTCGAAGCGTAATTACAATTTATCGCCAAAAAGTAAGTAGAAAAGTAGAGTAAGGCCATGTTATTTTGGACTTAAAGTCGTCTCCTTTAAGTTTAGCTCAAATCTTATAAGTTCAGTTTAGAAAAGTTCAACAAAATTAAGTTAAGTTCACTTCGGATCCTATAAGTTTAGAAAAGTTCATATCCTATAAGCAGTGGCGGTCTGGCGGATCCACGTGGGGTATCGGAGGGTCACGTGCCACCCCCCTTTTCCAAAAAAAAAAAAGAAATTGATGTTTGCTATTTGCGTTATAGTTTGAAAATAAGAATATATAAAAATTAGTGTAACAAGTAATCAGGTAATAGTTAGTGATCCAGTGGTATGAGACTTCAATTTCACACTGGTGACCCAGGTTCAAAACCCCCTTGAGCAGAATTTCTATTGTTTTGTTTTTTGTTCATGTAATGACAATTAGGGTATGTTCTAAATAGGCTTCAACCTGAAAGTCATATTAATGAAAATTTAATATTTTAACCACTTTGACTTTAAAGTCTACTACATAATAAGTAAATAAATAAATTTAAAACTACTATAGTATATTTCAAGAGCCATTAATTTGTATTGTGTTTTCTTAAAAATTATAGACGATTTTAATGACTCATTAAGTATTGATCGGGATTGACATTTTTTCTATTAAAACTATACTACTCCCACAGGCCACAACCCTTCAATTTTACTAAAGAATATTGCGAAATTAAATAGTTATTTGAATGACATTTGAAACTATATCAATTTGCGTTGTATGTTATTTAATTGTCGGCAATTTTAATCAAGAGATACCAAATGAAGATGGATATTTTAAAAATACACCATCGAAAAATTGCAATTTTTTTTTTCCTCACATAACTTTTTTCCCTCATGTGTACAATACATAGTAGTGTAAAAAGGAATAGCTTCTGGTCGTCTATATATATTTTAAATGGATTAAAAAATGTGGTCGAGCTCTTAAAAGAGAATACAATAAACGGAAAATACTTGTAAAAAAAATTTGTGCCCCCCAACCTGCAAATCCTAGGTCCGCCACTGCCTATAAGTTCAGTTCAGAAAAGTTTAGCAAAATTAAGTTCAATTCAGATCAAATCTTATTAGTTTAAAAAAGTAGATTGTATAAGTTCAGTTTAGAAAAATTTAACAAAATTAAGACGAAAAGAACATGATCTAACCGGAGGATACAAGTTTTGTGACTACTACTAGAGAAGTCGAAGAGTGGTCGGTAGAGAAAGTCAGAAATATAAACTAGATTTATTGCTATCTTTATGAATTGACGTGATTTTTATGTTAATAATACATTAATACATCATTTTTGTCCTTAAATTGTTGAATTTGACAGGAACAAACTTTTGACAAATTTAACTTAAATTCCTACTTGTATTTCCAAGTGATCTGACAGTAAGACACCTAAGAGGCTAAGAAGGAACGCAAATAGCATCATGCATGCATCCTTAGCTTGGCATCAACCGATTAAGACAGACAAAGTATTTATACTAAAAACAAGGATGTGCAAAATATGGCTAGTTAATTAGATGGTGATGTTGATCGCATCCTCTTTTACATGCCTCCTTTATAATCAGCCGCCGACGGTTATTACTTATTAGACCATCCCCAAGCAAGGTCATGACAATTAATTAGATGGTCCTTTAATTGCCACCCTAGGCTAATCCTGGTCCAACTCGATCCATTTGGTTCTTGTCAATTCACGGTCGGTGGTGTGCACTTGTGCCGGCCTAAACAAGGGAATGTGGGTTTTGTGCCGCGTGTTTGCTGTGTCTCGGTGACATGGAAATGGCGGCCCAGACTCACACATCCCACGACTCATAGCGTGCTATATCGTGTTGTGTCGTGCTTGGGCGTGTCCTCAAAAATCTTTTACTTTAGCCTTATTTCTTTGTATATTGAGTTTGCTCTGACGTGCCAAAGCTAGCGTGTTGTCGTGCATGTGCTAGGCACAACCTTTTTTTTCCTCAAACTTCGGCCCACACAAGATTCTTGGCCTGCCGTATCGTGTTGGATCGTGTGAGTCTGCCTAACAGCTCGCGTGCCTACTTCCATCTTTATGTGGATACAAGAGAAATGCTTATTAATGTCATTGTTAAAATTGTTTATTTTTAAATTTTGATATGTAAAGACTTTTTTTTTCTATAGTTGTTATTGTAAAAGTAGATTATTTTTACTATACTTGTTATTGACAAAGTGGATTACATTTATTGTAATTTGTAACCTTCTCTTTTTACAATAGATTAAAATATCATTGATTTTGCTTGAACTATTATATTACACAATATATGATAGTTGAATCGGTTGGCCCCCTTCATGTTTATTTCTTGCAAGTAGATTGTGTGAAATGGTCATTCGAATCGGTCTTAGTCGCGATGAATGTTTAGGGCAAGATTATTGGTGAATCTTGACTCTTGAGACAATACTCACTCAAGACTCTTAATAATGTACCTAAGTGTTGACAAAGTATTAAGTTGAGTCTTGAAAATCAAGACTAAGGAGCTTAAGACTTTGTGAGGTCTTAACACATATTTTAAATAAAGACATCCAATGAATGAATACCATGTGACATAATTTTTTTTATTCTTTCTTTTTGCACAACATTTTTCTAGTGCGGTGAAAAAATAGAGTTTGAGATGAGTCTGACTGATAATATATAGAGTTTAAGGTGAGTCTAAGCTGAGTCTGAAAAAAAAAAAGTTAGTGAAAATCTGATGTGGCAGAGTCTTAAGAATTTGATAAGTCTTACCAATAATCATACCCTTATGTGAATGTTATGTACAATCATTTTAAATATGTAAGGTTACTCGAAATAATGAGAACCCACTTGTTCAATAGTCGAAAGAAAACACTAAAGATAAAGATAGTGCACTACAATCATCACCAAACATTGGATAAACCTATTAAGAGAATATAATAAAACAATTATTGATTGTTAATCAATCATCATATCATCAAATACAATAATCAAATACAATAATATGGAGTAACTCTTTGGCCAAGCTTATCTATGATCTATGATAGTCCTACTCATCTCTAATAAATTGACAAGTTATCCACTACACTTATAGCTTTCTATCTAATAAAAATTGCAATAGCAAACTTAAGTTTTATGTGGAGTAGTAGACACTTCTTTTTAATTTTGCCTAGTCAAATTATATTCATTTCAATAATCATGCTCTACATTTCCCCACAAAAGATACAACATTACACTAAAGGATGATAATGATTGTTGACCTAATTAAAATTTTGTTATCCTACTTTCTCCATCCCGATCATTAATGTAAGTTTTTCTATATATATCCTCGATTGTTATTTACTGTTTTTGTTTTAGGTGGTATGTACATATTTTTTTTTCACAAGCAGTTTACTTTTTAGTTTTTATATGTCGTAGAAATTTCTCGTTCTTCTAATAGTTTCTCTACCAATAGTGAACATACAGAACATCACAAATTCTCTACCAATAGTTTAAAATGGGTCAACCCGTCTTAAATAAGAGTTTTTGATAAAACATACTCGGTAGTAAGTAAGATAATTTGAATTTGTCAACAACATATCTATAAAGTCTTCCTACACAAAAATGTTTAATCCATCGAAAATGATCTTACATAAACTGATATTCCGTATAACCTCAACCGACTCGATTAACCCGTTTACCGGTCTAGCTTTTACTTTTACTCTCTAAGTCTCAACTTCACATTCATGCATATCCGTATGAAATAGAGAGCCAAAGATAATTGCAAATTTGTAAGTAAAATAAAAATAAAAATAGTCAGAAATTGTGGTCAAGATTCCATGAATATCATGAAAAAAAGCATGCGTTGATTCCAGAATTTCTCAAGGGTAATATCGTCATTTCACTGTCTCCCTTTTCCTGGCCCCTGAAATAAAATTAAAACACTTCAATAAAGATGAAGATGAACCCTAAATAATCAAAATCAAAATTAAAAATCCCCAAATTATATCTTCAACCTCCAACAACAATTCTCAAATTAAAAAAAAACCCATTAAAATTAACATCATATTATATTATATTATATTATTATATTATAATTATAATTAATTTGAAGCTCCATTAATGGCGGTATCAACAATAGCACTATACGCAACATCACCAAGTACTGTATGCTCAACACCACATCATCCATGTTCAATTACCGCCACTGCCACGTCATCATACGATTTTGATCTAATTTCCACGTCACCGACAACCACCGCCACGTCATCATCTCCGATGATCGGCGGATTATCCCGACTGCTGTCGTCATCGTCCACGTCATCTCCGATCGCGTCAACTAGTAGCGCCGCATGTTACGGCGGCGACGACCACCACCACCATCAGAGTAGTCCGGTTTCGGTTTTACATGGTCCGGTCGGACCGGGATCCAGTTCGTTTAGGAGTGGTTCGAGTGGGTTGTTTAGTGGGTTTGTTAGGAGTGCGGTGGTGGGGAGTAAGGCAGCGTCGGCGGCGGCGGTGTGTTTGGATGATCGGGAATTAGGGTTAAGGTTAGGGTTAGGGTTTGGGGAATTGACTTTTGATATGGAGGATGGTGATGGTGATGGTGTAGTAGAGAGTTTGTTGAGTGATGCTCAAAGGAGGCATAAGGTGTTTTATGATGAATTTGTTGTTAAAGCGTTTTACGAGGCCGAAAAGGCTCACCGAGGCCAGGTAATTGTTCTAAAGGAGTATAAAATCCGATTCCTCTTATCCCGCAATTTACGGTAGCCCCTAGGCATTGAGCCTCTGAGTAATAGTGTTGTTGTATTTGATTGTGCTTGATTAGTGAAGTTTTGAAAAAAAGTTAATTGGTGTATTTGCTGGATGTTAGAAAGTCTTGATCTTTTCTGATTAGTTTAGTTTTTAGATAGAATGTCGAGGCATCGCGGTTGTTGACTTGTAGAATTTGATTTTGTTTGATTAGTGAAATCATGTAGCAAGGATAGTGTTCCTGGTGCTTGATTTTGTTAGTGTGTTTCTTGGATGTTGGAAAGTGAAGTAGTAATCTTTCTTTATTTTAGTTGGATTTTTTTAACGGAGCTTAGATATTCGATGGAATGTTGTTTTTGGAGTGGAATTGTGGGCATTGTTAGTGATGTGTATTGAGAAATGTTTAGTCTTTTGAAGTTTTAAGGAAAGTTTATGTTGCCTATGGATGTTTTGAAATGTTTTGCTCTGTGTTAAATTGTTAATTGGTGAATATATGCCAATTGTTTTAGGTTTCTTTTTCGGAGTTTTGATGACTAAAAGTTGTAGTAAGAGGTGTTTGCAAGATTTGATTTCTGTATGACTGTTTAAGCTGAGTGAGTGTGGGAGTTTTAATCCAGATTTTGGGATCTTTTCTTTCATTACTGAAAACTGAAATCAAGAAATAAGTACATGGGTTAGTTGTACAATTCAGACCTTGATGTGTCGTGTGATCTTATGACTTGGAAGTTTAACCTTTGATCTTATTCGGACGAGTAAAATTCTGCTGCCCCTATTGAGCTTTGTGGTCAGGGGTTATGAATGAATTTGTGCAACTATCATGTTGTATGAGTTCTGAAGCTTGTGTTTTCGGTATTTGCCTGTGTAGAGGAGAGCAAGTGGGCACCTGTATTTGCAGCACTGTGTGGAAACTGCGGTGCTTCTGGCTACAATTGGAGCAAACTCAACTGTTGTAGCAGCTGGGTTGTTGCATGACACGATCGATGATTCTTTTCTCACTTATGACTACATTTTGGACATTTTCGGAGCAGGAGTGGCGGATTTAGTCATCGGGGTAAGGTTTCTTGTGATTTATTCTGTCGTTTTCTTGTGCGTTGTTCATATGAGCTATAAGATAATTGAGTTGAGTTTTGCAAGCATTGATGTGGATTCATAGAGAAATTAAATATTATGTGGAGGCTTTGACTAAGCATATTGATTTATAGAAAAGTTGGAATATTATGAAGAGGCTTTGACTTGGGATGTGGATTCATAGATAATTTGGAATATTATGAAGAGGCTTTGACTATGCATGCGGATTCAGAAAAGTTGAAAACTTACTTATCCTCTCTGGAATGCTCTAGTTTCAACTTTTCATGCAGATTTTGCCATTAATCAGGAATCGGAAAGAGGAGGGAAGAGCTAAAATATCCTTGTTTGGATAGTTGGTTGAGTTGGAGGGAAGGGAGGGATTTATCTTCCTACAAGCTAAATTAAAGCTTTCACGAAGGAACGATTAGGAAAGAAAACATCTTACCTTCATTCCCTCTCTTTTCCTTCTACAATTTTATCCAAACAAGCCCTTAGTATCTAGATTTATTGTGTCCCTTGGTACTGGAGCTGGTTGTGTGATTATCTCGGCACGGCTATGTTTTGGTTGCTCTTATCCTGGTAAAAAAGCCAAAAAAATGATCATACATCGAGTCGTATGAAAATTTTGAATCCACTGTTGTCCTTTGAATATGCTCCAGTTTGTACTTCAGCAACAATATTGATTCATTTTGGTGTCGTTCATCATTACTTCAGGTGTCAAAACTTAGCCACTTGAGCAAGCTAGCACGTGATAATAATACAGCTCACAAAACCGTTGAAGCAGATCGACTGCATACCATGTTTCTTGCGGTGGCTGATACTAGGGCAGTTCTTATTAAATTGGCAGATAGGTTACATAACATGATGACGCTCGATGCATTGCCCCTCCACAAACAACAGCGGTTTGCCAAGGAGACATTGGAGATATTTGCTCCATTGTCTAATAGACTTGGTATTTCCACTTGGAAAGAGCAGCTAGAAAACTTGTGTTTTAAGCATTTGTACCCGAATGAGCATGAAGAATTGGCCTCCAAGCTTGTCAAGGCTTTTGACCAAACGGTTATCGAGTCCGCTACTGAGAAACTCGACAAAGCTCTGAAAATCGAGGATATATCATATCAAGACTTGTCTGGTCGTCACAAAAGCTTATATAGTATCTACCGCAAAATGCTTAAGTATGATCTCACTTTATCCTTCCCCCTGCCTTTTCTTTTATACCCAGTACCTTAGCGAGAAATCATAATTAAGCTGATCCCAAACTTAAATGTGTAGGAAGAAACTGACGATGGATAAGGTTCATGATATTCATGGTTTGCGATTGATTGTTGAGAATGAGGACGACTGTTTTAAAGCCCTGAAAGTCGTTCACAAGCTTTGGCCTGAAGTGCCGGGGAAGCTCAAGAATTACATTGATCGTCCAAAGTTTAATGGGTATGCTACTGTTCTATTTCATCATATCAGACTTGATATTATCTCGATCACAAATTTATTTGTACTATTTTGCTTTGGTGGTAACCGTCGTCGAGACTTTGAGTCTTTGACAATTAAGTTCTCCCAATTAAGTGAAAATATTAAAAATTGTAATGTTTGATTTATAAGAACCACCACATTCATAATACGCCGTATCCTGAATAAAAATCCATAATTCTTGTATATTGCTAGAATATCGTTAAAGTTGACACGATTTGACAACCAAATGGGATTGAGGAACTTCTAGCTTATCTGGTTATTCTTCATAATTGGTTTTTGTTTGTTATATGTAGGTATCGGTCTCTACACACTGTTGTGGTTGGTGAAGGAATGGTTCCACTGGAAGTTCAAATCCGAACCAGGGAAATGCACCTGCAAGCAGAATTTGGATTTGCTGCCCACTGGAGGTACAAGGAGGGCGATTGCAAGCACTCATCTTTTGTACTTCAAATGGTTGAGTGGGCTAGGTGGGTTGTCACTTGGCATTGTGAGACTATGAACAGGGACCGTTCCCCTGATTCCCTCACGCTGCCATGTAAGTTCCCGACTCACTCTGCGGACTGCCCGTATTCGTACGAGCCCGTGACTAATCAAGACGGGCCGGTATTCGTTATCTTGATAGAGAATGAAAAGGTTAGTCTTCCTTCATCCAGCCTTTCCGCTTATTGGTCCCATTTAGTGATTAAATGATGTGTAAATCTGTCAAAATGATCTTTCTGAACTATTCTTTTCATCCATATATGGTCCTCTTTCCTCTCACAATAAGGACAGCTTAAAAATATAAGGACAGCGTAAAAAGGGTGAGGGTGTTTCTTGTTGCGGTTTCAATCAAGGGGTAATTACACGCCAACCCCGAAATATAACGAAAGACACGTGGTAGTTCCATAGATTTGTTCATGATAAATTGCAAATAATTATTAGCATGTGAGCTTCGTGAAACCCTGTGAACAGGGTAATTCTAAATCTAGCTCTTTAGGCTATATTCTGTTAACTCTTTAAAATATCGTAATGTGAGTTTTGCAAGCCTTTATGGCTACAGCGACTTGAGGACAAACGATGAACTAAAAGCTTGTTATGCTATTCACTACGGTGAACTTGTGCTTTGCCGAATTTTCTTTAAATCAATAGTGTTGCATACGTGTGGTTATGATATTTTTGTAAAGCAAGGAATCTGTGGTTTTCACTGTAGATGTCCGTCCAAGAGTTCCCGACAAACTCAACCATGATGCATCTTTTAGAGAGAACAGGCAACGGTAGCCCCCGCTGGACACCATATGGCTTCCCGATGAAGGAAGATTTGAGGCCCCGTCTCAACCACGAGCCCGTAAGTGATCCTTCTTGCAAATTAAAAATGGGAGATGTCATCGAGCTAACTCCAGCTATTCCCGACAAGTCTCTGGTCGAATACAGGGAAGAAATACAACGTATGTACAATCGTGGTCAATCTGTATCAATGCCAGGTGTGGCTGCCAGACGTCCTAGCGTTGTTGGCTGGAGAAGCTGACCAAGAATGAACAGTAGGGTTACAGTCGAATAACACAGTGCTTTATGCGTGTACATAGATCATTTGTACATAACAAGACCCTTCCTTGTGTTGTATGTTGGGAATGTATTCTTAAAGAAAGGGAAAATTGTGAAAGCATTCCCACATGTAGATTGTATATGTTACGCTTCCACGCCTTAAGGCAAGGCAAATTCCAACCACCCCTGGTTTTCCCTTCAATATCAATCCGAACATTGTAATATATGATCCATATATGTTAGTTTCATCTTTTTTTTCGTTGCCGTATGTTGGCAACTTGGTATATATTTGTGACGAATTTAATCTGTCGAAATGAAGAAGAAACATGTGAAGGCGTGCCCTTTTGTGGCATCATCGTGCCATTGGATGACATGTACTTCCGATACCACCTTCTCACATATTACGTAATTCTCTCCCTCTCACACGTTGTGCAGGACTTGTACTCTGCATGTGAAATGAGAATATTGAATACCACTCGGTGGTGCTCTGTCGTCATCCATGAACAAATTTACGCCATCTATCCTGAAATATTGTGTCGATACTTAAACTCACGACACGGTGACATAGCGCACGCTCTAGAACACCCTTTCTGAACTTAATAATAAAACTTTTAAAGTAAGTACTACGTCTGTAACGCGATCCATGAGTAGTTACTTAAAAAACACCATTTCTGAACATAGAGGAAACTTATACGCATCTGATTAACCTCAGCATGCAGAAATATCACGTTAAACATCACCCATTATTGACGTGATCATCAAGGATTAATACATATAATAACTCAAATCATTCTAAAAACATACCCTTCTTCTAAAACTCAATTAAACTCTTTAATTAATCAATGGATTATGCAAAAATAGTTCAACAGTATACAATTACAGCAGTCAGAGTTATTTTGCAGGTTCTATCTTTTATACCCAAGTTAAAGAATGTGACTATATTTGTTACTACGGCTAACTTTGTGTTGTCTTCATATTATTATTTGTGTTTTGGCCTTTCACCTTACTCTTTTGATTTGGATGATGAAACCACTATGCATTATTGGGTGTCCAAGCATCGTCGTCGTGGTTTGCCTAATTTGGTCCTCGTCCATGGTTGTGGCGGTGATGCCCGTTGGCAATTCGCTCTCCAGGCATGTTCATATTATTATTTGTTCATCTATGTTTTATGCTCAATAATTTTAATTTAGATTACGGTCGTTTGGAATGTGGGTTAGGTTGGGTCGGATTGAGTTATATATCAAATTCGGTTCAATTAATGCTATTATTGGGCATTGCGCCTCCGTGATGAGTCGTGTTTTAGTAAGTGGTTCCTGACGGACGGTCGTTTGGAATGTGGGTTAGGTTGGGTCGGATTGAGTTATATCTCAAATTCGGTTCAATTAATGCTATTATTGGGCATTGCGCCTCCGTGATGAGTCGTGTTTTAGTAAGTGGTTCCTGACGTCTATTCAATTGAGTTTGAGTCAAGTCATTCCGTGTCGTGATTTTGGTTACTTGGGTGTGTATCGATTAACTTATACTCCATATGGTTTCAAATTAGCCATTCTTGGTCTTCTCGGTCAAATGATTTATACAAGCAGTTCACATTTGAATTGTTCCTGCCTCCTGGGATCACGAGTCAGGTATTCAAGTAGGTAAATTTTACGTCTCTATACCTTGGGAGTTATCGAGTCACTCAAGTTTAGCCGTTTTTTTATTGTGTGAAGGGAGTCACTCGGGTGATTGTGACGAGGTTCGAACCTAGGTCATGAGTATCACATCTCATAACTTTACCAAATGACCTAGTTAATATTCGCGGTTATAGCCATTTTGTTGAATATATGCTAATCCAGCTCGATTTGGTGTAACATAGAAATCCAGTTTTGTTTCACATTTATTAGGCTTAATCTAACAAGATTGTGCAGATGAAATCACTATCAAAATCATTCAACATTTACATGCCAGATTTACTGTTCTATGGTAAATCACACACAAACTTCACGGACCGTTCACCCGGATTTCAAGCCAAGTGTATAATGGAAGGACTAAAGAGGGGATTTGGTTTGGAAAGGTGCTCAGTTTACGGGATCAGCTATGGCGGGTGGGTTACCTATCGAATGGCCGAGATGTATCCTCGAGAAGTCGAGATGGTCGTGATTGTTAGTTCAGGCATAGGCGCTACCACTGATCAGAAATGGGAGCTGCTAAAGCAAGTACCGATGCCAATAGAGAAATTGGTTGTACCGCAAGACCCTGATGCACTCAGATTATTGGTTAAAAAATCTGTTTACATGTATGATTTGAACTGGGTTCCTGATTTCATACTCTGGGAGTTCATAAGGGTGAGCTTTGCTAATTGCTAAAGCAGATTATAGTCAGCATTTCTAATACTAACCTTTGTTACCAATACCATTTTTTAAAGATGTCAACAATATATATTATTTCATTTCAAAACTGCTTTGAACTTTTGGCGGCTCTTACTGATGATGGTTAACAGAGTTGGACATACGTAGTCTTACCCTTGTATCACAGAAATTAACGTTTTGACTTGGTTACATTGGTTTTGTGATCCTATAGGTGATGGATGATAAGAAAAGGGGGGCAAAAGAAGAGCTTATTTTGTACTTAATGTCAGAAGAAACAGATTCTAAGATTTCTATTTTGTCACAGGTATATTTATTGCAAAAAAAACAACAAAAATAAATCTACCATTTACTCAATCAAAAGTTCTTTTTAAAGGGTATTCGTATCCGACAAAACGGTTTCTTTATTATATTTCTTCCGATAAGCACAAACAGTGTAGCGAGTCCTTTCGCTTTCATG
>JAIUZE010000533.1:0-23794 GCA_022085475.1 Heliosperma pusillum
TTATCATAACCCCCTTAGATCTCAATTTCTCATATCATCGATGAGAATTTATGTGTGCATTTTTGTACAATAACAAAATATTTCGGAGAGTAACATATAATGCAGTTGGATTTTAATGTGCTGAATCACAATGCCCAATTTAGGAGATCAACGATTTTATATAATAATCAAAATGTGATTTCTGATCACAAGAACTACTCAGAAAAATCATTATGTGGCTACAAGCCATTCAATAGAGTGTCAATCCATACACAAACATTTCAGTTCTTTATTAAACTTCTGAGTAATGTTTATATCTGTAACAACCCGAAAAGTACCCAATTTTTCTAGTAAAAATATTTACTAACACTTTTCAGCAGACTTAAGTTTTTAAAATAGAATTTATTGTTTCGAGTCGTATTTTGAAATTCCGAGTTCGTATTTGGAATTTCTGAGAGATTTCATGAAAATCCCGTTTTTAGTCATCTTTGACTTTCCTTGACTTTTAAGTCGTCTTTGACTTTTCTTGACTTTTTAAAGTCGTCATTGACTTTTCTTGACTTTTAAGTCGTCATAAACTTTTCTTGACTTTTAAGTCATCTTTGACTTTTCTTGACTTTTAAGTCAACTTTGACTTTCGTTTACTTTTCCCGACTCGCCTCGTAATTTTAAAGACCGAAAGTATATTTGAAAAATAATAAATTTAATTTATTTTTATTAAGATTTATTTGAATTTATGATAATTTAATATAATTATTTTGAATTTATTCGGGATTAAAGAATAACTTTTACGGTTTAATCCCGAACGTCATTTAACTATTCCCGAGTCAACTTAAATCCCGAAACAACCCCGAAACTCGACTTTGGCATGAGTCACACGCCTATGTCATCTTTTTCCACTCACCTTAAGATCTTTTGATTAATATGATTAAACTAATAATAATATCTAAGATATTTACAACTTTATCGATCCGTCCGTTTAAATTACGCAAATCGAGCAAAATCAGACCCGGTTCCTACCTATTTCACACGGCTCTTCCACCTCTCTTAGACCATGATATTTTCATTTCTTTTGATTAAAATAACATAATATCTTGATATTTAATTTAATTAACTTAATATTTAATCAATTACCGTAATATAATTATTAAACCCGAGTCAATTCCGTAACAACAATTTCAAAACCCGACTCCATACTCCCTCTATATTTACACGGCTCCCTCATCACCCACTACTCACTAACAACTTTTCATTTTACAACAAATCAACTTAAGATCAAATTAATCGTTCTTCATTCGTTCTTCATTCGTTCTTCATTTGTTCTTCGTCGTTCTTGAGCAAAATCATCATAAAACCTTCATTTCTTAATTAAATCCGTCCTAACTTATATTTCTAGAACCTCCTCTTCGCTCTACATCTTCAAGTACGGTTTTATTTCAAATCCGACAAAATCGTTTTCAACATTTAATTATGGAAAATCAAGTTTAAGTTCTAATAATGTTTTTCTTGTCATTTCTTATAGGGGAAGATTTTGAAGACGAGTTTGGTGACTCGTATATTTTGGGTGAAGATTAGTAGACGGGTTTTTCTTATTTTATACTTCTTATTTTGGTGCTAATTGATCTTGCTAGCTAAGGTAACGATTCCGAGTTACTCGCGATTTAATGTTACATAGCTTTTGTTTCTTTTGTTTTGGTTCATCTTTTGTTCTTATGTTTTTGGTTTATGTTGTTGATTTATGATTTTTAGTTAGTAACATGATAAGTAGTTATTTTTATTATGTTGTATGAATAATTAGCATGATTAGTGTTCTTGACAAATTTGTATGATTTGTTCATAATCATGATTTTTGTATGGATGGTTGTTAAAATGGTTGTTTGTTAATTAAACATGTTGGAAATCTTTTGGTGTTTGTTTGTGGGTAGAACCGTGTGAAGGGGCTAGAGAACCGACCCAAACCAGGCCCGGTCCAGGCCGGTCTGGGTTGGTCCATGGTGGGTCCGTGAGTTGGCTTGGGAGTTGTGTCGATGTTTGATTTTTTTTGTTGTTGTTTTGACGGGTTTTAAATATGTTAAACATGCGGGAAAATATTAAGAAACGGTGTTAGAAATTTAATCAAAACAGCCCAAACCAGGCCCGTGGGCCCAGTCCAGGCCCATGTTTGGTCTCGGCCCAAATCAGCCCGTGGGTCCCTCCCTTGGTCTTATGACGGTTTTTGAGTTATTGCCATTTTATCGTGTTTTGTAATATTTAGCAAGTGGGAAATGTTAATAAGTAAAATATTTAATTAAAAAGGTTTTTCATAAAATTATTATTTCTCACATGTTAGAAATTATAATACGAGATCGTAGTTTAAATTTATATCCTTTAAGTCAAGCGGGTTTTTCGTAAGATTAATAATTCACATGTTAGAAGTTTTAATAAAATAACATGTAATGTATATGATGAATTTATGTTCAAGTCTATGTGGTAAAGACTCTGTTTCTAGCCGGTTTGACCAAACGGGTTTGGTCAAACTAAGATCTAGTCAGCCCAGTTTTGACTGATGACCCGTCGCGGGACTCGGGTCGGGGATTTGTCTTCAAGTAAGGTTTTATTTAATGAATGAATGAGCCTTAGTAGATACGAGGCGATATGATATTTGAATATGATTTATATGCAATTAGTCACATGATAGGAAGTTTTTCCCGTGACTGTTTAATGGTATGATATATGTCGTGTTGACTAAGTACCCATAGAGAATTATGAGTATATGGCGTCTTGACCATTCTAATTCTAAATGAGTATCTTGGACCATGACATTGATAGGCCATACTATCTTTAACGAGCATACGGAGTTTACCGCTTGATAGCTTTTGTGTCACGGCCTGGGGGGCTTATCTCCAAGTCGGGGCATGGCTGCCTAATCCATTTTGGGAATGGAGCCAGCTTAAGTACTAGCCATCTCTGCTTAGGGGGTCGCCTAGTAGAGTTTCTCATGTACGGTTATGTCATGAGACGGGGAATGGAATAGCTGTTGTCGCTAGGTCTGATCATTCTAGGACTAGGATGTTTTCCTACCTTGTGGTATAGCCTCGAGTTACAGAAGTCGACTATTGACTGTTCTAAGAACTTATGCCTGTTTCTAGACGTATTGGTCTTTCATGTTTGTATGATTCTATGAATCTTAGAAGGTGAGATGCAAGCCGGCTAAGGTTGATAGAGTTTGGATTACCGATTGTTAACTGATTCACATGATTTCGTGTTGATTAGGGTTTGAGTGTATCATGGCCATGTTAACGGTAACCTCTGAGCTAGCATACCAGCTTCCCTACCTCGTGTTATAGTTTATTATCGGATTCACATGATAGTTTTCATATGATAGGTTATATGTTAGTTAATTGTTTCATAACATGAAAAGCATATCATATATGTTAAGGTTTTGTATTTTCCATATACATTGCTTTTATGTTATTCATGTTTAATTAAACTCGACATTTCGTGGCTGGGAGAACTCGGAGTTACTCCCCACTGACTGTGGCTTCCGTGTTTATATTTCATGCGGTTGGCAGGTTTGTGATGCATACATTGGGTACATTGACGAGCTAGCGAGCGAAGTATTTACCTTGGACCTATATTCGGTTCTTTAGGATTGTATATTATTATACACTCTTTTATTTCCGTATTTATACGGGAGATATGTCTCCCGTCTTGTATATTTCTTTTGTATAATATTGTTTCCGTTTTGTAATGAACCTTTGTATTTATGACACCTTCGTTATGTATTCTCATCTTTTATTTAGTTAAATTATTTTTTTTTCTTTCCGCAAATTTGAGGGTGTCACAATGACAGTGGACATCAACTACTACCTTACACTGACAATGAATTGGTGAAGTTTGTTTGGCAAAGGAGAGCAAAGAAAGACTTAGAGTAAGCAACTCTTACTGAGTTCTCATATTTACTTAAATTTTGTTTTTTGAATTCGTATCCATTGTGATATATATATACTAATTGCATTTTTATAAATATGTAAGTGTGGCTATGGTGTCGACGGAGTGGATGGAAGTTACCAAAATAGCTTTGCAGTCGTTTAGACCACGTGCCTTTCTTATGGATCAGGTAAGTAGCATCTTAAGTTCCTTTTTGAAGTTCATTTCCATGCTCATGTTTCACTATCTTTGAACATGTTTTATTTTTTTCACGTATCGTTTTTCCTAACAAATTTTATTTTGTAGGTCATTGATATGTTTGGAATTAAGTCGACGGTGGGTACAGGGCCGGTCCTGAACATTTGTAGGCCCTAGGCAAAATACGAAAAAGGGGGCCCTTTCTAAAAAAAGTATTTCAATTATTTCAGGTGTCATTGTCTAATACATGATATTAAAAAATCATAAAAGTGATATACGCGCATTTTTAGATGTAAGGTCATTAATGATAACATCGGCATTGATATTTTCCAGAAGTTCTTTCTCGATTGATAACATTGTAAGACTATTCAACCATTATTCTTCCGACATTGACGACCTCAAGTAAGTTTTGGCGAAGGTGGATCGACGAGACGACGTATAACGAGTAAATAAACAATAGCCATAGAGACACTTAAACTTCACTCCCTTCAAAATTTTATTTTGAATGATGAAAGTATTTATCTTTGAAAAACCCTACAACTTTTACAAGTAAAATTGATTTTTATATTTTGGGAAAAAAATGACGTTGAAAACAATGAAAGAGGAAGAAGAGGAGTTAATAAGGAAAATTAATAATACCCTTTATTAAATAAGGAAAATTAATGATACTAAAAGTTGTTTTTGTACCATCTTACTTTAGTCTTTGGATTGAATGCATGTCTTCCAATTTCCTAATGATCAATTTTTTTTTTTACATTGGGCCCCTCCCAATATTGGGCCCTTGTCATTTGCCCACCCAAACAAGGCCTAGGGCCGGCCCTGGGTGGGTAGAACAGATCTCCTCTACTTGCCAACAACAGTATATGTCAGTTTTATCATTTTTTTTGAAGCTTTTATTCAATACTTGCCAACAACAGATCTCCTATGTTATGGTTGATAAACTTCAATAACTTGTGTTTTGTCTGAAGCAGACAGTTGATCTGGAGAAAAAACCTTCTATTTGGGGTAATTATATGAAGTGCACTTACATACCTGTTGATGGTAGATCTATTGAAAAGGTCAAGAACCTCTTTTACCTAATAATTGTTTGTGCTTATTAAAACTTTTTAGTGTTGTTATTGTTGCTTATTCTTCTTTTCCTGATACTATCTCAGGTTTTTATCCCTATCATAAAAGACAAGCATTGGTGGTCGTGTGTCTGTGATTTGAAACGAAAGAAATGTTACATACTTGACTCGTGCATGTCTTTACTTAGTGACCCTGAGAACGAGTACACGATGGACATTGTACGATTTCTTTTCCAACATAATGTTTTTAGTGTTTGAGATGTATAAATCAAAATTTTCAAATCTTGATTTACCTTTTCACTTTCAGTTGTACAATGTTGCGGGTGTTCTGGGCAATACACCGTCATATGAGCATTTGAAGTACATCCACATGATGAACTTTGATAATGTTTGTGTCACTCAACAAAAAACAATGTAAGCGTTTATCTTCCTTACTAATGTTTTACAGTTAGTTCAAGAAACTAAGAATCGTGTATTTGAATGTTAAACACTACTAATTCATAATTAATATCTTTGTGTATAGCTATGATTGTGGAGTGTTCGTGCTGAAATTTTTGAGTGCAGTGGACAATGAGATTTTATGGAAGGACACTAAATACTTTGAGGTAAGAATATTCTATCTACTAAATCAATTTCTCAAAATTCTTGCTACAAAGTCATATTTTCTATGTGGTAGCTGAGTGTCTTTTACTCCGAATGTGAAGCTTGAAAAACAAGAAACAATAGCTTTCTTGGGGTTTGTTCTAGGAGCTATTGGTCTTTTTTTATGCTGCTAAGATACAAGGTCTAATATATGTTATTATCGATCTTTGCAGAACCTGCCTCAATATCGAAAGTCCACAATGTTAGATCTTCTTAAATGGGAGAAAAATAGTATAAAGGTATAATTTATTGTCTTAAAACTGATGTCATTTTCTTCTATATATAACTTTGGTGTAAATTTTTTAACTAATCCTATACGATTGCTTGTTTTTGTTGGTATAGGTTTTCTCCTAAAGTTTTTGTTTTGTGCTGGTGGGAGCAAGGGATAAATACGGTGGGATCAAGGGATGAAGACAATACAGACGGTGTAAATCCATAATTTAGAAGACATGCGTTTCCATAATTTAGCAAGGGATAAATATTTTTGTTTAGTAGACAAGCAGCTCAACTTGCACTTTTGTGAATCTAGGGCCTCAATTTGTGAATCTCACACTTTTGAATTGTGAATCTATGAACTTAGTGTTTAAAAATAGGATTTGACTTTGTAAAACTTGGTCTTATAGTTTGTGAATCTACAGCTAATCTATGTGATGAATCCTATGGCTAATCCTAGTTTGTTAAAGTATGGCAGACGTTTGTGAAACTAGGATCTCAATTTGTGAATCAATAGAAATTTACATATTGTATTCACAAAATATGAAATAGCAACCTTTAAACTAAAATGATTTCACCCACTGACGTCTCGCTTTCGGTTTCACAAAATCAGACATGTTTCATAAAATCAAACGATTTCATAAATTGATGTCTACCTTTCTTACAAAATCATCAAATACTACAAAATCATAAAATGCTAACCAAAAACATATTACCAAATGCTTGAGTTGAAAACCAAAATAAATCAAACAAAAGGAAACGGTAGTTAAAGCTTGTGTTTATTCAATCCTCATCATCCTGGGAATACATCACTCTCTATTCCGCTTCTTCACTCTCTATTCCGCTTCTTCCTCTTCTTCCTCTTCTGATGTATGCACTTGTGTAAAGGAACAAACCTTTAATTAGATACTCCTTTGAAAAAATATTGTCTAGGAATCACAACGATGGTAACAAATATTTGAAATTATAAGAGAGATAAAAAATTTAAAGAATAATTACTTGGTTTTCGAGAGGATGCTCTGCAAAATCATTTGGACAATTTCTTTTGTCATGACGTGCCATACGTTTACAGTTAGCACATAGCCTTTTCGGTTTTTCCGCCTTCTTAATTGCCTTATTTTTGTTACTCACCATCCTTTTACCGCTACCTTTGTTTTTACACATCTTAGGGGGTAAGACCTTCACTTCTTTGGGAGCCTTGACATTGAGAAGGACTTCCAAATGTTGTTCTTTGGTCATAGGCTCCGATTTTGGCTCAAGTTTCTCTCGGAATTCTTTAAGTAAATTTGCAAATTCACTCATATCCGATTCTTCTTTTCTTTTGAGGATACCCACAGTTGCGTAAATCTCAGACCACACACCAGACATTCCAATTTTCCTACTATCATTAGCATTGTAGTTGTGAAGAAGATTTCCATTAGAATCATAAATTGGGTTTCTCAGTGCCTTCTTACTCCACCTACGCAAAATGTATTTCTCAGGTATTTCCTTAAATTTCCCAGAGCAAATCCAAATGATGTGATTGCATAAAATACCCTTCCTTTCAAAGAGTTTACATGTACAACTTACATCCATCGTCCTCCTATTGTACTCAACTCCATATGTCTTTTTCTTATTTGCGTCTTCAACCATTGAAACTTCAAAATGAGTTTCTGGATCTGGCGGGGTGTATCCAACCACACTACACGCGTTTACCGCACACTTCACTTCCTCTTGGAATTCATAGAAAATTTCGTGTGTATACGCCTTCACTGCATGAGCCTCCCAGTTTAACCCGAAAAGAGTTTCGGGTATTGAGTTGCTACTATCCGCTTCAAGCTTATTTAGAGTGTGTCTTTGTTGGTCTATTGCACTCTCATACCTCATCCAAAATTCTACAAGAGTCCCATACTTATTTTCAAATCTCTTGAAAAAACTATTTCCACTTTCCGATCTTTGTGTGGTTTTCAAAATACCACCCATCAAAACATTCCTAAAATAAGCGGGTATCCACTGCTCCCTTATATCAAACTTCCCGCTCAACCAAGTATTTCCTTCTAATGAGAACTCACTGATTACCTTAGCCCACTTTCCTTCGAATTCCTCAGGCTCCATATCGTTGTCCCAGATGACATTGTTAAAACGGGTTAGAAAATCAGTGTCTTTGCAAATTGAGCTCCCAACTTTGTCGGTTACTTTTTTCATGATGTGCCACATACAAAACCTATGTCTTGCTTTTTTAAACACATCTGCAAGTGTAACAAAAAAAACTAGTTATTTAAAGCAAGTTTGTGAAACTTGGCTTGTTGTGTTGTGAATCTAGGTCTGTAAGTTTGAAATTTTTTCCTTCTTAAAGTAGGACATCTGTTTGTGAATCCTACAGCTAAGGTTTGTGAACCTTGACTTTTTAAGATGTGAATCTTCGACCCAACTTTGTGAAACTACTTGAAAATTAGGAATTTTATTTGTTAAAGTAGGGCATCAGTTTGTGAATCCTACAGCTAAGGTTTGTGATTCTGGGATCTTAGTTTGTGAAACTCCTATAAAAACTCATGAAAATGATTTCAAACATTTAAGTTGATATACAAACACACCTGGAACTGCATTAATTAATGCTGGGTCTTGGTCGGTGATTATGTAGTTTGGTTCATTGCCACCCATTGATTTCAAAAATTGCTGAAAAACCCAAACGAAAGAATCATCGTCTTCATGAGATAAAAGGGCAGCTCCAAAGGTTATGGACTTTTTATGATTGTCGATGCCAGTGAAAGGCGTGAATTTCATTCCATATTTGTTAGTGCCATAAGTCGGATCAAATGAAATTGCATCGCCAAAAATAGAGTAACATCTCATCGATTCAGCATCCGTCCAAAAAATCCTTGACAAACAATTATCTGAATCAGTTTCATACGCAAATTGGAGCCCTTTCGTTTCACGGAGGGTTTCGAAACGTGACAAGAACATTTCTGCATCCTTATCCTTTATAAAACACTTCACATCTCGTTGGAAATTCTTGAATTGCGAAAGTGAACCTCCCACATTCTCGTATCCCCCTGCTTGCTCCTTGCATAACTGATATGTTTTACTAGCCCCAACATTCGCCTTCGAATTGTTAATTATAGTTTGCTTATGATACTCAGACAAATTTTCGGCAAGTTTCTGAAATTCCCTATCTTTAACTGAAATCAATTCGTGATTGTGAGCCTCATGGAATTGTTCAACCTTGTACGCCTTTCCATCGACTACGAATTTGATCATTGCTTTACAACCCCACCTTTTAATTTTTGTTATTCTGGTAAAGTTTTGCCTACTAGAACATTCAGTTTCATCTCCGCCTCTGCTTGATTTTGCACTGGATTTTGCACCACTTGTAGCGTCAGATTTTTCACCGATTATACCGATTATAGGGCGTCTCTTCCTCTTATTAAAACCTTCACGATGACAAAGAAGGACTTTTGTTCGAACCTCACCATCTCGGGATCTCTTAGTTGAAGACCTTCTTGATTCAAACCCAGAAGCAAGAGCATAAATTTCATAGAACTTCATCGCTTTTTCTATGCTCACAAATCTTTTGCCGATCACAGGTGTAAACTTCTCTTCAACCCTACTTATCCATTCCTCACTGCCACCCGGTGTGTAACATAAAATAGGAGACATAGTGAATACTGTAGGGGTTGTTAAGACATTAGAACCCTCACCACCCTCACCAGAACCAACATTAGAACCCTCACCACCCTCACCATAACCAACATTAGAACCAGAAGCCTCACTTGAACCCACACGAGCATTAACAGAAACATTATCCTCTCTGTTGGAGTTCGCATTAGAATCAACACCTAAGAAAAAAAAATCATCAAATCAAGTCTCATATTCAAGAATCATATCTTATTTTGTGAATCCTAGTGCCTAATTTGTGAATCTAATATCTTATTTTGTGAAACTTGATCATAAAATTGATCATAAATTGTTCAAATCACTTTCATGAGTTTTCATAGGAGTTTCACACACTAAGATCCCACATTCACAAACCTTGGCTGTTGGATTCACAAAAAGATGCCCTACTTAAATAAGGAAAATTCCTAATTCATGAGTTTTCATAGGAGTTTCACAAACTAAGATCCCACATTCACAAACCTTAGGCGTAGGATTCACAAAAAAATGTCCTACTTAAAGAAGGAAAATTCCTTATTTTCAAGTAGTTTCACAAACTTAGGTTGAAGTTTCACAACATAAAAAGTCAAGGTTCACAAAACTTAGCTGTAATTAAATACTCAACATGACGGAACGATTATTATAAGTTTCGCAAAATCATGTCTTATTTTGTGAATCCTAGTGGCTATTTTGTGAATCTTATATCTTATTTTGTGAAACTTGATCATAAATTGTTCAAATCGCTTTCATGAGTTTTCATAGGAGTTTCACAAACTAAGATCCCACATTCACAAACCTTAGGCGTAGGATTCACAAAAAGATGCCCTACTTAAAGAAGGAAAATTCCTAATTTTCAAGTAGTTTCACAAACTTAGGTCGAAGATTCACAACATAAAAAGTCAAGGTTCACAAAACTTAGCTGTAATTAAATACTCAACATGACGGAACGATTATTATAAGTTTCGCAAAATCATGTCTTATTTTGTGAATCCTAGTGGCTATTTTGTGAATCTTATATCTTATTTTGTGAAACTTGATCATAAATTGTTCAAATCGTTTTCATACGAGTTTTCATAGGAGTTTCACAAACTAAGATATCAGATTCACAAACCTTAGCTGTAGGATTCACAAACTGATGCCCTCCTTTAACAAATAAAATTCCTAATTTTCAAGTAGTTTCACAAACTTGGGTCGAAGATTCACAACACAAAAAGTCAAGGTTCACAAACCTTAGCTGTAATTAAATACTCAACATGACGGAACGATTATTATAAGTATCGCACAATCATGTCTTATTTTGTGAACCCTAGTGGCTATTTTGTGAATCTTATATCTTATTTTGTGAAACTTGATCATAAATTATTCAAATCGTTTTCATACGAGTTTTCATAGGAGTTTCACAAACTAAGATCTCAGATTCACATACCTTAGTTGTAGGATTCACAAACAGATGTCCTACTTTAAGAAGGAAAATTTTTCACAAACAGACATAGAAAGTATTATATAATGAACACAAAATCAAGTCTTTATTGCACCGCAACCATTAACACCAACACCAAGTCTTAAATTCACAAAATCGAAATGAAAGCGGCAAAAAAGCGATATACCTGTTTCAATAGAACTATTATTTGTAATATCTACAATCTCCATAACAATCAGAGCTGCAAAACGTCAAAATCAACGTTGTAATTAATAAGAAATGACGAGGTTAACAAAAAAAAGTTAAATTTTGATGAAAATCGAAACTTATATCCTAAAATAATCAACGACTTTATGAATATGTTAAATTTTGATGAAATTATGAAATTACCTGAAAATTAATTGAAATTTTCTTCTGAATTTCGTAGAATCGACGCCCAATTTTGATAATATCGACGTTGTTGTGTGTTGTTTCGATAATATCGACGCCCAATTTCGTAGAATCGCAGCAATTTCGTTGAATTTTTTTGAAATTAAGAATGTTGAATGTTGATGCTGTTGTTACGAAGAAGCAGAGAGAAGGTTAAATGTTGATGAAATTTCGTTGTTGTGTGTTCTTAAGAGTCAGCCCTAATTATTGTCAGCCCAATGAACAACACGCTTGAGTCAGCCCAACAAAATAGTATCAGTCCAGTGAGAAGTTTGGTGAGGCAGGCTGCCTCGCCATAATTTGCTGCCTCACCGGATTCAGACTCTATATATATATTTACTAACTTTGTAATGAATTGTAAACAAATCTATTTAAATATTTAGCTTTTTTATAAAGCATGGATAGTTTAATTTTTATAAAATAATTTTAAAGTTTATTTTATTAATGCTAATTCATTTTAAATTTAATTTCATTTTTTAACTTTTTTATTCTAATGGTATGTTTTGTAAAATGTATAATCAATTTATTGTTTGTAATATGATATATTGAATTTCTCATGAGATTTTAAGTAAGGGGTTTAATTTCACTTTTTGTAGAACTAATGGGGCTTAATCAGTACAATCTAAACTTAAGGGTTTAATCTCACAATTGGCCAAAGTAAGGGGGCTTAATTACCACTTTCGCGGAGTAAAGCTTGAAGGAACAAAAATGGAGGCAGCGATGGGATTAATGAGACGTATACATCCGAAGCACACAGACACAGCTCTTTCTGCACTTCTATCTCTTCTTCCTCATCATTCCTCTGATCTTCTTTCTCAAGTTGATCAACCCCTTCAGGTCCCTCTCTTTTCCCTGTTTTTTTTCAATCTCAATTTCCCCAATTTGATTTCATATGATATGTCTTGATTGCTCATTTGATTTTACTTTCTGGGTATTTATAATCAGGGTTTCTATTCATATCACTGTTGGGTTTGTTTTATAATTAGAGTTTCGGTTTGCTTGAGTGTATACAATTGGGTGGAACTGATTGTTGGAATGTTGGGTTGTTTTTAATCGGGTTTCGATTCGCTGAGGACTCTTATTCGTGTCGATGATCAGGATTTGAGCATTATATGGTGTTGTAATAGCAATGCATAGATTTATCAGGCGTAGAGGGTAATTGGAATCCTAAAAAATTGACGAATTTTTATGCATGAGTGGTTGGAAGTTATCGAGTCGTTGAGATTACTGGAGTTTCGGGTTATTGGGCACTGCATTTATTGTCTTCTTTACATATGGGGTTTTGAATTTGTAGGATATATGCTACTTTGGCTCGTGTGTATTTCCTGTCTTACAGGCTATTTAAGAATAGTCCTCGTGTTTGTAGCTTAAAATGAGATATCAAGTGTCGTACCCACGTCCGAGTGTCCAACCTGGACATGGCGAGGTAAAATGAAGAGTCAGAGAAACGGAATTCTTGAGTACTATTAGATTATTTTGAGTGGAAAAAGGGTATCTTTTGTGGATCTCAAGTTATTACTTAATCCCTTTTGGTGCATGCTTAAGGACGAGTGAGTGCTTGATGCATCATTGACTTTGAGGAGTTTGACACCTTCTATGTTCCGCCTTCTGCTCTTCTGCCTTATGCTTTCAGGTTGAATAGTCGGCTTACTTAAGAGGACTTTTAGTCTTCATTGTGGTCAAGCTAGTTTGTCCACTTTCTTGACCTATGGAGAATATTAGCATCATTTTCATCTTGAACTTAAATTAATTAGTGACACTTGATAGACATCTGCCATTAGTCAATTATCAGGGAACTTGTAGGAATCTGATATTGTCTCCTTGTATGAAGCTTTGAACTATTTCAGTTTATTTCCAATTTGATATACTTGCACTATAAAATTATGTTTTGTGGATAGTGTTTAGCGTATAAGTTCAATTACACCTATCTTTCTTTTGTTCTACCTGCATTGGGTTGGTTTTGTTTAGGATGTTTGGATTAGGCTAAAATTTATGGTCCTTGAATACAGGTTCTATGTGATGTAATAAGCGGTAAAGAGTTCATCTTGTGTGAATACAACAGAGACGCTGATTCCTACAGGTACAAAATTTGACAGTCGGCTTTTATTCTTAATGTATTGGTCGCCTTTTTTCCTCTCAGACTTTGTACGCCTTTTTGGTTCACGAGCTAAACATATTCTATTTGCTTCCCCTCTCCACCCGCTTTCCTTTTCTCATCCAAACTTAAAGTTACATGTCTGCAAACTTTCATAGTAGTTTGATAATTGATAGTACAAGCGATCAAGTTTCACCACCAGATAATAGACTTTGATGAGTGGAAACGTGAATTTGTAGGTCTCCATGGACAAATCAGTACCAACCACCTCTGGAAGACGGCCTTTACCCCTCTCCAGAGCTAAGGAAGCTTGAAGCTGAAGCCAATGATGTGTTTGCTGTATATTGTGACCAGTGAGGTCCTTCACTTACCTCGTTCTTGGTTATGTAGTTCAGTTAATATGCTGATTTTTATAGGATTTTTTTTGTTTATCTCTTGCTGCATATTGCTAGGTATTATGAAGGTGGGATCTCATCTGTTTATATGTGGGAGGACGATAATGAAGGGTTTGTTGCATGTTTCTTGATCAAGAAAGGTAATCAATATCTTTCTTCGATGCCCTCTCCCTCAGTATCACATTCTTGTCACGTAATCTATAGAAAAAAAAGGGGCAAAACTTTGTCTGTTTTCAACATGGAGATTATCTTATTTTCATTGCACTGTTGGTTAATAGAACATTTTTGTGGCGCAGATGGTTCAAAGTCTGCTCATGGACGAAGAGGCTATTTGCACGAGGGACAATGGGATGCTATACATGTTATTGAGGTATGTCTTGACTGACTTCTCTCTTATATTTTCTAAGAGAGTTAAGATAAATATGGTTTTGCTATCTAGCATTATCAGATACCCCTTTCCCTGACATTTCAAGCTTGCAAGTTAATGGAGGTAGCTTATTCTTTTATCTTAATGCGTGATTAGGTGGCATTTGAGGATGAAGGGACTGCCAAATACTGTTTAACCAGCACTGTCATGCTCTCTTTGACGACAAATAATGAATCCAGTGGGACATTCAGCTTATCAGGGTCTATTAGAAGACAGGTACTTAATATTACCCTGCTTGATGTTAGTTAATGTCAATTTGTTATCTTAGTATGACTTGGGTCTTTCCTGTGGTGTTCATCGTTTTTATATCTATAAGCTTATCTGATTTCATTATATGCACTGAGGTTCTTCGTCTTTTGACTTTGGATCTTGTATTAAAATATGCAACAATAATAACTGGATAAATTTGTTTATTGAAGACTACTCGGCTCTTTACTCCTCCAAATCACGAGACACTGGCTTCTAAAGTTGTAAGAATGGGCAGTGAGCTCATCATGAATCAAAATCCATATCTGCTGTCAGCCCTCAACTTTACTAGAATAAAAATCAATATTTCAAACTCTCAGTTTCTTGTCCAGTGAGAGTGGTGCGAACTGAAGCTCAGTTGTCTTAGTCATGTTGCTGAGGAGTATTATCTGATTTGAGACGCTCCGCTCTTGGCTCTTAGAAAGCAGGGCATCACAAGAGAGAAATCTCTTACTTTATCCTGGTGTTCAAGTTATTACATATAGCTTTCAAACCTTCATATATACATAGGGCAAACCCACCTCCGACCACACTTTGAACCACCATTTACCCCATCCAACCTCAGTTCACCCACTCCTTTCACCCACCTTCCTCCCAATATTTCCTATTGAAAGCGCTATGAAATTTGCATGAACTGGATTGGAATGTTGGGGCATTACCATTGCCCCATTTTATGCTTTGTTTTTAGTCAAAACCAAGAGCAACTTTCTTTTCATAAATGAAAAAGAAAACAAGAAATCATATATAGTTGATGCATACTGTGAAACTGATATTCAGATTGGTTTGGGCTTTGGACCAATCTGGCGGAAGGACACAACTCAGATCTTATATTACTATTTGATCTCACAATTTACTCAATTAATCAGCTAAAGTAGCAGTATAACTCTACGAAAGATTAGTAGTATTACTTTTGAAGTTCATCTAGATTACATTTGAAATTTTATAAAGTTACCTTCTGATTTCATATTTCAGAAATAGTCGTGAACAAACATGGACGAAACAATGTTTTGGAGCAAAATTTTAACTAGGCAAAATTTACCTGTGAAACTGTCTTGTCAAATGTCTGAACTCCATTTAGATATAAAAATTAAATCCCGCTTGAATTTCTTGATTAGAAAATGTTAAAGAAGAATAAATTATATTCTTAAAGTGGAAGCAGAAGCAATGACACAGTATTATTTGATTAGACCCTCAAGGACAAGTTCTAACTTCTAAAAGAGCTGGTGCGGTGGTGTGAAACAGAGCTAAAGCGGAAATGTAAGGCTGTAGTTAGGAATTTAGGGAGAGTGAAATTTTGAAACGGGAAGAGGAAGAAGACTGGGGGTGAGTCCCAGAAAGAGAGAGGGAGCTCAAAAATTTAGAAGTGAAGTTGCTGGGCCGTGTCCTTTTAATAAGTGGAGTGGGTTTTTGAGAGGTCTAGTCTTGTACGCATTCACTCATGTGAGGCTTTAACTTCAACCATTATTTACCATCTTGCTGTGAAGTTGTTAGGTACGTTACTTAAAAAGTTAAAATCAACTTGCGATTGTTGCCTATTTGGACTGTATGTTGCCTTGATCCTCCTTAACATCAACTTGTAAATTTCTATTAAAAATATAGGGAACTTTTAAATAGTTCAATGTGAAATTTACAGCTTTTGGCACATTTCTTTATAACCATAAAGATGGCCCTGTGGTAAACCTCTTTTTTTTTGCGGGAGCATAAGAGCTATTTCGACAGCCTTTTCTGTTTGTATGCAGTGTTTTTGTTACCAGGTGTTCGTGTTTTACTTCAGCAACTGGCATATAATTTGTAAAGTTGCTTATTAGCTCTCCTTTGAGACCGCCTTACCATAAGCCTATGGTCAGACATTCAGACCTAGACGGTTTTTAGATACACCGATAAGGTGTCAAGATGAGTGAGTGAAGTTTCAGATTATGTAACAACCTATTTTGAAAGCCCAAACCTTATATCTTGAAACCTCACCTTTATCTTTAAAATTCACCTTTATCTTAAAACCTCGTTCTTCCTTTTGTGCCACCACATGCCATAAGCGTATGATGAAATTGTCGTATACAAGTTTTATTTTCATTTGTGTATATGCTCTCTTTTCCCTGCTAAGGACATCTTCACTATGATCATGTGCCACCTTTCGTCTCAACTTTCTTGGCGTATTAGTTGTTAGTAAGATAACGAGATAGCTTTCAAGTTTTATCAATAAGTTCATGAGCCGGATTATATTAAATCTTTTTGCAAAAATCGTTTCTCCACTCAATTCTCTATTTTTTTTGTCTCAATTGTGAGTAGATGAACATGCAACTGTCTGTGGCTGATGGTCACCTTTGTAACATGGGAAGAATGATTGAAGAAATGGAAGGCAAGCTGAGAAATTCTTTGGATCAGGTACCGTTTATTCGAGAAATTATCCTTTCTTCCTTGACCCCTATCCCTTCATACTTTTTATTCGAGAAATTATCCTTGCTTCCTTGACCCTTATCCCTTCATAGTTTTGTTTTCATCCCAAGTAGACCCGTCCTCTACCTGAAACTTCACAACAATGAGAACTCAGGGCACAATATTATGAAATGGCAAGCTGTGTCTTCTTGGAGGTTGTAAAATATTTTCATTGCCGAAGTTGGAAAAACGTTGTTTCCGCAAGTTGTGAGGTAGGAGGTTAGGTGTAAGCAATTTCACCCAAACACGGTGAGGATTTTTCTAGATGACCCAAAATGAAAATTGCATCGAACAACTTGCTATATCACAATAAAAAGAAGCATAGTTAGTGTAGTAAAGCATTTTGCTTTATTCCATCCAACGTAAATGGAAAGTTGTTATTCCCTTCAAAATTGATCTTACTATTTGCTGCAAAATGTTATTAGGTGTACTTTGGAAAGACAAGAGAGATGGTTTGCACTCTACGACCGCCGGCAGAAGTGGTGTCAATGAAACTGCCTAGCAGCTGATTGGCAAGCCCCTTCAGATTTCCAAATATGTCAGACTGAATATTCTGTTGTTTTACCTACTTATCGGATGGTTTGTGACATGTAATCCATGTTGCTTAATTGGGTTAAATATGATTTTCTTGTGATAATCTCGACGATACTGGTCCTTGCTCAAACAAGGTATTTGCTGTACTGCAGAGAGCTCTTGTCGGAATTTTGTATATTGTGTTTGCAACTTTGCATGCCTTTATAATGTAGTAGTTAAACTAGCCAATTACGTTCGGATGTGTACTTCGTCTGTTCTGGAACTTTTCACTTGAGGTACCGAAATTCAACAGGCTGTAACTATGGTTGTTTGCTTTTCCCTGTTTGAATGTACGAGCTGTTGAGCCACGAGGTACTTAGTGACAGTAAGAGAAGAATACGACGTCAAGACATGTACAACAACTGTAGTGTCATTGAAACTTTGATTGATCTTAAAAATACCAGTCGGAATTGTCATAATTGAGGAAGCAAAGCTACAATGCTACAAGTCCACATTTTTTAGAAACTAGTTGTTGTATGGCGCGCTTCGCGCACCGTACCCCAAGATAGTTATATTAACGTAGCTTTATTCCTTGAGCTTGAGCGTAGCAAGGTCATGAAAGTCTTAGCAAGATTGGCATATATACGTGGAATAAAGTTCAAAGTTTGTCAACTATATATACATAATGGGTTTGAATAAAATTTCGTTCACTTTAATTCAATCTCGCCCCCTTTTTTTGGTTAGATGCAAAATTGTATTAGAAAAGTCAAGGCAAATACAAAATCAAGTTAGAGGAAAGAGGGCGAACTCCCACCCAGAATGTTAGTCCTTCCAGAATGTGCAGCGGAATACTAACTTATGACATTAAGAGCCAGCAGACTCGTGGTACCTCCTGCTCACCCTTCCTCCTCTGCTTTGAGAACCGTGTGAACGGAGAGTGGGCACATTTTCTAAAGGTGGTTTGACCAGCTAAGAAGAATAGTCCCTATTTTAAGAATGGGATCATAAGCTCAAATCGCGGGTTTATGCAAACGAGTCTGCATTTCTTTCTTCCATCAGTTGATGAAGTGTCTCATTAGTTATGGTTCACGAATACTAACTTATGAGTGTTATGGCATTAAGAACCAATTGGGACCGTAAAATCTTCGTTCACTTATCTTTTCCCAAAGTACACATGTGTTGTGATTACCTCAATTCCTAAGTAGTGGATGAATACAGACTTATGATAGTAAAAACCAACTGGGACCGTAGGACGGAAAACAAGATTTAAACAAACACCTTTGACAGCTTTCCCATTTCTGGAAGGAGTGATTACATGATTCTTTCGACAAGTAAAATGGGTAATTCCAGTTATAAATTCAAGTCATTTTGTCCCGGATAACTCGATGGATAACTCGATGTATATAAACACAAATTAATGTTGTTCATGGAGATCTGTGTAATGCCTATTCATACAAGTACAAGATCTTTCCTCGGCTAGCGATCAAATGCTTTCAATCTTTCATTAAGACCCGTTTGACTCCTTCTTTCTAAGACCTTCAATGCTTCTGAAATATTAGGTCCCTAGCTTGGATTAGACAGAGCACATCGTAATGTCAATTCTATCGTCTTCTCTAGATCTGCTGCATTATAACAACGATTTAGATCCATATCCGTTACTCCGCTATTCCGCTAGCATGCCAAACTTCTTTTCTTCATGAGCTTCTCAACCTGCAAACAAGCAAGGAAATTACTCTAAATGGAGCATTCTATCAATTAGCAAACACATAAAATCAAGCGACGTAGAATGGATACAAATAAGCGTGGAAAACATGACATTCACATTGAGCCAGTAAGAGTATACCAATGCATTTTGAGTCGAGTTCAGTCATTTTGGTTCGTCTTGCATGATTCATGTTGAGTTAATAGGTCTTACTCGAACTGTTTCAGGTGATAGTCATGCTTCTTGTTATCTTCTTATTCTTATTTGTTGTCCAGCTAAACTTTAGCTGTAATTTTATGTCATTTGAGTCGATTCAAATAATATTGCATATTATAGTTTTTAATAGAATAGTTTCAAGTCGGGTCATTTCAAACCAACTTAATATCAAGTCCAAAAAATCAAGCTTAAGTTTTTCTTCCAAAACAAAAAGAAGGAAAGGTTTAGTTCTAGTCAATTTGAGAATTAAAGGAGAGATAAATTTTCCTACCAACACCTCCCTCCAACCTCCAACCTTCTCCTCTTCCAACCTCAAACCTCCAACCTAAACTGCCACCACCACCTCATTCGCATACCTCAACATGCCATAACACGGAGTATTACTTTAACTTATCTAACATGCAAATGTTCCCTAGTTAGATAAGAGGTGAAAAATAAAAGGAAATATAATTGATTTTGCACTCTTTTGAAATCATTGGTACTCAAGGAAGGAAGTTAATGTATTGGAATGAGATACACGTTCATCTCAGAAGTTCTTTGATGGGAAAGCAAATGATGATATTAACATTCAAACAAACCAAATCTTTAAAACATAATAATTCGTAGTTAGCAGCGGAGGCAACGGTGAAGAGATCGAATTGAGGGTTGGGGAATGGATAACATTGTCAGGGGAAGGGGAAGACCGAACCAAACATGGATTAGGGTGATTGAGAATGATGAGTATTTTTGGATCAGAACACCTGAGAGTATGTTGAAGGAGAGAGTATTGTGCAGAGAAAGAATCCATGTTTGAAGATTAGTTTGAATTTTAGATATCTTCTTATCTTTTACGGAGTATCATTTTGACTTAAATATTTACTTTTATACTTCCAAATTATAAAACTAATTGCTTTAATTAAAAACACTTATTGTTTTGGTTACTTAATCAACAATATGTCGACAGACATTATTCACTTAAGGTCATCAGTACAATGACATAAGCATAACGCATGCTCATCCTCACCAAGTCCCCTTACAAATGAAATTGAAACTTTCAAGCTTCAAAATTACCTTTCCATTAGTAAACTTTTATCAAAATTGACGGTCGCAACTTTTCAGCTAGAGTATGCTAAGCTTAAACAAAACTCAAAGTGTAGTTTGTGATGTCTTTGTGAAGTAAAACAAAAAAAAACACATTTATCCCTCAAGTATGGCAGTACTGCAATAATGAAGGTTGCATCTCTCCTTTTCTCCTCTTCCTTTTCCTTCAAAACATAAGTCTTAAAAATAATTCATCTATTCAGGGTAAATAGACATAGACATAGGACACCCTAATTTTAAAACAAAGGTAATTTCAACTAACAAACTAAAATTTCAAAATATAGGTCATTTTCAGCCAAAGGGAACACTAAACCCACACACAAAATTTCAAAACAAAGGTAAATAGACATACGGAATCCTAAATTTAGTACTTTAAGCCTAATTTAAGCAAACAGACCGTTCGTTCATAATCCACAACCAACAAAAAATAATGATAACATACGATCTGTAAAGCGAAAAGTAAAGAGCCCACAACAAAAGACAATGGTGGTAACTTACATCATTCCCAGCTGATCTATTTCTCGCCTTACGTTTCCTATTGAAACTCAGCTACAAAAGCATTAGTTCTTCTCATCTGAGCATCAAGGAGTGAAGTCCCTGAACATTCAAGTTTTATATGTCGACCTCTAAAGCAACAATCCTGCACAAACTCAAATTAGCAGCTAAGTTTGAACTTAAAACGTCTGGAAAAAAAGATTTTCAATGAATTAAAAAGTATCATAGTTCTTTAAAGTATTATTTATAAATATTCTCCAAAGTGTTTTTATACTTCTCATGTAATCTTCTTGCAAAATAAACATAATTATAGTTTCTTAGCTTAATTCTCATTCTAAAAGTAAATTACCTGATCACTCTCATCCTAAAATGTAATGAGCTCCACATAACTGTGCAAGCTTCAGCTAATGCTGCTTCAACTAATGCTCTTGCAATTGCTACCTTGTGTTTCTGACCATCACTGAGTCTGAACTGCTTTCTGTTCATCAACCTTTTGACTCATTAGATGCAAATCTTTGATCACATGTACTTTAGAAACGTAGCAATGAGCAATCAGACATTCCCACAACAAACAAAGCTTTTGTAACTCTAGCATCTGGACCACTGCAGCTGAAAATGCAGCATGGTCTAGAATAGCACGATATTCCGTTTGGCCGCCAAAATCCAGGTACCATTTTCCCAAAAATTCTGAACATCCACCTCATATATTAATTAAACAAGATTCTCGGAAATTCACCAAGACAACCTATCATAACCAAACAAATCAACAAAAGGATTCAAAATAAGACCGATTACAGAAAAGAAAATTAAGGGGGATTAGTCTACTCTCAGTCTTCCCCTCTGCATCTGTTCAGGCTGTTTGCTAACGTTATCGTTAAACATCTTATCATCGTGAGGAACTGCCTATTTCAATCTACCAAAATCACTCTTCAATAAAGAACATTTAGCCAAAATTACTCAAAAAGCAAACGAAATACTCATAATTTAACTCTAATAATTAACATAATCTATCAAATGTTAAATCATATATATAACCAAGTAAAATGAACAAATGGGTGTCTCTTCCCTCCCCCTTCTCATTCGCTTTTGTTTACATGCTTCCAGTGCATGTACTGAAAATAACCCAAGTATGCCTAATTTTCATAACCCTAGAAACCGATAAACACATTACTCCTGTTGTAGGAATATTAACCATAAGTCACATGATGCATTCAGGTCTATTTAGAAGGATCATGTTAAGGTAAGGCCGTAAGGGGGGCATAGAAATGTTTCAAGTTAACATAAAATTAAATGAACTCAACAAGACCTATTTGACCATTTTGGCCCTCTCTCTCTCTCTCTCTCCTCGTCTCCTTCACTTTTATTCACTTGTTCATCGTTTTCTCTCGCTCCCTTTCTTTTTCTCCTAATAAGTCCACATATTTATACACCCCCCTTGTCTCTCTCACCTTTGTTGTTCTTCACAATAACTAACCACGAGAGCATCCTTCATACCCTCCTCGGTAAATATGTTCTTGTTGCAGTAATATTAGCTCAGTAACTTATCAGAATCTTAATTTAAACATCTGAAAAGTTTAATGAGATAACTAACGAAAATGTGTCTTGTGGATAAATTAACATTACCTAATGAGTGGGCTCTTTGAACCCTCCTTCCATGTTTCTTAATTGAGCTAAATGTCTTTGTCAATGTCAAAGATCCTGGGTCCAGGAAGTCCTCACTGTAAAGCAGCTGGTTGACGTGGATGAGGTGGAGGATAAGCCAATGGTGAACATTTAAGATTTCCAATACTACCAGATGGAACGGAACGTGGAGACATGTCCTTTAAAAAGAATGAAGCCAAAGTTAATCATTATTGAGTATTGCGTACGCAACCTTTCATTAGGCAATGTGGCGGTTGACCCAGTGAATATTACTAACATATTTGCAATCAGCTGATAAAGATTAATCACTACCCGTTTAGTCAAAAGGAGTATAACTTAATCCAAAACAACTTACATTGAGACACGTGCGCAGAGAGGATAAAAGAACATGAAAATTCAGATGTGAACTAACATAACATTTCTTGATCAGTTCTACACTGGACTGTAAGATTGCATGTACTGATCATGTGCAACTCATTTTCTTAAAAAAGAAGCCCCGATTGAAATTGAGTCAATCATTTCAGGATAGAGGCATTATTAAGTTACATTAGTTCTATTAACACCATTCAAGACCTCTCCTTTCCCTGAAAGGACAACACCTAAATTTACAAGAAATTATGTTCTACAGAGTAACAAACTGTAAATAAACAGTCTAACAATAAAGTCATTTAAAGGCGTTACTCGATATGCTTCAAAACTATGGGCATCCAAACAAATTTGATTCCTCTACGAGTAAGCAGTTTGCAGTCGTCTAATACAATTCTCAATACTATTTTTTTTGTTACTCATCCTAAATCTAATATAATACTTCCTCTATTTAAGTTCAAACACAACATTTCTCTTTTACACGTTTGCCAATGCACGAATTGTAACGTAAATATCTCGAGTTTTCCATTATAAAAAAATATAAAAATTTGATAATCTTATTGTACTTATAAAGGAGAATCAAACAAGATCTTACATGACCATATTTTATCTTACATATTGCAAGGAATCGTAAAGATTATCTTCACTCATGAATAGTGTCAAAAATAGAAATGTTGTATAAGCTAGGAAAAAACTAA
>JAIUZE010000535.1:0-21106 GCA_022085475.1 Heliosperma pusillum
GACTGATATTGGCGACTGATTTCCGTCGCTAAAATGAATTTGGCGACTGATTTCAGTCGCCAAGACCTAGTCGCTGTCATTAGTCGCCAAAAATCATTCGGGCGACTACTTTCAGTCGCCAAATTTGGCGACTGAAAAAATCGTCGCCAATTGTGGAAAATGGCGACTGAAATCAGTCGCTCAAATTGGCGACTGAAGGCTTATGTAGTCGCCAATTTGGCGACTGAAATCAGTCGCCATCAGTCGCCATTTTGGCGACTACCATAGTATTCAGTCGCCAATTTGGCGACTGATTTCAGTCGCCAAGCAGTCGCTAATGGATTTTCACTTTGTAAAAATACAGGGGGTTTGGCGACTGAAAATAGTCGCCAAATGAACATTTCAGTCGCCAAAATACCTGTGATATTGCATGAAAATTTCCGTTTTCATACTACCATACCATACCATCATACCCTACCTGCAAGTATACAAGAAAACACAAAGATTTCACACATTTACAACAACACGATGTGAAACCAACATTCTCATATAGATAAAAAAAATTGTTTCAAGTTTACAAATTTTCTTAAACGGAATTGTTTCAACCATAAATTGTTTCATGTAACAAGTTTCTAAACTATATCAGAAGCCAAGGTTTATATTGGATTCGGCCTGGAATCCACCACTTCCATTGCCTTCATCATAATCCCGGCGATAGGGAGGGGGACCTTGGTTGCAATTCTCAAACCTGCTTTCCCAAGCCTTGAATTTCTCTTTCCTTATCCTTATTTCTTCATCCCTTTCCGCGCTTTTTCTTTTTTCCTCGTCAAGTGCGGCTTGGAGTCTTCCCACGACTGTCGGCTCGTATGTTTGGTTTGAGGTGGACGACATTCTTCCCCCTGGAGTTTCGTAAAATACGTTCTTTGCCGACCCAATCCCGTAGACGTTCCCCTTCTTGAAACCCTTTACTAAGTCGAACCAAATCTCGTTATCGGGTTTATCGGGATGTCTAAGTTTCTCGGCGGAAAATGCTTCCTACAAAATATAAACATTGTTATTAAAAATAGCTAAAATATTGGTTAAACATTCAAAAAATCGAACTTATTGTAAAAATACAAAAATGCTTGAAACTTACATATAATTCCTTATCTTTTGGTTTGATCAAATATCTTCTATTGTCTTCGAGCCGGGAATGGGTGTCAAGGAAGAGCTCCGGAGCTGTGGGCGTGTTAGCTTTTTTCTTCTTACCCTTCTAAAAGAAAAAATTAAAGACTTGTATAAGAAAATTTTAATAATAAAAAGAATTTAAGTTATAATTTTCAAATGGAGGGAAAAGTGGAAATTATAACTTACACCCAAAACTAGGCTAAGGAAAGATCGAGATCCTGCGTGATGCGACGGCTCAGCCGCTCCATCTTTCTTTCCTCCTTTTTTATTTTTGGATGCTTGGGCCGACCTAGCCTGAAACTCCTCAGGTTCACGATACTTAAGCATATCTTCATATGCACCACCTACAAGTTAAATAAGTATTATAATAAAATATGATAAAATGTGTAAAAATATAACTATATATATACAAATGACAAAAACAATTAAATACCTCTCATATGCTCCGGCTCCTTCTTCCTCTTGACAACCTTATACATGTTGTCCCTTAACCGTCTAGTGCACGTCTCATTGTACCTTTTACGTACAATATACTCTATTCCGGCCGGCCAGTCAAATGTTTTCTACAATTTAAAAGGTAAGTATTAGTAAAATAAATTATTAATTAAAAACTATAATAATATAAGAAAATACAAACAAAAATAATATACCCTAAAATTATTGAACCACTCCTCTTTTTGTGCAGAGGTAGCCTTGGTCCAACAAGTAGGAGCAACTCCCGTCATCTTCTGCTTTGTACTCTGAGTACAACAGCGTACAACCTTTTGAGACGAAAACCTGAAAAATAAATTATGGAATAGTATGCATTTATGGTAAATAATAATGTAATATAATTATAAACTAATAAATTAAAGACATTGGTGGTTGTCTTACCAAAACCCAGCGGGATCAAGTATCATCTTCCCTTCCGGCGTGAACTGGATCGTCTCCGATGTCTGATCCGAGGACTCGTCATTGGTCGATTCCTCGACCACTACCGGACTCTGCTGATCAATAATCTCCCTCTCCTCCTCGTCATCGACTGAAGAAGTACTACGGCGTCTGTTTGAACCGCCGCCACGTTGTCTACCTCGACCTCCTGCCATCTACAAGTACACAAATATTCAAATTGTTAGAAACGGTTAATAACATAAAAAAAACAAACATAAGCTGTTAATAACATAAAAAAACATCAAATAACATAAAAAACTTAATTAAAATATATATAAATATATCTTTACCCAATTAATCATTATCATCATCAAATTCGTCCTCATCATCATCACCAATTGATTCATTCCTCTTCCATTCCTCTCCATCACTCGGATGACACATCTTTCCCGGAGTACGGGGATTTTCCTTGTGCCATCTCATTTGCTCGGCAATGTTTTTGGTAGCAAACATTCTTTGAAGTCTAGGAGCTAGAGGAAAGTAAGTTACGGGATTTTCGGGTATTGGTTTCTTACTCTTTTCACCTCTCTTTTTTTCATTCTTTCCCTTTTTACCTTTCAAGACAATACTTCCCTCAATTGTCTTATATCTAGCCTTTTCACATTTACTACACTTGTCAAGTAAAGCATCATCCTTCCAAAAGAGCATACATCCATCGGGACATGCATCAATCTTGTAATGCGGAAGTTCTAGACCTTTCACTACTTTTTTGGTATTGTAGAATGATCGGGTCATGACATTATTATCGGGGATAACATCCTCAATCAAAGAAGCAATGCCATCAACACAAGTAAATGGCAAATTGTACTCACATTTCAAAGTTACTATCCTAGAGGCGGCTTCTAACAATGACATTTTGCTCCCTTCATATAATGGTTTTTCACTCGCCTTTAACATATCAAAAAAGGCTTTTGCTTGTGGGTGTGGTTCTTCTTCACTCATTGGTATATGATCATTATTGAAAATATTAGACTCAAATGCATCAACTACCATATCTCTATATGGGTTCTCATTTTGTGGGATTTGAGATTGTTCGGGAAGTGAAAAATATGATTCTCCATGAGAAATCCAATTGTAGTAGTTTGGACAAAACCCGTTTGTATAAAGATGTTCTTGAACCTCAATGTCATGTAGATATTTCATGTTTTTGCATTTAATACAAGGACACCTAAGTTTCTTTGCTACTAAATCATACTCGTCTTGTTGTCTAGCAAATTCAATAAACTCGGCAACCCCCTTTATAAATCTAGCGGTAGGACGTCTTTTCTTATCAAGTCTATCTTCGTACATCCATGTACGTTCCAACCTCTTCATTTTAATCTAAACATTAACCCACACAACAATAATTACAACAATATTGATTATCAATTATTACTAACTCTAGGAACATATCTATTATCAATAATAAACCAAACAATAATATTGTCAACATGGATACTAACTATACTAAAATTAACATATCACTAATTAAACTACTATCATTCTAATTAATAACATTATCAACATGGATACTAAACAACTATCAAACTAATACATACACACTTTAATTATAAAATCCTAACATTCTACTCCCTCCATCACAATTATTTATTTGCCTTTTGATTAAAACAACCATAAAAAATAATTTAAAGGGCAAACAAATGAATAAGACGGAGGGAATACTAACTTTCTACCATCAATAATACTCCCATTTATACTAATTTAGTCAATCAACAATCCTAACATCATCAAAAACACCAATACATTGTCAATTACAACCTCGATTAACATAATGTTAACAATTTCACAAAACCCCCAATTTATATAAACCCTAACCATCAACCTACACAAACCCTAACTAACTAACCATTAGAACTTTGTAAGCATCACAAATTATACATAAACATCATAATACTAATTAAAATCATAAAATAAACAAACAAACAAGCTAAGGAATTAGATTTAGGAGAGCAAAAGACGCACCTAATTAAGGAAAAGTGACGGAAATAGAATAAGAGTCGGAGTTTGTTGGTGAGGACGGTGGTGATATCGGTGGAGCTAGTGTCGGAGTGGTGGTCGGAGAGGTGGTTAAGGAAATGGAGTAGTGGTGGTGGCGATTATGTAAAGGAAATGGGGGTTTCGGGTGATTGAAGGAAATGAGTAAAGTTGAAGGCGGATGAGTTTTGCGTGTTCTGGATAATAGACAATTTGGCGACTGATCTGGCAGTCGCCAAAATGGCGACTGAAATCAGTCGCCAAATGGCTTATCAGTCGCCAATTTGGCGACTGATTTCAGTCGCCCGAGTTTTTTTGATGAAATTCAGGGGATTGTTTCAGTCGCCAATTTGGCGACTGATTTCAGTCGCCATATTCTATTTTCAGTCGCTAAATTGGCGACTACTTGTATCAGTCGCCTTATAACAGTCGCCTGAAACAAGATTTCTTGTAGAATTATATGTGAAATTTTTTATGTGTGGGGTATCAATTTATGGGTCCGTTTCTTGTCTTAAATAGGTACACCTACATTCTTTTGGCGGTGCATTATGTCTCAAAATGGGTGTAGCCTAAAGCCACCGAAACAGATGATGCAAAGGTGGTTAGTGAGTTCATCAAGTCCAACATTCTTTCTTGCTTTAGATTCCCTAAGGCCTTGATTAGTGACTGAGGCAAACATTTTTGTAACAAGGTCATTGGAGCCTTGCTTAAAAAATATGACGGTCTTCATAAGGTTTCTACGGCC
This sequence comes from Heliosperma pusillum, assembly GCA_022085475.1. Taxonomy (NCBI): domain Eukaryota; kingdom Viridiplantae; phylum Streptophyta; class Magnoliopsida; order Caryophyllales; family Caryophyllaceae; genus Heliosperma; species Heliosperma pusillum. The sequence continues at coordinate 4,796 of JAIUZE010000535.1, forward strand.
TATCGCCCTCAAACCAACGGCCAAGTCGAGATTTAAAATAGGGAGATAAAAGCTATCCTTGAAAAAATCGTCAATCCCGATAGGAAAGATTGGAGCGGAAGATTGGAAGATGCATTGTGGGCATATCGGACCTCATATAAACACCAATTGGGATGTCCTCTTATCGCTTCATATTTAGAAAGCCATGCCATTTACTCGTAGACGTTGAGCATTGAGCTTATTTGGCCATTATGTTCTTTAATTTGCAACTTGATCATCGGGTTTGCATCAGAAGCTCAAACTTCAAGAGCTCGAAGAGATCCGCAATGACGCTTATGAAATGCTGAAATCTACATCGTAAAAACCCAAGCTTGCCATGATAATATGATCTCTCGGAGAAACTTCAAAGCGAGACAAAACGTTTTACTTATTTAAAGTCGTTTCCGTCTATTTTCGGGAAAATTGCGATAAAGGTGGATGGGGCCTTATGAGGTAGTCAAAGTGTATTCTTATGGAGAAATCGACATCGAATGTCTCAAGACCGAGAAATTTCTCAAAGTCAATAGACAAAGACTCAAATTGTATCATGAGGGGGTCGAAGTAGGTGAAGAGGAGACACTCCACCTCATTGATCCCATTTATGAGGCTTAATTGGAATCCAACTCTTTGTAGAGCCATCGACATTAAATAAACGACGAACATTTGTAAATATCTCTTTCCGTTGCATCTAGTGTAGTTTTATGTTTAAATTTCTATATTAGATTACATCTTTAATAGTGGTAATTGCATATTTAATTAAATTGCATTTTAATTAAATTGCATTTTAAATTAATTCATAAGCATTTTAATTACCGTTACCATCATATTAGAATAGGTTAATGTGTGTGTTAGTGTGTAGATTGTTAACTCAAGGTGATAATAAAGTGAAGAAAGCAAGTGTGAAAAGTAGGAAAAAAATGGCTAAGAATGGAAGAAATGGAGAAATAAACAAAGAACTTGCAGGGTAGAGCGCACGATGCGCTTCTTCCACCCCAAAAAAGCGCACCGTGAGCCTTTTTCGTGACATACTCGAAACCAGCCAAAAACACTCGACATACTTTCTTTCTTCCCCAATTACTCTTTTCCTTATCACTTTCCTCAAATCAACTCAAACCCTAATCCTCTCAAAACCAAAAATCTCTTTCAAATCCAATAATCTAAGCATCAAACCCCAAGTTTTCATTAACAAACTCTTGTTTTCGTGATTTAGGGAAGAAAATCACTTGTTTTGGTGCAAAGTTTTGGACGAGATTTTAGTTGCTTAATTCGAAATTCAAGTGTTCTTTGGAGATTTGAGTGTTTTAATTGGTAAAGAAGCTTCATTTGAGTATTCTTTTGGTTTCTATCACAACAAACAACAAGTTACATACAAAGATCAAAGGGAGATATAATCACCTTAGACTTATCTTTGTCAATTATCAAGCTTAAAATACGAAATTACTTTATAATTTTGGATTTTAATCATTTTACTTTGTTGTTTTCATTTCCTTATTGCTTGCAAGGATTTGGGGAAACTTTTACATTGACAAATAACTAGTATACACTTTTCTTACAATAGCGCATACTAGGTGTTTGTAGAAAGTCCCCAAGTAAATTTTGCTCAAACTTGTGGTATTTCCTGATTTTTGGTGAACTATAATGCATAACAACAAACAATAAAAAGCCTCATCCTCACGGGGCACAAAGAACCTCAAGTTAAAAACCCAAAGAACACCTTGGTTGGGAAAGGTTGTTGGGTACTACCCTCCAACTATTCAAACACTTCAAGTCTAGATCGTCGATGTTTGTACTAGGTTCCTTTGTGTCAACACCCTTCGGGAGTTGGGAATGCTACACCAATCTAGACTCTTTCTTGGGAAGGTGGGGTTAGAGGCATGCATTGGTGCGGTTGATGTTACACGGAGAAGCACTACTCTTGATCGAGTTCCTCTCGACTCTAGAGAAAGCCACTTTAGGTGAGGAACAAGTTTCATTCGGGGATAAAATTTCGATCTTGCGAGACCATTTATACAATGAACCATGACCAAATTCGTCGGGCCCTCAAACTACCCGAAATCGTGTCCATTGATAAAGCCGGTCTCAATGCATTTTGGTTAGCAATAACGGGAGATGCTAGAGACCGAAATTCTAAAAACACAAACATCCCTCACCCCGTTCTTCGCCTTGTGAGTAGACACATAAACACCAACTTCCTTGCCCAATCTGAGCCTAAACAAAATGACCCTCACCAACTTGAAATGTCTATGGGCAATACCCCAGATAGGGTAGAAGTCCCTAATTGGGCTGACTTGTTTATTGAAGGGTGTTTGGATTTGATAAGCGGTTCCAAGGACACCATTTACATTGGAGGAATGATCAAGAAGCTTATTTTTGAGTTTGAGGATCCTTTTTTAGAGGGCACCGCGACACTTGTAGGGGACACACTTATTGATACCCGGTGCCTCCTAAAAATAGACATGATAGAGGTACTAGAAAATGTCCCTCTTGAAGTCATTTAGAACATGAGAGGGGGGAGCGTTATATGTACCTTCCACGACCTTCCCACTCTCCTTTGGGGTGGGGGCGTGCCTAAGGCTTTTACATGCATCTGGACGATGCTTTTGCGTCCTTGTGGGTAGAACGGTCTTATTTGGACGATGAAGAAGTGGGTGGTGAATAACAACAACAACAACAACAAAAACAACAGCAAGGGGGAAGTTTACCTTATGGTAGTTTGCCTTGGGTTGGGAACCCTTTTGATGAAACATGCCCAATGTTCACCAAGAGTCACCACACCATTCACCCCTTTCTATGCAACAACAATAACCATCCCAACAACAATAATTCATGAATGAGCAATTCCAACAATGGAAAATGGGAATCGACACCCTGTTGTCAAACTTAGAACAAGGTTTTAGCCAATCCCGGTTAGAATATAATGCACGGTGGGAAGTTTTTAAGCAAAACTACGAACGTTATTAAGAGGATATGGAGAAGCAACGCCACATCCAACAAGCTAACTATGATATGTTGGTAGCTCTTAAAAAACTTCATCTCTAACAATTCTCACAACAATTTCAAGGCTACAATGAGGACCAAGTGAAGAAACCAATTCCGAAATGGCGAGATTTTCCCAAGGAAAACAAGGAAGAAGAAGAGGAGGGAACCCGGGTGCTGGGGGAGCCTCAAGTTCCCGTCATTGAATTTAAAATTTGGTGTTCACCTTCACTGTGAGGATAAAGTGAGAAAAAAATGTAGGGCAGACGAATTGGTAATTTGTATTAGATTTTGTAAAGTTTCTTTCATTGCATTGCATTTGTTTTTAAAAAAAAAATAATAAAAAAAAAACCGGCTAGGATGAAAACCCGAAAGGGCATCCTAGGCAAAATTGGGTAAGTGGCCGAGGACGGAGTGAAAACCAAAGGGCACTCCAGAAAAATGAAAAATTGAGTGCGAGACCACGAGAGTAGAGTGAGAAAGAAGCTAAACCGAAAACCCGCAAGGGCGGGCAGGTTTAAGCAAAATGAGGGACTTAGGAAAAAAATGAAATGTCTAACATGTTATGTATTTTCCGATTTGGTTTGGGCGACATAAGTGGAGAAGTCTTAGAAAGGAATAAAGGGTATGCTAGAGCGTATCAAGGCTACATGGGGGATTTGGAAGGCTTAACTTGTGAACTAGTGCTTGATACTTTAGGCGATGTTGTTGGAGTTGTTTCGTGTTTCAGTTGTTTCTCACTCTACTTGTGATATGTTTTGTTGTTTTAAGGATCCTTAAGGTTATTATTTTTTGAATTGGGAGATGGTTTGATGACCTTGAGTTTCAATTGAGTGGAGTGATAAGGGGGAGTAATAAGAAGAGGTTGTGTTGCGGAAATGAAGTAATTTGGAGGACGTTAAGATCATTTTAGAAGAGGGAAGACATAAGGAGAGCGAGTGAGGGAAGAGTTCAAATCATTTGGACGCTTTGGGTCAAAAGGTGAATTTGGATGTTGTGGTGACGGAATAGTGACCATGAGATAATGGAATGAGGGAGATAGAGGTAGTTCGAGGTGTGAGAGAAGAGGGCGTTTCCGTGTGAGCTTAGCCATGTTTTGTGTGAGCCGTGTGTTGAAATGATAGTGCTATGATAGTTTGCTCAGGACGATCAAAGGCTAAGTGCGGGGTGTTTTTTATAGGCTCACATTTCTACCTTTTAACTTAGTAGTTCTTAGTACAATAAGTCGATATGGAGAAGTGGTTTTGAAGGGTTTAGTCTATTTACTGATTCCGAGTATCGAAAGTATAATTAAGGTTTTAGTGAGTTTGAAGCGGTGCAAGGAACCTAATCAAGTCCCAAGGAAGGCTAGGAAACAAGCTAAGCAAGAACAAGTCATAAGTAGAGTTGATCAAACCGCCAGCCCGATTTTTTTGCCGGGCATAGGCTTCAGATTAGGCCCAAAAAAGCCAATGGCCCGGCTAAACTAAGCCCGTTTTTAATTTAAGGCCGAGTATGTCCAATATTACGGCCCAAATTTTGACCCGACCCGACCTAAAATCTTTACTTAAAATGAAATATATATATCGTTTAACCTGAAAACAATTATCCCTTTGTCATCAATAATAAATGAATTAAATAAAAGCATCCTCACTTGCAACTTAGAACTTAGAAGGCACTAAGGGGGCGTTTGGTACAACAAAGGCAAAGGGAATTGATTCAACAAAGGGAAATGAAGGGAAATAAATGTTATTGCCCCAAATGTTATTCCTTGTTTGGTTACTCAACTACGGGAATAAAAATAACCACCCTCCCTCACTTCACCACCATCGACCACTTCCACTTTCACTACCCACCTCCCACTGCCCACCCTACATGACCGCCGACGCCGGCATCACAACACCCAACGCCGATGCCCTATTAACTCCAGTCGTGCTCCATTGAACAACCACCACAATTAAGACAAAATCCCACCAGAATTAAAATACATTCATATCATTATTTGCTAAAAGCCCGTTATAACACGATGTGACCGAGTTTAGGCTTATAAAAAAGGCCCGTTTACTAGGCCCAACCCTGTCCGGCCCGCATAACTGGGCTGTTTTTAAAGCTTGGACCCGGTCAAAACCCGGTCAGCCCAACCCATCATCAAGTCTAGTCAAAAGTCATCCATGGGAAGAACAAAGAAGAAATCGAAAAGGAAGAAAAAACACCATAAGCGCAAGATGCGCTTTTCTGGGGTGCCAAAAGCGCACCGTGCGCCTTTTTGAAGAAATGAGCATTTTTGTTACGTGCTTGCACCAAGTTAGAGCCCATTAATCCCTCTAATGTTTGAGACTATATAAGGATGTATAACATTAGATTTTCGGGATCTTTTGGCTTTGGAATATTAATCAAGTTGTAATTTTGAGATTATCATCTTTATTTGGGTTTTTTAGATCTATTTTGGAGAACTAATCTCCTTTTTTTAATCCAATCCTAAAGGTGTAATCTTTTGGTTGTAAGACTCTTAATCTTTCCTTAATTATCTTTATTATTGTTAATCGCTTTTGTTTAAGTTGTTTGATTTTGGAACCTTGTTTGATAAAAGTAATTAAGTGTTATTTCCTTGATATTTGAATCTTACTTTTTCCTTATTCCATTGTTTTTAGAGTCATTAAGTGTGATTACCTTGTGATTCTATTTATGCAAGTCCTTGTATTTGAAATTAGTGAGTGTGATGACCTCCTAGCTTGGTCTACAAGAAAGGGATTAACTTGTAATTTGTTATTAATTGTGCTCATCGTGCCTAATTACTCCTATTAATCTCTCATGCTTTTATCTTCTTATTAATTGAGTCAATGTATGTGATTTCTACTTGGAATAATTATTGAGTTGGGTTGATGATTAAATGTGATCTCCTTGTCATTAACCACTATTAAAGAGGTTTAAAAGAGTAATCTTCATAATAAGATAATAATAATTAACTTGGGAAATTGATTGAGTTAAGGATCAACTATTTGAGTACCACCCTTTGAATTGGGTTAAGTTTGTCTCTAATTTGATAATCTTCATATTGCTATTTGATTGTTGTTTGCTATTGCCTTTGATTTCATTTTAATTGTTTTGAACTTAAACCAAACGCTTTGAATTGGGTAAAGTTTGTCGCTTTGGTGAGTGCAAATAGTTTGTTTTTCTTATAATCCCTATTCATGTAAGCACATGTGGGTAGGTTAGGGAGTTTAATATTCATTATGAAACTTCAAGACATTCCTAAAAGTGCAACATAAGCTAGTGGCTAGGGCTAGGGTAACTAACATGTAGCATGTTAATGAAATAGAGAGAGTTTAGCGCCAGAAAATTCAAATAGAGAGAGAGAGTTTTTATTAATTTAGACTAAACATTGGTTTGGTATAGAAGAAGGATAAATCTCTTAAGATATTGAGCATTGAGCAATACATTTTTTTTTATTTTTTTTTTGGTGTAAATGTAAGTTTCATTAATCAAATAACAACCAAACTCATACAACCTAACTTATACAATTAGACCTCCAAATACAATAATGAAGGATCAAACATACTTCTAAAGACAAAATACATCCATCATTATTACATAAGTCCCTTTCCACGACACCATAAAATATCATCTAACCGAATAGCTCCCAACTGAAGATTCATGAGACGATATCTAGCCTGAGTTTTTATGTCCTGCACCAGTTGCTCTGGCCTAGTGACATAACCTGCGACCCTACACTTATTTCGGATCATCCAGATACCATATTGAATGGCCACAAACAAAGACCAACATATCTTCCTTCTAAAACCAGACTGAGGTCTCATATGTAGTAGAGCAGGAGTTGTAAACCCTCCTCTAGGATGAACCATTAGCCAATCTTCCAAACACTTGTAACATTTCTGAGCATAACAACAATCTATAAAGAGATGTTGATGATTTTCAGGGCTGGTACCACAAAGTAAGCATGTAATATCTCCACCAAATCCCATCTTATGAATCCTATCCAGAGTAAGTAAACGTTCCTGACAGATTAACCAAAAGATAAAATTATGTTTAGGAACATTCAAATGATTCCAGACAATCCTGCACCAAGGAGGTTTTACAACATTCAGTTCACTTAGCCATTTATAACCTTTAGAAATAGTATATCCATCCTCCCCATCAGGCCATAGACCTTGTGAGAATCCTACCTTCAAAACTTCCTTGGTAGCACATACCTTCCTCCATGCCCAAGAACTAGCTGCATTAGGTTCATAACTAAGCCAATTTCTACCCTTGAGGTCTATTTTATCTATCCATCTAATCCAAAGGTGGTCTTTTTTTAACAAGAATCCACCAGGCTAGCTTACCCATTGCTGCAATGTTCCAAATCTTACTGTCAAAAATGCCAAAGCCCCCTTGATCCTTTCCTTTACAAAGAGTAGACCAAGCCACTAAAGGAGCCTTTGAATAAGTATCTTCTCCTTCCCATAAAAAATTCCTGCACATAGCTTTGAGTTTATCAATCACTCCCACAGGTAAAATGAAAATTTGAGCCCAATAGTTGTGCAAAGTGTTCAACACTGCCTTTACAAGAGTAAGTCTACCAGTATATGATATCTTCCTTTTGTTCCAGCCCTTAATTCTGGACACCATCTTCTCAACCATCATATTACAATCAAACCTTGATAACCTCTTGTTAGAAATAGTCACACCAAGATATCTAAAAGGTAAAGAACCTTTCCTGAAACCAGTGTGCTCAAGAATACATTCCTCAGTAGCATTATCAACACCCTTTAGAATAATCTCAGACTTCTCATTGTTAATCTGCAAACCTGAAGCCTTGGAAAAACTATTGAATCCTTCCATCAACATAAAAATAGTCTTGACATCACCCTTACAGAAGATCAAAAGGTCATCAGCAAACATTAAATGGTTCAGCTTAAGACTCTTGCATAAGTGATGAAATTTGAAGCCCTTCATATCTCTTATCACCAGTAAAATCCTGCTGAGATATTCCATACACAAGGTAAACAGAAGAGGGGACAAGGGATCACCTTGTCTAAGACCTCTTTTGCCCTGAAAGAAACCATAAGGCTGACCATTCAAAACAATAGAGTAAGATGCAGTAGTAACACACTGAAGGATTAACTGAATAAAATCAGGAGGAAAATGTAACCACTTCAGGATGAGATACACAAACTCCCATTCAATGCTATCATAAGCTTTCCTAAGATCCACTTTAATTAAACATTTTGGGGAAGCAATACATTTTCAAATTCATTAAAATTGCCTTAACTTATAAACTTGTAAAGTAGATTTTGATTAATGCGACAATTGCAAACAATCATAACCCTATTTTGGTAGAGGTCTTAATCACAATTCAAATATCATTTTCTTTAAAGAAATGTTTTCTTTCCATGAAATGCTATTTTTATCTCTTGTTTCCGTAAGTTCAAACAAAGCAAAATATATACTAAGAGCATTGATCTTGAACATACCTCATCTGGTGATACGGAAGTAGCTTCCCAGTTAAAATCGTAATCTGGGAAAATATACTTCGGAATGGCTCCACACAAGACAAGCCCAGATATGGCCGATATGTGACAATTTCGAGAAACAATGATGGTGTCCCCAGGCTTACAAGTTCCCATAATTGCTGCTATGACACCACATGTTGTCCCTCCAACCAGAAAGCAGGTCTGCGACGCACCAAATAGTTCGGCTGCTTGCTTTTGAGCTTCCAAAATTGGGCCTTGTGGAGAAGTAAGGTCATCAATTTCTCCCACGTCGTATAAGAACGGGTCCATCCCAATGAGTTGGGTTAGTGAGCTTGGAGCTAAGTGACCTCTGTTCTGTCCGGGGAATTGAAATGTTGCTGGGTTTTGATCAATTTTGGCTTTAAGTGCTTTAACTAATGGTGGGTGCATTGGTTGATAAGCTACGTCTTGATGATGATTATTATCATTGTCTTTTAAAATCGTCATTGGGTTTTTATTTGGGAGTTCCTCAAGAAAGATAGTTTCCTGCAACATGAATTAATGATTTGTAAAACTTGTACATCTATATATAATAATAAAAAGACAAACTAACCAGCTATCTAAATGCCACATCAACATTTTCAACTATTTACACAACCCAACTCCACATCACCAAGTCATTTATTAACAAAAAACAAAAAAAAAATAAAGGAAAAAAAAGCACCACATTACACATTTACACAATTCCCTCATTACAAGACTTTTAGCATGTCACAGATTATTTGTTTTTTTTTTAAGTAAAGGTTTAAGCATTTTGTAGCATTTAGCATTAAGTTTTGTCTTTTTAACTTTAAAATAAATTAAACTACTTAAACAACAATTAAAAATCAAAGTAAGTTCTAAATTTTAATTTTAGGATTTCATTACTAAAATAAACTATCTTGCAAAAATAAATCAATTTACATCACTATAATTTTTACTCTGTTTGCGGGCATATAAATAATAAGCTTTTACTATTTTACTGTTACAACATCATATTAATTTAATGGGTTTTTCTATACGGTAACCCTCTGTTTTTTCAAATTCTACGCGGTAACCCTACTTTTCAAAGATCACATATGGTAACCCTCAACTTTATTAATATGTATTACCGTGACCCTTAACTAGTTTTGTCGTCAAGTTGCCGTTAAGTATGTGACATGGCCAATTAAATTATGAGATTTTATATAAGGGAACCCTATAATTTATTAATCTTACATGATAACCCTACTTTTTTCTAGAAACCACACATGCTTAAAATATAATTACTTAATCAATCTTTTTGTCACATGTTTACTCAATTACCCTTAAAGTTGTCAAATCCGCCTTCATTACCCTTCAAATAACCGGGCTCTAAAAGAAACTTATAGTAAGAACTTTGTTCGATATAAAAAAACTTCTAAATAAAATTTCTAAATGTCAAAATAACCGCGCATTGTTATAATCAATCCCAAATTTGAAACATAGGTTTAATCCAATATAAGAAAAACTTTTATTTTCGAAACCCCATTAAATCCCCCAAAACTAAAAATGTTATAGAAAAATTAAACAATTACTCACTTCAATTATTTGACAAATTGACGCAATGATGTTGTGTACAATTGAGGAGTGGTGACTCATTTGTATACATAAGGCTTAAAATTTAATAATGGTTTTATTTGTTAATTATTGAACTAGGTCTTTGTAGAATTACGGTAATGTTACCTTAAAGAGATGATGATACCAAGAATTGACAATTTTAGAGTTGATATTTTTTGGAGTAATTGATTGAAAAACGTACTAGGAATGATAAATTGAGAGACTAAGGGATTATTTCTAATAGTGTTTCTTTTGGGGAAAAAAATAGGGTTACCTTGTAGGATTTAGAAGAATAGAGGGTTACCTTGTAGAAAAGCAAAGAATTCAATTTGCCACGTTACATATTTAACGGAAAAATTGACGTAAAAATTGTTGAGGGTCATGCTAATTCGTATTAATAGAGTTGAGGGTTGCCATATGTGATCATTTAAAAGCAGGGTTACCACGTAAAATTTGAAAAAACACAGGGTTACCATATAGAAAAACCCTAATTTAATTGTGCAATATTATGCTGTATAATCGTACCTGTTAATTTCAATGAATTGGTTATCATGTATAAAAAGATGAGCAAAAAAAAAATTATTCATATAACGTACTTCAAATAATATATAAAGTAGTAAATTAAAACATGTATTATCCTTACAAACAACAAAAATATATATTGCAATGAAAAAAAAAATTAATTCAAGACAAAAAAAATCATGGCATGCGATGGTATTTATGTGAAATTGATACGGTTAATGATGATAATATATGAGAAACAAATTAAAGTAAAAAATTAGACAATGATGAAAATGAGTAATGGACCTAACATCTATTCAATTAATAAAGTTAATTTATAAATCAGTGCTTAACTACGTGAATTATAAATCAAGTGAAATATCTCTGTGTGTCCATGTTAACAACACAAGACTACAAAAATTTCAACATGTTTCATACTACTAGCAAGGTTATAGTTATGCGTAAACTTAAACAATTAATCTCAAACGCACCCGTGATGTTCACGGGCACAAAAACTAGTTCACATTCATATGTGAAGTAATAAGAATGTGAATGTGAAGTAATCGTCGATGTATACATATGTGTATACATTTGTGAAACTATTTTTTTAAAATAAACCCTTAATAAAAACCCTTAATAAATTTAATAAAAACCCTTAAAAGTAATTACTTCATTGTCTTTTAAAATCGTCGATGTGGTTTAAAATAAATTTTATAACGAGTCATAAGAAACTATTTTTTTGTACACATTTTCGACATAAAAATACCCTGCGAGGCGTTAGGGCCTTAAGGTAGTGTTATAACCTTATACTCACGAAGTCTCACCACCGTATATAATTCAATAATTCAAAATCAATCAACTTATGAACATAAATAATTATTTCCTCAACATCCCATTTTTATTGTCGTCCTACTTTTATTTTGGAATATATGATTTAAGAAATACTATAGTAGACTTACTACATTACCCCTTTAATGAAGAACAAGAATGAAGGGAAATATCATCTTGATTAGACCTGGCAAAACTGAACAGATCCAAAATTACCCGAACTGAATAACCTGACCCGAACCCGACCCAACACCCGAACTCAAGACCTGAATTTGACCCGAAACCCGAATTGACCCGACCCACCATAACCAGACCCGAATGTTTATTGTTGCAAACAAATTATTATCCATGAATAACTTGAAAATAGATGACCCGAAAATGACCCGAACCGACCTGAAACCAGCGCACCCGAAATTGACCCGGCCCGAGACTGACCCGACCCAGTTAACCTGTTTGCCATGTCTAATTCTCGATAGAGTATAGTGGTAGCTAAATAGTTAGGAGTAACAATAGTTGTCTACTAATTTTAGAAAAAGGACAATAAAAGTGGGATAAATTTTAAAGAAAATAGGACAATAAAAATGGAATGGATTGAGGAGTGTATGGTTGTTAAACATAGAAAGAGTGTCTTGGTACTAAGATTATCAACGACCATGATTTTTTCTCACCAAATTTTAGTTTTTTGTTTTTATTTTTATCAAAATAGAAATGATTACACATGAGTACATGACACATCCATTAAACTATAAGTGAGTCTTACATAGTTAAGGGTGCTTTGATTCGATAACAGGCTACGCTTATCTGTAGCCTGTAGGAGTGGGAGGAATCAACATATTCAACAAATGGGCGTGCTAATCCTCTATTGCCACAATACCAACTTGTATATAGTCACTCCTAATTTATAAAAGTGCGCCAATCCATGAATGAAGAACATAAATATGCATAATAATTGAAGTAAAATTGCAACTTTACCTTAGCATTACTACCAACGCTTAAACTGGGTCTACAAAGCTTGGAACCCAAAATCTGTACCAAAACGAGTGAACAAACATTATTGGAAAACAAAAAACTCAGACACATGTATACAGTAAATATAGAGATAGAGAGAAACAGTTGGTGGTGGTGAGGGGGGCCTTACGGGATGTAAGAAGGGTGGTATAAGAAGCATAAACATCGCCATTTTTGCGTTGTTTATCTAGTCTTAACCACTTGCACAGCCTCCACTCTTCTGACTTCTCTTTTCCCACTTACCAACATTGCTCTTCTTTTTATGCCTCATCTTCAAACCATATATTCCTTCTGAAGGTTTTACTACAGACGAGGCGACCCGTCTTATTACTTTAGACGAATTAATTCCTCTCACCAAAGAACAAGTGAGGTAAATGGGGGATAATCGCTTATTCCCAACTTGCTTCGCTTACTCTTTTGTAAGGGGTTTAACCCGTCTAAAACAATAAGATTTATTGTCCCGTTTGAAATAAGATTTGTAATTTTCATTAGTTGTCCTACCGAGTATTTTAGGCCTTGTTGTTTTAGTTTCAATTACGGAGTATTATAAATGATCAATTGTGAAACACTACCTTTTAAAATAATTAACTTGCGAAACATTACCTTGTTTTTTATTTCTTGCAAATTCACACCTTTTAAATCTATTTTTTTTGGAACATTACCCAAAGTGAGTTTTTGGCAAAAAAAAAGTATTTAACTTTTAAACAGTGACCTATTTTGGAACGGGAATTTTAAGAGACTTGTAGATTAACTAGAGGTGGTCGGGCACGAGCATGTTTCAACATTCGGCTAACTCGACCTTAAACCGACCTTACATTTTAATTTTCTAACTCATACTTAGTTACTTACCTATTTTTTAACCTCATTGTCTTTTTTTATTTTCGGGTCAAGCCGATTGGGATATTTCGAATAAGGTCATTTTCGTGTGTATAATTAAAAGACAAAAAAATACATTTCAATTATTACCTATTTATAGGTTTGTTTTGATTATTAGTTCTTAGCTCGGGTTAGTTACTGGTCAACTTAGCTCGGGTCATGCCCGGGTCAATTCGGTTTTCGAGTCACATTTGAGTGTTTTTATTCAGGTCGCATCTAAATGTTTATGTTAGGGCGGCCACTTGTCCTGCTTGGCCCTCCCGAGACCCTACCTCTCGGGTCTATATTTTCTAGACACGGTCGACCGCCCCTCGACCTTGTACAAGTCTTCTACTATCCGGGTCAGGTCAAGGTCCAACAAAATCAACTCGGCTCGACATGTGATTCTTAAACCGGGCGGCCCAACTAGAAATAATCCCCACCCCCAACGGTCGATTAAAGGTCGAGTTGGGTGAATCCAACCCACATCTAGGTCGCCCCGACCAATGCCCGTGGCCACCTCTAGATTATGTACAAGTCTCTTTAATTTCTAGTTCCAAAATAGGTCATCTATCTGAAAGTTAGACTTTTTTTGTTAAAACTTTGGGTAGTCTTTCTCAAAAAAAAAAAAAGATTTAAAAGGTGTGAGTTTGTAAGAAATAAAAACTAAGGTAGTGTTTCGCAAATTAATTATTTTAAAAGGTAGTGTTTTGCAATTGATCCTATTATAAATTAGTTTAAAACCCCTTGCGATGCACGGGTTAATAAACTTGATTATTTAACAATAAAGTTATAAATATATATTGTTAGTGTTATGAAACGTATTATGTGGATGTCCATTGGGCTTTATGGTCCATTATGTACTTTATGTAATTAGGTTTCTCACATAATATGTACTCTATATATACCCATATCAAGATGAATAAAACTAACTCGATTGAATCTTCTCCTCAACTCTCTCCCAATAATTATCTCTTTTCTTATTCTATAACACGTTATCAGCACGAACTCTACCAATTGACCCAAAACTAATAATCATTTATGTCGTTTTTCTGTTTATGCGTTCTTGTTTCACATGAATCTTTATTGCATATATTAATCTTATTGTGACAAAGTTTCTTGTTGACGTTCATGTTCTTTACATAACGAATATCATCAACCTTATGGATTATAAAGAGACCACTATATTTATTTGTGGATTTTTTTTTGATGGTGCTTGTATCTTTATGAGTCATAGAAAAAAAAATAATTATTTCAATTGCCATAGTTCACTAGGAAAGGCCATATCCAAAGGAGCCTTTGGCTCCACAATATTCTCCACTAAGCATGGTAAGAATTCTCTCAATCATCTATTATTGAGGCAAGTTTCTTTCCCTTGGATAAATATTAGAATTCTCCTTTTTTACACTAGTAAATATATTTGACTATTCAATTTAATTAATTTCCTAAAAATGACGATATTGAGACCATTCAAGATTTGAGTACGTTTTGCACTTCATTATATTACACCTGCAAAGTGTAAGATTGGGCTCTATTAATTCAATGTGAGACGGTTTTCATTCAAATTTAATGTAACACAGTTTCATGTTGTTATAATCCGATATGATTTCCTATCTATTTATTGTAAAGAATGGTCTACCACCTTGAGACGACCTTCTCTCTATTCAATTCAAGATGATCTCATATCTATTTTACATGAAATATCTCCTATCTATTTAATACAAGATAGTCTCTTGTCATTATAATTTAAGACGATTTATATCAATTTAAGGTGCGACGGTCTACTATTAAAGTATTAAGGTCATGCAAGACGGTTCTCTGTCATTATAATATGATGCAATCTCTTATATATTTAAAGTGAGATGGTCTTTTGGTCATCATAATTTAAGATGATCTTCTATCATATTAATGTGAGATGATATCTCATATTATTTTAACATGAGACGATCTCATATCTTTCTAACGTGAGACGATCTCATATAGTCATATATAATTTACATGAGACGATTTCATATCTAATTAACGTGAGACGGTCTCATATCTAATTAACGTGAGGCGGTCTCATATCTAATTAACGTGAGGTACTGTTCGACATAGTCTCATGTCATTGTAATTTAAGACTATCTTTTTGATGTGGGACAATCTCTATCAAATTAATCTAAGTTCGTCTCTTATTAAGATCATGTGAGACATTCTTCTATCATTTTGAATGAAGTAATCTTACCCATATTATTTATTTTCATTACCTCTAGTGAAAAGTCAGATTCTCCACTTTCTGACGTCTAAAATTTTTCCCAAGTGATATTAATCATTTGTTTCTAATTAAATGAGACACTAAATGTGTGTTATACCACATCATTATTTACTCAGATGAAAATATATTATTTTAAGCAAATATGATATAATAGCTAATTATAAGTTAGCATTCAACTTCAAGTTTGTTTGGTAAGGGCACAATGGCACATATTAAGGCATATCCAACTCCAAATATGGAGCATTGTAATGCATTGTGAATTACTATCAAAAGTTGACATGAGATGTTAAAACATATATGATCAACAAGTGCTTAAAAGTATGAGCAAAATAATTTTGATGAAAAATTGAGGTCGTACGGGTTCTTTCTATACTGATTTCCATATAACGCTTTAATTTTAGATACACAAACAGTAATGTGCTTAGACTTTATCAAGTATTGCATATACATTTTATTACACGTAATACCTATACTAAAGTTAGGTATGATTGACATATGAAGATCTAAACAATAAAATTGCACATTACTCGAGGTTGGACAAAAACAATATAAATTCAATTTTACAAATTGATATTGTTTTTTTAAGTGCCTTGAAGACCACATACTCAAATATGAGTAATTTGTGCTATTGCAATTCACAATTTGATTATTATTATTAATATTATTATTATTATTATTATTATTATTATTATTATTATTATTATTATTATTATTATTATTATTATTATTATTATTATTATTATTATTATTTTTTGCAAGAAAGGTATAGACTCTTATTAATCCTCAAGGGAAAAAAAAGAATACAAAGATCTTACAAG
This sequence comes from Heliosperma pusillum, assembly GCA_022085475.1. Lineage (NCBI taxonomy): Eukaryota > Viridiplantae > Streptophyta > Magnoliopsida > Caryophyllales > Caryophyllaceae > Heliosperma > Heliosperma pusillum. The sequence goes on from JAIUZE010000535.1 coordinate 21,103, forward strand.
AATA
>JAIUZE010000536.1:0-34983 GCA_022085475.1 Heliosperma pusillum
CTTACTTTGATTAATTAATTAGTTGATTTTAATTCATAAGATCAAATAAATAATTACATATCATATAAATCGAAAAAGTGGGGCTAGTTTTTAATACTCAATTCCCCCCCCCCCCCCCCCTCTTTCGTATTCGATCAATAGACTCTACAAACAACCTCCCGGATTTTTGAATAGCAAATTTCAAAACCATGTTTTTAAACTCGATAAAGCTTTATATAGTTTGAAACAAGCGTCTAGGGCTTGGTACGACAGATTGTCCAAATTTTTATTACAAAACAACTTAAAAAGAGAATATGTCGACAAAACCCTATTTCTAAAATCTGAGGGTTCTGATTTACTTGTTGCTCAAATTTATGTAGACGATATTATTTTTGGTTCTACTAACAATAAATTGTGCAAGTATTTTTCAGATCTAATGAACTCAGAATTTGAAATGAGCATGATGGGAGAATTGAAATTCTTCCTAGGATTGCAAATTCAACAAACTAAGGAAAGAATAAAGATTCACCAACAAAAATATGTCAAGGAGCTAATCAGAAAATTGTATGAAGAATGCTCATCCAATGGACAAACCTATGGTAACTGATAAAAAGTTGACCTTAGACGAAAACGGTAAGTGTGTCGATGAAACTAAATATCGAGGTATGATTGGTTCTTTATTAAATTTAACTGCAAGTAGACCTGACATTATGTTTAGCGTATGTGTCTGTGCTAGATTTCAATCTTGTCCTAAAGAGTCACATATGATTGCTGTTAAATGTATCTTGAGATATTTAATTGGTACATCCAATTTATATTTGTCGTATCCACTTGAATGTAATTTCGATCTAGTAGGATATTCAGATGCAGATTATGCAGGATGTTCTTTAGAAAGAAAAAGTATCTCTGGATTCGCTACGTTTGTTGGACCATGCATAATTACTTGGGGCTCAAAGAAACAAAATTCGGTTGCTTTATCTACTGCTGAAGCCAAATATATTGCTGCAGGACTGGTATGTTCTCAACTACTTTGGTTAGAGCAACAACTATGTGATTATGGTGTTAATGTCGGTTGTATGCCTGTATTTTGTGATAATACGAGTGCTATTGTTATTTCTAAAAATCCAGCTCAGCATTCTCGTACTAAGCATATAGACATTAGACATCATTTTTTACGTGACCAAGTTGAAAAGGGCAACATTAAACTCGAACTTTGTATTACTGAAAATCAATGGGCTGACATTTTAACAAAGGCGTTAGCGAGAAGACGTTTTGAGATTTTGCGGTTGGAATTCGGTTTAATCGGTAGCAATTAAATTCATTATAATTATTTTATGAACCTGCGTGACTGGTTAGAATAAGACGAGATTGTATGACTGTGTCCGTGTATTCCATTGCTAGTATATTTGTGTTTAATATTATATATTTTACGTGAGTATCTTGCATATTAAGTATTTTATGGATATTGAATTATGGACCACATATTTGCCAAAAATCTATCTTATTCACTTTCCAAATTAAACCAAAATTCTACCCATGAAACCTATCTTGACCGAAACTTCACAACAACAATATCTTACCATATCTTTTTATTTACCTAATCTTACCCTTACCATATAACCTATATTTACCCTAAATTCCTTTTAAAATCCTACCCAAATTCAAAAAAAAAAAAAGGAAAAAGGACTCTACAAGCCGGCACCTACACATGCCAAGTACAAAAGTACAAAACCCAAGACTCCCTTCATAATTAGCTATCCCTATCACTATCAACACACCTCACCATCTTCCTCCTTTCTCTCCCTCTACACGGCACAACAACAACAACAACAACAACAACAACAACAACAACAACAACAACAACAACAACAACAAAATAATAACCAAACAACAACTTCAAACTCACAACAATGGCTTCCACAAGGTCCAAAAATACCAACACCCCAAACTCCAAAATTCCAAAACCTTGTATGCCCACTAATCTCTCTCCTAAACCAAAACAAAAATCACCCAATGTGACCCAAACCGAGTCGGGTTTGGTTCTTGAGGGTACTAAAAGGTGTAGATTAAATAAGGGGAAGAATTTGGTACAAGAAGAAACTACCAAGGACGACGACAACACGGAAATCGAGGCTGCCACTCGGACTCAGTTTCAGGATTTCTCACCTCAAGAAACGGCACCCGGTCTTGACAAGCTTTGTTTAACAAAAGATGAACGAAAGTTAGTTAACCGGGTTGCTAAATACGGTATTCATGGAGGTCGTAATTTTCCAAAGGCATGGTGTGAAAAATATGAAGCTTTGGGATTCTTTAACAATCTCTTGAATTTTCAAGAGTGGGAGAACGTGTCTCGGTTTTCAGGTCCGATTTATCCAATCGAGGTAATTCAGTTTTATGCTTCTGTTTCTTTGAAATATGGAGTTTTGCATGTCGTGGTGAATGGCCGTGCAGTTTCCGTCACCATGGACGATTTTTGTACTCTGTTTTTGGTTCCTGATGATGGAATCAAAATTGACCCGAGTACGTCATGGGATGAACTGTCGGACCCGGCTAAGTTGGAGTTTTAATAGGTATTTTGATGATGGGGCTACATTGTCTAGTTGTGTGTTGGCGGGGAATGTGTCCCCAAAATTAAAGTTTTTGTTGAATTTTCTGTGGAACACGGTGGTCCCGCGTCGAGGTGGACGGGATAAAACTGCTTGCTATGAAATGATGGTGGTAAAGAATTGGTTGGAAGGTAACCGGGTCAATCTTGTTTTCCTTGTCTTTTCTAGAATTTCTCAAACTGCTTTTTCGGTAACCGAAGATAAAATTTATTCGACCCTTGACTTACCATATGGGATGTGGGTGTCTCGGGTTCTTGAGTCGAAAGAGGTTGTTGATTCGACTAGTTATGGTGTTACCTTAAAAGATGATATGTGTGATACGTTTTTGAAATTCATGAAATTGGAGGCTTTTGGTCCGGAATTGGTTTTTATGTCAAAAGGTGGTTCGGTTGTTATGAAACCGAATGTGGCTGATTTTTCGGGGCTTGAATCAAAATTGGATGTATTTATGGGTAAGTTAATAGAACGCCTTGATGCGCAAGACAAGAAAATCGATGCGGTTGTTGACAAGGTAGTCAAAACCGTGGCTATGGGGAACTCTAGCTCTACCCGTGACCGTGGAGGGTCGGGTGTGAGTGGTGATTTGCGGAGTTGGATGTCGGGAGTTGATGGTTGCCTAGCCAAAATTGAGAGAAATGTTGTCGATTTTCGACAAGAGATGGTTAGGCAGCGGGATCGGATGCAATTCTTGGTTAGCCAAGGAGGTGCGTTGGTGAAGAGTGGTTCGGAAATGCGTGAAGGTATGCACACTATTTATGATGCGACGGAGGATCTCTCTTTGAAGGTTCGGAACTTCGATGTATGCCTTACTGTCCAAGCTAATCATGTGAAGACGTGCCTTGATCGCCTTTCTACTCTTGAGTACCGTACCCGACCCGACTACATTGACCCCAACATAATTCGCCAACCCGATTTGCCTTGATTTTCTAGTCTTACCTTGTTTGTTTCTTAAACTACTTAACCATTAGGCCCATTTTGGTTTTATACTCTTATCCATTCGGCCCATTTGGCATCTACCACTTTTATTGTGATTTGTAGTTTACATTGACATTTACTATTTGATTTTGCTTGATATGAATCGTTTTGTATTGCGTATTTTGCATATCTATTTCTTGCCTTGGAGTATGTTATTCTAGTCATTTTATATCCTTGTTCTTGTCTTTTCAATGATGCCAAGAGGGGGAAGAAATGATATGATTTGAGTCTTTGCTTAAGCTTGCTCCTTGTCAAGACTCGTTATCTCTTAAAGTCGTTCAAGTTATAACTTTGGCTAAGTTGTTATGTTCTTGCGATCAAAGTTGCTATAACTTTGGGAGTGTTTTGTTGAGGGGGAACCATACTTAGTCACAATGTTAAGAGAAATCATAAGAGACTTGTCATCATCAAAAAGGGGGAATTTGTTAGACCTATTTTATAGTTTTGATAATGACATGTGCTTACTTGATAATTTGCTTTAATTGATATATCATATGCATGTAATTGTGTGCTTTAGTTTTATCATAGCTAACAACAATTACGAGAAGGAAGATCAAAGTTATAAGAATTTCAGGCATAACTTTGATAAGTTTTGTGAGACAAAGTTATAAGAAATTCAGGAATAACTTTGAAAGTTTACATGGAAGTTATAACTATCTGGTTATAACTTTAAAGAAACGTTTCAAGCAAGATCTACCTCAAATAACACAAGACTCAAGATGGAGGGTCTTTGTGATCAAGATGAAGAGATGATCCGTATACTGAAGATCTTTGTGAAGATTATATAGTATAGGTCGTCATTCGGTAACTATTCCATTAGAGTTATTTTAAGTTCAAAGTTATAGTTTTAACCTATAACGTTGGATGATAAATGTTGATGCATGATTTTGGAAATAAAATATTTTAAATGTTTTCAAAAAGCGGAAGAGTATTTTTATATATTTATCAAAAGTTTTAATAGAGATTCTATTTATGAGATTCTATTGGTTAGTAATACAACTTATGGGTTGTCATGCTACCTAGGGTTTCTAATATATTCTATCTCAATTTGTTGTTAACCTAATAAGCCCACCTAGGGTTTGAGCCACCTAGGATTTCGTGTAAACCTAGGATTGTGCCTCTTAGGGTTGCGTGCTCCTAGGGTTTCGTGTAGATAGTGAATCCGGCCTCCATAGGGTTGTTTTCCTTGTTTACCTTAATCTAAGATTCTACTATATCTTTACAACAATATTTTGAGATATTTAAGATAAATATATTTCTAAAAGATAAAGCAATAATATTTTGAGATATTAAAAGATAAATATCTTTCTTAAATATTAAGCTAGGGTTTTAGATCTTATATCTCCTATGCTTCTATTATAAATACTCCTTCTCATCTCAATCATTGAGACACACGAAACACACGACACACACATATACATTGAGAGAATTTTCCAAAATCGTTTTAAAGCAAACCTTGAGCAAAATATTTATTATTTTTAGTTTTTGTTTTTAAAAAGAGTCGTGCATCAATTTTTATCAATCGCTCGCGTGAAATACGTTATTGGATAATCGTACATCACATAATCTTACAATTCTTTAACGAGAATCTGTGTGAGTTATATTGTACTTTCTTATTAACGTAAGATAATATAGAGTATTTAGCGATACTCACCTTGAGTTATAATCATAATTGATTATACGAGTGAGTTGATAATTTTTGTAATCCGTAGAAAGGTACTAAGAATTATTAATCGAGAATAGTGGACGTAGGTTTCAACTTGTAAAACTGGACCACTTCAAAAATCCGTGTGTCTCTCTTTACTCTCTTTACTTTTCGTTATTTCGTTACTTGTGCTTACTTTGATTAATTAATTAGTTGATTTTAATCTATAAGATCAAATAATTAATTACATATCATATAAATCGAAAAAGTGGGGCTAGTTTTTACTACTCAATTCACCCACCTCCCCCATCTTTCGTATTCGATCAATAGACTCTGCAGCCGATAAAGAGGCTAAGAGGTTAAATAAATTGATCTACGAGTTTTATATATGAACGTGACCGAGTTTACCCACATATTGATATTGATTTTACTCTTGCTAAGTTTATAGTAAAGTGAATTATTGGTGACGAGTGAGTGGGACGTTATTATAACGTGGTATATAAACTACCAAAATGGGATGATATCGGTTGTTTTGCGAGATATCAATTCTAGTTGATCACTTTTCATAAATGATCAATTAGGGACTTAGTTTATAAAGTTGGTTGACGGGATGGGTCTAAAACCCGTATAAATCTTTAACAATAGGATACCTAATACCCTTCTAATACAATGTTAGAGGCTGAATTCAATGTGTAAGACCTATGGTTAAAGATTGAAACACGCACTTTAACATATCCCGAAGGTGTATGCTTAGACTTGCATATTTTAAGGTTGAAGTTATTTTGTTAATTGATCTTTTGAAAAAATGTTTTTGGAAGGACACGATGAAAGGAAGGACACGATGAAAAGAATCAGCCTATGTGAACATGAAGTACAGCCGCTTCAAGGGAGTTTGAGTTTGGCTCCTTAAATGTTCATGAATAGATTTGGGACACTAGGCTTATAAATAAGTGTCGGCTTGGTAACTTTAGAAGTAAATTTAACTAATGTGTGAATTATCTTCATGTATTCAAAATGTGTAGTAAGGGTTCAATGCTAAGTCACACCCTGATACTCGAATATTTGGAATGTGTAATTTTACTAAGTAGAAATTCAATTTTCGTGACATTTTTATTTATGCATAAATTGATATGTTTGTTAGCAGGATTATAAAAATGTAGAATTACGCTTAAATGGGAGAGGAATGTTGGTGATTTAATTGTAATTACCGGTTCATTTAGCGTAACTCGGATTTGGTTCATGGATGGGTAAATTCGTTATAATATAATGGAAGTTTGGGAAATACGGAGTTACGCTTGCATAATTATTTACGATTTTACGCTATACTTTTTTCATTCTGAATGACTATGATGGGATTAAATTTGATGGAATTTCTGAATAGTCGTACTCTTCATAAGCAAGGTTCCTTGTTTCATCTCACTTCAATATAAATAGAAGTGAGATTAGAAGATTAAAAGATATAGAAAACTTAATCATTTGCATCTTTTGAGCAAATTAACAAACTACATATAAGACTTTTAAGTTATATCTATGTCTTTTGTGCCAAATTCAAATGACAGCGTCTTATCTTGATAGGAAATCCGGTACAACCTTGACACTAACATTGGGTCGAATTGTTCTATTAAGAAAGCATAAGTCGATTTGATGTGATTTATTATTGTCAACAATTCCTATTACATGTATACTCAATATCTAACATTTTAGAGTGTTATTTCAAGTATAGAGTTATGGCAATCACAAATTCTCATTTAAGACAGGCCGACCCATCTTAAGCTTAAGACGGGTCAAGCCCCTCTCACAAAGGACAAGTGAGGGTACAAGTAGGAGACAAATGGAACCCCCTACTTAGACCCCCACTTATCCTTTTTTAAAGGGGCTGTCTTAAGCTTAAGACGGATCGCCCCGTCTTAAAGGAGATTTTCTGTATAGCAATAACAATAGAAAACTCCAAGAGTCTCATATGACATTCCACAAATTTATTCACATCTTCACCATCTTTATCTTTCTCTAGCCTATGACACTCATTTTTTTGTCATCTTTTTCCCTCAATCCAAACAACCCCTAAATATTCATGGCTACAAAGAACGGATGCCTTTTTTGTGTACTACTCTACAATATTTTTGCTACATTCGCAAAAAGTGAAAGTTGATAAATGATACTCTCCACTCCCGAATCAATAGAAGTTATCTATTGTTTTTGACACCACGATCAAGGAAACTGATTTTGAACCACACAAATCATAAATCTTCTGTTTGCACATGGAAGAGCCTCATAAAAACATACGACCTCCGTCCCGGTTAATAGTTAAAACACATCCCTTAATTCATTTTCCCCTCACAAAATAAAAAAAATGTAAACAATTTACTTGGACAGAAGGGAGTACCAAAACAGAAATAAATTACTTCGGAGGTATTGAATAATACACCCCAAATCGAAAACAAAACTAGATATCTTCTCAGCGAGACAAAAGAATACTCCACCGGAGTGTATAAAGTTGTCTTGGTACTAGTTCCTATGTCTGATTAAATTACCTGGGAATATTAATCATGAACTTTCAGCCTATTTTAATTGGTTTTTTTTGTGAGCCAGACAACCAGTGGTACCACCCAAATAATTCCAAAAAAACCGAGTTAAAATCCTCTCCATTTCCTCAAAAGAAATGAAGGTCCATTATTTATCAATGGCACGGATAAAATCTTGAATAGATCGGGTGGTTGTAAATACACTTGAATAAAAAAAGGTCAATGAATGAAAATGAGATATTATACTATAAAAATATAAAATGTGTGTATTAGAGAGGAAATGGAAAGGATCCAAATGGAAAAAAAAAAACCCAAATACATCTATCCAGTTTGTGGTCTACAATAGGGTTTTGACTGGCCACCCCAGTCAATTTGGGTCCTGGTCTCATGCTTACAGGTCCGGTCCTCGGTTTCGGACCAGTGAAAAACCCATCACCTACCTCCTTATTTCTCAATGGCTCCCAAAAGGATTTTGAGGGGTTGAATTAAGAAAAAAGGAAAAGCAATAGACATTTACTTCAGTTAACGAGAGTGAAAGAAGAAGTAAATGGGGATGATGAATAGACAACCCCCTTTCCCAAATCCCTTATGATTAGTTAGGAAGGCCGTTATTCATCAAATACACAAGCTTTATTTGATTATAATTGATTCTAATTTTTCGCATCCTCGTGATTTCACGGGTTTAAAACTAGTTTTAATGTTACATACAAGAAGACAAGGTTCTTACATCGTCGCGTCACCAGAGAAAGGAGTCATTTTTATTTGTAAGATAGCACGGTAATATCGACAAGCCATATTCAGAGGAAGTTCACAGCTGGGAAGCTAAGCGATTCAGATCCACATGACCAGACAGCACCACTTTGTTTCTCTGCTTCACTTTTACTTGATATATAACCCTGCTTATTGCAGTTTAACGTCAAAAATAAATTAAAGTAACAAAGGAGATCAAAAATCACTTGTCATTCAAATCAGCATCCTCACCTCAACCCATCAAGCCACATTTCAGTATTCAATGTTTCGCCTGGAAAGACATGCAAAAGGAACCGGCCTGAAAGATTTTTTACCATGTCGGGATCTCCTCGGCAAATACATCTAACGACAGCCCTGACTGCAAAGCCCAAAGTGCAAAGTCCGTGCAATATTGGACGCGAAAATCTGCGCATTTTTTTTGCAAGAAGTGTAGGAGTTAACTTTCAGACAACCAAATAAGTAAATAACATGGTCACATTTATGGTACACCAAAACCGGTAATCGTAAGGTAAACCGTAAACAGATAGTTACAAGGACCTAACGGCCTAAAAGGTAAAATACATTATTTTGGCACTGAAAATTTTGGAATTTAAAACTAAGCTACTAATACAAGTTAACAGGTAGTGAACTGTGGGTTGGAAACTAGTACCCTGCAATTTCGGCAACCATAGGATCAGAATGCAGCGGGTTATAATCGCCTGAGAGTCTATACAGCAGTGCCTGGACCACAAAATCAGCCAAGATCAACAATGTTACAAAGAAAACCAACCCTACAGCTGTCTTAGGTAATGTTAATGCATCCAAGTATCGACAAAAAACAGTGAGATAAGGTGGACTGGATACTTCAAGAATAGGAGTCACATACTTGTGAAGGTTGAGTAATATCCTCGAATGATGCAAAAGGCTGACTTTTGGGGATTTTAATAGCAGGAACTTGGTTGCTTGAATAGTTTGAGAAGGAATAGGGATGAGAAGACTTCGAAAAACCACCAGCACCCCTCAAAAAAACTGTGGTCCTGTGAAAGTTTGAGCATAAAGTGCGCTGCAAACATTTAAGAGCAGATTGTAGTAAATAGATAACAAAACACCAACCTGTTCATGCATAGCGGCACTCCAGACTCTTTATCACAACTCGTAGTTTCTATTTCCAGGATAGCTGCTTTACCTACATAAAAATAAACATGCTCAAGAAATTTACTCACTTACAAGTTTGTCTCGGCCAGTAGTTTGAACATACAGATACAAGGACACAATGAAAATCACTTGGTAGATCCAAATAACGACCTATGAATCATTCTAAGCGTAGTTAGTCAATAGAATAGTCAACTACTTAATGCTATTGTTTTACTACTAATCATATTAGATTGTGTATCACAATGAGTAATATATTACACTATAAACTTCGGCGCTATTGGCCAATCGTGCCTCCAATGCAGAACAGCAGAAGCCACCAGGTTAATACCCCCAAAAAATGATTCAAATGTGAATTTTAAATAGCCTTTACTGGAAACAGTTTGTCAAAAGAGAGGAACCTTTATCATGCAGCCCAGCAACTCTAGCCTTGCTTACTATCTGAAAAAAGGACATTATGATAACCTATCAGCTGGTTTCTTGCGCAACTAACAATTTTCAGAGCACTATACAAGTTTCATATCATCACAAGCAAATACGCTATACGGCAACTACCCACTACCCTGAAGCTTTTACGTTCAAATTAGAAAGTGCATGAAAAAACACACAAATTCTTTCATAACAGTATAACACCACGTATCTGACAGCCATTATATGGAAACTTTTAATAGATTCAAATGGACGGAGAATATCTTCTTGGGTTTCCTTAAAACTTAGCTTTTCCACCTTATCACTGAGGACTGAATCCAAGCAAAACTTGAGAATCTCAAGGCCGATTGACTGGTGAACCTTCATAATACAAGGTTCATATGACAGTGAAAGCTTGGGGCGTCGTGCTTGTGCTTCTACTTGTTCAACAAGGCTCTTCTCTTTGTCTTCACAGAATGTGCACTTGTGCTTGCCGTCACTGAGCATGTATTCGTGACCTGGCCTGACTTTGAAAAACCTTACTGGGGGCCGCCTTTTTGTTTATGTGATTCAGTGGAGAAGATTCTATTATAATAGAATGCCTGCATAACACATTAAACATTACCAATGGGTCGGTTAAAGAGCTATAGAATATATGAGCAGTTAGTTAAAAGTTAGTTAGGCGGTTGTAATTGTCTAGCTAGCAGTTAGTTACTGTGATGTCATAACAGAATAGGTCGGTTAAAGAGCTGATCAAATGAGCCAGGCCCGTTAGCCCAGCCCGGCCCGGCCCATGCAATTGCAACTTCAATATATTTGATAATAAAAATGAGGAGTATTACCTCAAGCAAAGGAGCATAGAATTTTAGATTTAATGTTACTTTCTTGTACTTTTTTTCCTTCTCCTCTCCCTCCTTCAATTCCAACTTACCAGTAACAACCCCGCCTGCCACTTCCTCTTCCTCCTCGTCTCGCTCCTTGTCCTTGACCTCTCCCTCCTTGTCCTTAACCTTGACCTCCCCCTTCTTGTCCTTGACCTCCCCCTCGCTTTCTTCATTCTTGGCATTCAATCTCTCACATTTTAACAATGTACTTTCATAAGAACCTATATCAGCATACACATTTTCAAGGATCACCTTTGGCCAATCGATCTCTTCAATTTCATCTATGTCATAAGAAATGTACTTCAGACTTGCTTTTTCGCCAGACGTCGGGAAAAGCAAGAAATTCAATAAATAGAAGTATATCAACTTCTTGAATGAATCCTTGTTTTCTTCTGTAAGCTCAGTTTCCTTAATAATTTTAGCAAGATTATTTTTGTGCAGAAGTTTTTCAGGGATAGTTATATCCAACTCCTTTATCTTGGAGGCAAGGTTGATGATCCACTCAGGAAAGTCTACCGATTTCTCCTTTTGTTTGAATACTTTGCCACTGGGTCTCAACCCAAGTAAAAAGCCAACCTCTTGTTCACACAGCTGACACCATGTATCTCCAATAAGGATAGCATTTTTTTCTTTGCTGTAGCGTTCAAACAAGCGCTCGACAACAGTGAGGTTATTATGCATCTCCTCTTCAATGCTTAAAAGATTGTAAAATACTGAACCATTCATAATCTTTTACAATCTTTTAAGCAAAAAGAGATACATGGTGTCGAGCGCATAATAACCTCACTGTTGAAGAAAAAGAGAAGCTTGAGATTATGAATGGTTCAGTATTTTACAATCTTTTAAGCATTGAAGAGGAGATGCATAATAACCTCACAGTTGTCGAGCGCTTGTTTGAACGCTACAGCAAAGAAAAAAATGCTTTCCTTATTGGAGATACATGGTGTCAGCTGTGTGAACAAGAGGTTGGCTTTTTACTTGGGTTGAGACCCAGTGGCAAAGTATTCAAACAGAAGAAGGAGAAATCGGTAGACTTTCCTGAGTGGATCATCAACCTTGCCTCCAAGATAAAGGAGTTGGATATAACTATCCCTGAAAAACTTCTGCACAAAAATAATCTTGCTAAAATTATTAAGGAAACTGAGCTTACAGAAGAAAACAAGGATTCATTCAAGAAGTTGATATACTTCTATTTATTGAATTTCTTGCTTTTCCCGACGTCTGGCGAGAAAGCAAGTCTGAAGTACATTTCTTATGACATAGATGAAATCGAAGAGATCGATTAGCCAAAGGTGATCCTTGAAAATGTGTATGCTGAGATAGGTTCTTATGAAAGTACATTGTTAAAATGTGAGAGATTGAATGCCAAGAATGAAAAAAGCGAGGGGGAGGTCAAGGACAAGAAGGGGGAGGGGAGGTCAAGGTCAAGGACAAGGAGGGAGAGGTCAAGGACAAGGAGGGAGACGAGGAGGAAGAGGAAGTGGCAGGCAGGCGGGGTTGTTACTGGTAAGTTGGAATTGAAGGAGGGAGAGGAGAAGGAAAAAAAGTACAAGAAAGTAACATTAAATCTAAAATTCTATGCTCCTTTGCTTGAGGTAATACTCCTCATTTTTATTATCAAATATATTGAAGTTGCAATTGCATGGGCTGGGCCGGGCCGGGCTGGGCTAACGGGTCTGGCTCATTTGATCAGCTCTTTAACCGACCTATTCTGTTATGACAGCACAGTAACTAACTGCTAGCTAGACAATTACAACCGCCTAACTAACTTTTAACTAACTGCTCATATATTCTATAGCTCTTTAACCGACCCATTGGTAATGTTTAATGTGTTATGCAGGCATTCTATTATAATAGAATCTTCTCCACTGAATCACATAAACAAAAAGGCGGCCCCCCAGTAAGGTTCTTCAAAGTCAGGCCAGGTCACGAATACATGCTCAGTGACGGCAAGCACAAGTGCACATTCTGTGAAGACAAAGAGAAGAGCCTTGTTGAACAAGTAGAAGCACAAGCACGACGCCCCAAGCTTTCACTGTCATATGAACCTTGTATTATGAAGGTTCACCAGTCAATCGGCCTTGAGATTCTCAAGTTTTGCTTGGATTCAGTCCTCAGTGATAAGGTGGAAAAGCTAAGTTTTAAGGAAACCCAAGAAGATATTCTCCGTTGCATGAAAAACGATTTACTAGTAAGTGTACCTCGTTTCCCTTTTTTTTCTTTTTTTTTTTTTTTTTGAAATATCAGGTGGTACTCTCCATTGTTGTATCTCAGGTCTTAAGGATGCTCTTCAATTCTGACTCTATTGCGATGCTGCCATGTATGATAAAAAGTAGCACAATTACACACATTATTACCCCTTTCTTTACTGATGAACTTTGACAAGCACCAATCCAGTCAATCAGATTAGAGCTACGCAGAGAAAACTGACATACTTGAGCCATGTCAGTCGGGTTTTTGTTGCTATACTCCCAATGTTGGAACAGATGCAACTGAGTCTCAGGTTCTCTTCCACACACCAGACGCCATAGTACTTCTCGAGCTATCAGCCAACCTATGAATTGATGCCTTGGGATATACCAATTACTCCACAATACCTTGTGCCACACTACCACCTGATATTTCAATCTGATGAGCTCATAACCACTCCCCACAGTGTATCCCTTAGGATCAAGAGACCACTGCCCATTACTAAAACCCTGTGCCAGTCTATTTTTAACTCTAGAGATTGCCTTCCACCCCCAGCTTACATCACCACTCACCACTAAGGTTATAATCTGTCCAGGAGGCACCCTTAAGTACACCTGATTGACCCATCACTACTGGGGTTATAATTTGTCCAGGAGGCACCCTTAAGTACACCTGATTGACCCATTTAACCCACAGAGTAAAAGCAGGGACTATTTTTAGCCCTCAGATGGAAAAGGGACAACACTAGAATGTGGTGTGAGGATCATTAAAAAAAACAGGAAACTGAGTTTACTCAGGATTGAAGCATGCTACAACCAAGGGCTCTTACATGACAGTTTGATGGAAGTGGCTTGTAGATTTCAATATATTGTTGACCGTGCAGGAGTAGACGTGGATCGAATCTGAAATGATCGAAAAATATGAAGGTCAGATTATTATTTACAATATATCTTGGCAGTTACATCCATTTCAAAAATTACACTATACTCAAAAGTTAGATAAATGCAAGATTTGAAAGTGTAAATTTAGATGGAAAAAACTCAAATAAGCACTTACTCCATTCCAGGCATACTGAACAGATTTGGTGTAGAACTCTGTGCAAACAATGCCGCAAAAGTAGGCAAAACCTGCAATATTGATCATTAACTAAACCACGTTATTGAAAGCAGTTCACTTAACTTCTTGAGAAAGTGCTGTAAGCTAAGACCCAAAACAAGCTTTGGTACAAGCTATCACAAAAGTGCTTTCTAATATTTGTACTCTGTAGTCTATATGAGTAATATGACCATGCAGATTGTTATACTTAAACACTCAAACATATCCCTCTTTTCCAATACTTCCTTCTTATCACACAATTATGGTCACATTTTGTATTTTCGTTTCTAGCCCAAAAATTCATCACCTTCCTTGGCACAGAAACTACTTTGTTCAACAGTATTTTTTTTCATTTTGATAAGACAGTTCAGTACAGCATAACTATAAACTCTTAATGTTTAAGAATGTCAATTAGAAACTTTATGGAAGTACAGAGCAACAGCATCTTAATTGACAATGGAAAAATACAGCTATCTTGTTGATTTCGCAATACCGTCCCAATTTCAAGGACAAAGTACAATGCAAATAGTAATATCCTATTAGTGATAACATAGTTAATGTTGGCATATCTAACCAGAGACTAACAGACACAACAACGAGGGACCCCAAGCTAGGTTGGTGTTTTCTTTTGCGGAGCATAACCGGATAACATATTAAGCAGGTGCAAGGAAAATTTGGTTCAGAAATGAATCAGACACACTGACATAGTCATAGATACAAAAAAAACGTTAATTTAATATCAAATACCAGGGAAGCTTCGTCACATTTAGGGGGCATTTGGTAAGGGGTAATTAGGAAAGGGAATGAAACTACATTTCCAGAATGGGACCCTTTGTTTGTGTTTGATTGACAGTTTGACACTTTTCTTCATTCCTTACCCCATTTCCAGAATGGGACCCTTCTAATTTGATTTCCCATCCCCCTCCCAAGGGTTTGGGAAACCCTTCCTTCTTACATCTATTCATCAACACAAGCCGCCGGCATCTACTATCGCCACCCAACATCGGCACCAACCTCCTTTGGTCACGCCGCGGCCACCATCTGCGTCGTCGGCACACGCTCTATCTATTGCCGGCGCCGATGACCCATCGCGCCGCCCTCCTGCCTTTTTAAATCACCACCGCCCTCGTCAAAACTTCTCACCCCAAACCGTAACCGCAAAGAAAAGCCTTCCCCAACTCAAAAACCTCCTCCCTCGCCCTCAAAAACACTGGCGGGGAAGGAGATTTCCCGATTAGGGAAGACATTTTCTTGGTGGTTACACTTTGAGGTGGGAAGTTCGATGGGGCTGACAAAGGAGTCACCGGCAACATGGGGGGTGTCCCCGGCGACGGGGCTGTCCAGGGGTGGGAGCATGGTTCAAAATCTCGGTATCGGTTATAGTCATGGCATCGGTATAATCGGCTGACGTGGACAGTTCGCGGTGAATTTTGGTGATTTCTTGGGCGATATCTCGTATCGTTGGAGTGAAAATCCGATACAACTTGGCTGAAATTTTGAACCATGATGGGGGAGTGGTTGGACGAGGTGGAGGTGGTGGTGGTGGTGGTGGTGGTGGTGGTGGGTGATGATGGTGGTGAATATTGGGGGTTGTAGACTTGTACTAGATGAGGATGGTGGAGGACAATGATTCCCTTTCCATTGTAATTCCAAACCAAACACACGACTAAAATTGGGGTATTTCCATTCCTGTCCCCTTGATTCCCTTACCCGATTCCATTCCCTTCCCCTTTCTCGAACTAAACTCCCCCTTAGTAAAGAAGAATCCATTTCCTCATTTAATTTAACTTCTGAGTCGATGTGCTCCACAATGTCACCCCCTCCTCTCAGTAACATTCATTAACACATACATACAGATGCATAAAAATCAATCACCCAGTTAAAAGTACACAAACAATTTCAGAGCAACTAGTGTGACCTTGATAAACTCTTGACCGTCACCATGGTAAACGTACTTGAGCTCTTTGTCATCCATTGCGTCACTTCCACATGCTCCAATACCAAGTGCATACAAAGCAGCATCTCTATTTGTATAGACAATGTTTAACATAAAACGTATATTAAAATTTTGATGGAAAATGATTCTGCAGCATAGTATTACCGGAGTCCAATTGGATTTTTCATCCTTGTAAAGAATCAAAGGGAATAACAGAGCTAGAATTCAAACTTCAACCACACATACTCCATAATATCATGAAAATGCATGTTCTTTTGACAAACGAAAAAGGATCTAGAACTAAATAAATCTAAATTATCTTCTCTTTTCCTAACTTTATCTGAATATTAAAAATATTTTACTTGTACGGTTTTTTGTTTTGGAACATTTTTGCTGATCTTTATCGAATATCTAGACTTGACCTAAATACTTTGAAGGGACCCTTATCTAAATGATTGGAAATACGGCAAATGCGATATGGTCATATGGATGATGAAAAGCCGGGACAAGACGTGCTCAGACATTTAGGGAAAACCAAGTCACAAACGTGAATAAAACATAAATTTGGTTACTATACATAAATACTCCCTCCGTCCGGTCAATTGTTGTCATATTCCTTTTTTGGAGTGTCTTAGTGAATCGTTGAACTTTCTATATTATGAAGGTTTTCTATGAGTAATTTGATCATTCAATGAAACTATTATCTACTGGTCATCCATTATGTGGAACCACAAATGCTCCACCACTCTTTCCTCCACCACTATTTCCTTGGTCTTTGTGCCAAAATGAAAGGACAACAATTGACCGGGACGGAGAGAGTACAAACATAGGCTCAATCCTTCCAACTAATTGCAAATGGGTTGAAGCATATTCTACCATTGTACTTATAATCTTGGCTCAAACTAATTAATAGAAATTACTTCAAGTATACAATTGAGAACGAAAGATAAATAAATAAGCGAAATGATACCCGTCCAACTGACATCGCTACCGTAGTCACATATATAGACAAACAGTTGAAAATGATTTGATCAAATTTTGCAGCGTATTTATAATATAATCCAACAAATATGAATAATAATTAGCATAATATATTAACATCTGATGAGTAGAGTACCTCTCTGAATACTGGTAAGTAGCCTGCAAAACAGCAATCAAAACAATTTAAAAGTCTTTGATTAGCAAAGAAGAACAATCATTAAAGATTAACAAAATAAAGTTAATGAAAAATAAAAAGGATAACCTCGGGAAAATGGTGGGAGAGAACAGCATCTGGGTTGATAGCGGGTTTAACACGGCCCTCCATTGATACTTAGACTGAATATGTCAGTTGAATTTGAAAGAGAGAGAGAGATGGCAGTTGGGAGTTGGGAGTATACTCAATTGAGGTGTTTAAGATTAGATCTTTGGAATATCGGGACTATACTTTGATTTTTCGTATTTTTATTTTTAAGGTATCACCTTTCTTTTCGGAAAAAAAATTATCTTGATGTAAAATTCTGTTATTTGTTCCCAAAGAGTGAAAGCCACATTTCTTTTCAAGCCGAATACCCCATAAAGGGGATTAACTGGAAAAAAAGAATTGTGATTTTCTTACTGCCGCCCCATAGATATGGTTAGTCAAAGTATATATAGATTATAAATATTTTAGTCATCATAACTTTTGCCACGATATTAGAAAGTGGCAATATTTTTTCAATTTTAAAAATACAGGAGTCTTCCGAAACTTGTAAGTTTTAGCCCGTCAAAAAACTTGTTCAAAAGGAAAAGTACACTTTAAAAAACCAAAAAAATTAAAATGAAGACTATTTTTTAGATTTATACAAACGTAATTGCTCATTCATGGACAACTTTTACTCTTTCATGGACTTTTTTCCACATTTTTTCCATAGAATACCCTTATCATAAAAAAAAAAATAGAAAGAAAATTCCTCCTTTCTTTCAATTTCTTCTCCCTCTCTAAGAAATGGTTAAATCCTGCTAAATTAATGAATCTCACACTGAATACATATATTAAACATATAATAATTCTAATTTCATTAGCTATTCATTATTTTGTTGACTCAAAAATAACTAGATACAAATTAATTAGGATAAGCTTTATAATTAGGGTTTAGTGAAGAAGATGAGGCTTGGATGGGGAGGCTGGTCGCCGGAAAGGAAGAGGACCGGTAGGCGAGGAGTTGCGCAGGGCGAGTGGGTCGTGAGGTTCGGTTGTCGTTGGGGCTGGTGTAGGCGGATGGTGGTCATGGGTCTGTGGTAGGCCGTATAGTAGGTGAGGATGGTGGTGGCCGTCAGGAGGTCTGCGCGCGGTAGGCCGTAGGTGGCCGACAGGGGGTGAGTGACGACGGTGGTGGCGAGTGGGAGAGGTGGATGAGGGTGGCAGAGATGGGGAGGGAGGCGGTGGACTGATTCGCTGGTGTTTGAGTTTCGAGGTCGGTTTGTCCAGTTGGTGAGGGATGATCCGACTATTGCTGCTGATTGGTGAGGATTGGTCCGGTGGTTTGGGAAATGGTGGTCAAGGCAATGGGTGGCGGCAACGGTGGGGGTCGACTGGCTGTTTGGGGTTGTTGCTCAATTAATTTGAGGGGATTAATTAATTATGAATTAAAATGAAAAAAAAAGGTTTAGAAATGACAAGGGTATAATTGTCTTTTGTGTCCATGATTGAGTAAATCATGTCCATGAAAGAGCAATACCCTATACAAATCATGGTAGATGAAGTTCTCTTATTGTTCTATTGTGCGAAGTAATTATCGTTAATACAATTCACAAACATTCATTATGTCATAAATGAGAAATACCTATTTCGGGCCAATATTTCTAGATCATTCATTATGATCAAATTGCATATATTTAGTTTTTTGTCTTTATCTCATTTCTCGATTATAGTACACTTTTACAGTCAAAAAGTTATTTAATGCGTTTTTTAATCATATAACTTCCGCTCAAATTATACAAATACTAAAACTAAATATCTAAATTTCATACATTTAACCAGTTAATATGATTATTGTTGGACCTATTTTATAGTTTTGATAATGACATGTATTTACTTGATAATGTGTTTTAACTTGATATATCATATGCATGTAATTGTGTGTTTTAGTCTTATCATAGCTTACAGCAAACACAAGAAAGAAGATCAAAGTTATAGGAGCTAAAGGCATAACTTTGAAGATTTATGTGAGACAAAGTTATAGCTATTCTGATTATAACATTGAAGAAACAATTCAAGTAAGATCTACTTCAAATAACACAAGACTCAAGATGGAGGATCTTTGTGATCAAGATGAAGAGATGATCTGTATACTGAAAATCTTTGTGAAGATTAGATAGTATAGATCGTCATTCGGTAACACTATTCCATTAGAGTGATTTTATGTTTGTAAAGTTATGACTCACTTATAACTTTACATACTAAAGTTCAAAGTTATAGTTTTAACTTATAACTTTGGATGATAAAGTTGATGCATGATTTTAGAAATAAATCTTTTAAATGTTTTCAAAAAGATAGAGAGTATTTTTATATTTATCAAAAGCTTTAATTGATAATATATTTATGAGATTTTATTGGTTAGTAATACAACTTATGAGTTGTCATGCTACCTAGGGTTTCTAATATATTTTATCTCAATTTGTTGTTAACCTAATAAGCTCACCTAGCGGTTGTGCCACCTAGGGTTTCGTGGAACCTAGAGATTGTGTCTCCTAGGGTTGCGTGCTCCTAGGGTTTCGTGCGATGAGGATTTCGGCCACTATAGGCATGTTTCCTTGTTTACCTTAACCTAGGATTATAATAATATCTTTACAACAATATTTTGAAATATTAAAGATAATTATCTTTCTAAAAGATAAAGCAATAATATTTTGAGATATTAAAGATAAAAATCTTTCTTAAACAGAAAGGTAGGGTTTTAGATTTTATATCTCCTATGCTTCTACTATAAATGCTCCTTCCATCTCAATCATTGAACAACGACTTTTTACACATATTGAGAGAATTTTACACATTGATTTTAAACAAACTTGAGCAAAATATTTATTATTTTTATTGTTTGTTTTTACGAAAAAGTCGTGCATTAATTATTGTCAATCGCTTGCGTGAAATACGTTATTGGATAATAGTACATCACATAATCTTACTTATTCTTTAACGAGAATCCTTATGAGTTATATTTTACTTTCTTATTAGCGTAAGATAGTATAGAGTATTTAACGATACTCACCTTGAGTTATAATCATAGTTGATTATACGAGTGGGTTGATAATTTTTGCAATCCGGAGAAAGGTACTAAAAATTATTAATCGAGAATAGTGGACGTAGGTTTCGACTTGTGAAACTGAACCACTTCAAAATTACGTGTGTCTCTCTCTTCTTTTCGTTATTTCGTTGCTTGCATTTACTTTGATTATTTAATCAGTTGATTTTAATCTATAGAATCAAATAATTAATTACATATCATATAAATCGGAAAAGTGAGGCTACTTTTTAATACTCAATTCACCCTCCCCCCTCTTTCGTATTCGATCAACAGACTCTACAATGTATTAAAAAAACAAAGGATGAATTACCTATAGAAGGATAGTAGCTAAAAAAACAATCATAATCAATTTATAGTCAATCAAAGCTCAAAAGAAACCGAATTAGTAAAAAATCGTGTAATATGACTACTAACTAAAATGGTTGGAATCAATAATAAATGAGTAAGCTCATTATGTTAATTCTTATTGTAGTAACATTGTTTTTTTTTTTTTGAGATGTGCTTTTTCACATACGGATTTTACTCTTTCACATACGCCTTTTACAATTATACCCTTGTCATTTTCGTATCTGATCCAATTGATGTTTTATTTTTCTCCCTTCCTCATCTACCATTACCATCAACACCACCTCCCTTCAACTACTCCAATAAACCCTGTCGCCGACGACGTTGCTCCGGCCGACCTCCGACATTCCCCATCCCCTCCACCGCACGACCCTCCCCTCCTACGCTTCCCTCTCCACCGCACTCCCCCTCCCCTTGCTCTGCAGTCTACCCACGAGCGCCGATCCTCCATTCCCAGACCTGCCTTCCTCAGCCACCGTCTACCGCCACGATCACCAATATTATTATTATTGACAGCAAAAGGCAAAAAGCAATGTTCCTCTTCAAAAATCAATGCTAGCCTGACTATAAATCATGTCTCATGTTGTTTATTAACAGCAGTATCTCGCTAAACACAGGAACTTGCAACCTTTGTTAGATTAAAGAATGCAAATACAAATTAAAATTGCAAATAATAATTGAAAATTGAACGATGTGCTTTAAACTATTGTTCATGTTTATTAAATTTGATTTTATGCTAAATTTGATATTATATACAAAAGTCAATTTGATTATGTTTAGGAAAAAGAAAGTCAAATTTGATTATGTTTAAGAAAAAGAAGAATAATGGGTAAGAAAAGGGCATGATATGGAAACTTAATGATAAAGTGTATATGAAAAAGTAGAATTCGTATGTGAAAAAGTAATTTTTTTTTTCAGATGAACACAGTCCACACTATATCGTCGTAAATAAGAAACAAACCTCATACTCTTACCACTTGAGCTAGGAGTTAGAGCACCCACAATAGGCTCTTCACCCACTTTCATGAAAATGGTGAAAATGAGAGAGAAGAAAAAAATCACTTTATGCTAAAAAAAAAGTGTGTGAAGAATTTCACCTGTGTAAAAATGGTGAACAGAATAATATGGCCCAACCATGTCCTTTATTCAATACACAATTTGCCTTTTCCTACCAACTTCACGTGCATATGTTCTTTTGCAACGGATACTAGCAACGACTCTTTTCTCAGTGATATTAAATTTTAGATTTTTTTTTTTTAAAAATCATAATTCAAATTTTTTTTCTCTCTATAAAAGGAGCCTAATTATCAATATATTTTTTCACCCTTCTTCTTTTATATTCTCTCTAAATATCTCTCCAAATTACAAATTATATTTATTATCAACACAAATATTAACTTTGCCTACGTTTTATTTGGTTTTTATTTAGTTAATATAATGTAATTTTTAGGAAAAATTGTTCATTACAACCTTTTATAAACATGATTTTGAAAATTACAGTCTTATATAAATATATTTGTAAATTACTCTCAACTAATCAGTTACCAATGAAAGTTGCATCAAAATGAGGATTCCAGCCATATTTTGTAAATAGTGACTGATATACCCTTCTCTGATGAAAGATGTAACACCCCGTGTTTTCTAATAATTTTATTCGGAAATTTATTTATTAAAATAATTATTTTGCGAGTTTAATTATTTAATGCGTATTTAACGCTTGCGATCTCTATTTTGTTATTTTCCGTTTTTACCTAAATTGGATGGGTTAAAATGTCCGCGTACGATTTTACTATTTTAATTTAATAGCTACTTCTCCTATATAAACTCTTTGAGCGTTTTAATTATTCTAAACCTAATTTGTAATTGGATTATCCATCTTGTGAGCTAATGGGTCAAAAGCCCACTTAAATTTTCTTATAAATATAAAAGAAACCCTAAGCTAGCAACTAGGTTGATCAATATTTCCTTCTGTCCGTTTTGAGCTGTGAGCTCCCCTTCTTCCTCTCTTTTCATTCTTCCCCCTTTAATTCCATTGTCATGCAACTTTCTTCATCCAAATCAAATATAAATTATATATTTACAATCCTGACTCTTACTTCTACAATATATTCTATTCATAATATTTTTAAGGGACTCGATTGCATGAAGTTTAGACCTACCTTTAGGGTTTATATATTTTATGGGTAAATAAGAAGAATAAAAAGAAGATGTCTTTCTTTGGGTGTTTTGGAGGAGGATTCGTGTAGGACTTTATTAATGGAGTTTTTATGAAGATTATTTTGCGGTCATTATTGCGTAATAAAGGTAACTAGGTGTTTTCCTTTAATTATGTTTATAGAAAGTGAATTATTAACATGATATAATGATTGATTGTATGATTAATTGTTTGTGTGGTTATTTATGTTTATGATTCACATGTTTAATTGCATTTAATATTTATGTTGTTATTCTATTTTCAATTATTTATTTGGTGCGCGAACTAGGGTTCAAATCGCGAACCCTAGCGTCGTTTTGGAGGCGCGGCCCCTAGGGTTGGCCGTGGCCTAGGGTTTTGGCTTCTCCTTGTGAGGGTTTGCTTATGTTGAGAAATTAAGGTTTGGTTTACATCATTGAGGTTATAGCTGAAGTTGCTATAACTTTGCATGTAAGTTACCCTAGTTATACCTATTTGAGTTATAACTTTGAAAGTGACGTTATGGTGCGGTGTAATATAACAAGACTCGTTGTGGTGACATGGCGGTTTGTACCGTGGAGTCGACCCCTCGGTGAATTTGTTATAGAGGACTAACCCGTGATGGAAGAGAGTTATAGTTGATGATACTATAACCTCGCACGTATAAAGTTATAGCTTGAAGTTGCTATAACTTCACTAAAGTTGAGTGAATGTTATAGCTGAAGGTACTATAACTTTGATGAAGTTAAGTGAAGGTTATAGTTGATGATACTATAACCTGACAAGCTTAACTAAGGTTATAGGTGATGTACTATAACTCTGCTGGAGTTAAGCGGAGGTTATGGTTGATGATACTATAACCTGACAAGCTTAACCAAAGTTATAGCTGAAGTTACTATAACTTCACCAAAGCTGAGTGAAGGTTATAGCTGAAGTTACTATAACTTCACTAAGGTTAAGTGAAGGTTATAGTAGGTGGTATTATAACATTGGATGTTATATGCTTTTGTGTCTGGTGTTATGGTAACTCGAACTATAACATGACCTTTGAGGTGTAATGTTATAGGTCAAGATACTATAACCTTAGTCATCCGTGCTTGTTTATGTGTAGTGTTATAGTCAATTGAACTATAACGCTATGTTTGCATATCGTATTGGTTCTTATTCACGCATTATTGGACAGTCGGTTATACTGTTCTTGAGTTGAGTCGTGACGTTGTTCACGCATTGTTGGACAGTCAGTTGTACTGTTCCTATGTTGAGTTATGACGTTGTTCACGCATTGGTTTGTACAGTCAGTTATACTGTGCATTTGTTTGTTGCTGGTTGAATAGATGACGGTAGTATCAGTTATATACTATTTGGAATGAACAAACGCTACCCTTTGGGGGTTTATTTTGGTCTATGTTCGAGGGGTATCAGAGGCAGTGGTTATACGCTCTGGTCCTCGAGTGTCGTTCGATGTACAGTTAATGCATCGAGAGTCTGGCCAGGTCTTAGACATATAGGCAGTGGTTATACGCTATACATAGTACCGTGGAGGCAGTGGTTATACGCTCCACACCGATGGAGGCCGTGGTTATACGCTCCGTCAGCTAGAGGCAGTGGTTATACGCTCTGGCAAGTTAGAGGCCGTGGTTATACGCTCTAACGGGCGTTCGCTCTATTCGCTATGCTTTGATGCTAGCATTGTGCCTTACGTTGCTGTGGATCGTGTGCTACTTTGGGTCTTGAATGTATTCATGGTCTAGTGGTTGCATATGGTTTAGGTCTGCAGGATTGCATTCATGTAGGTTTCGTTCAGTCTTGGTAAGTTCGAATGTATGTCATATTGTATAGATTGCTTCACATGTCATTTATGATTACTATCTGTTATTATAGATTGTTATTAATTCAGCCTGTTGTAAACTTGACTGGGAGAGCACCTAGTTACTCCCGACTGATTGTCGACCCCCATTCTCAGGTTGAAGTGATTGCTGCTTGTGTCTGGATGCTTGGGCTGGAGAGACTCGTGGCGAGACAAATTAATTGTTTAGAAGTTAATCTAGTTTATGAATATTAATAATGTATTAGTTTAGTTTTGGATTTGAGTATCGATCCGGATTGGTCAGGTGTTTCCGCCACCTTGACCCTATTCATCTTTGTACTCTGATGGATTATTTATTATTAAGTTGTTTCTTTTGTTTTAAAAATCCGGGTTGTTACAGTTGGTATCAGAGCGAACACGCTCCCAACTCTCGCTTAGTAGATGACTAAATTAAATTGGCTTAGTTAAATTGATTGAGAGTAAATGGGTAGAAACCAATAAGGACCTTTTATGTACTTGGATGCGTGATTTTCTCTTTACTTGCATATGTAACTGTATGATTAAGAAATGTGTAGAGTGTGTGTTAACATGTTATGGTTATGTTCCATTCACTTTCGTATTTGGTCTTATTTATATATTTGATTAATTTGTTATATAGTTGTATGAGATAAGACTAAGATATAGTCCTTTTCTTAAGAGTTAGTTCATTAGAACCACTCGTTTGAGGATCCGAAGTTAATTTGTAAAGGTTCGAGGTACTGTATTGGAAGTGCTAATCATGGTTGTGACTCTTAAAGGAAATTTGAGGTTTATCTTATCCCTTATTTGATGGTTTTAATTAGGAGTTTATCATGGCTAATGATGTGAAGGAGATAAGTTATTATTGATGTTCAAGGTGCATAGTATGGCTGTATCGAATTGTAGAATGGAAATTAAAATTTGGGTATTGCCATATCATGTCGTGGATTTACAATCTTGGAGGAACTAGATTCTTGTGATTTATAGTGAACTCGTTTGAGGTTTGAGTTGGTAAGGAAAGTCTTGGAGTTCGTTTAAGGTGTTTGTTAAAGGTAATCCTTTTTTTTGGGAGTCCTATTCCCTTCACCTTGTTCGATGAAGGTTGGTTGGTAATGACGGAGTATTATGGAATGTCTACCGTTAATTTTGAGGATCTAGTTAGTGAGTATATGAGCTTCTCATGTGAAAGTCACCCATTTCGTATTCATTTCAGATTTCATTGAATATTTTACTTGAGGTATTGTTTCGAACGATTTATATCGGGATTGTAGGAATATGTTTAATCGTATGGTGGTAGTCAATGATCTTATGGATATTGTTGTGGGACTTCATAGTTAATGCTTAAGCGATTTGCCTCGAAGAGTTATTAGGTTTCGAGTGATTAAGAGATGCAATAGAATTAGTGTACTTTTCTCGAGTTAAGTTGTGAATTTATGGAGTCACTTGGTGTCTTTGTATTCTCCAATGTGTGTATCTGATTGTATTATATAACTGATTTGGTATTGGGTTATTATTTGTGAGTCGTCATTAGTTAATGATGTTTTATTTTGGAATGGTTAGTAAATATTTGTTATGGTGATAAATATTAGAACTTGGGATTAAATATGAGTCTATTTGAATTATTGGTGAGATAGTCCGAATTTCATGCGTATGGTCGCTGCAAAGTTATAGATTAGAGCTAGCTATTTGGGAATGGTTATTTGGAGGACTCGGAAGTGTGAGGGATAAGTTAATGTTTCTCTAGTTAAGTGATAAGTTGTGCAAGTTGATGGACTGGAGATTCGAGTAGTAGAATGAAGTAAGTGTCCCCTCGGGTGGTTAGCTCGTAATTCGAAAGGCTTAGGAAATTGAGTTTTGAGATTAATATTGTTGGAGAAGCATGGTGATTAGACTAGTGAATTATTAATGGAATAGATAAATAATGATTTGAGGAATAGAATTAAGATGTAAGTGTTATAATTGTTACGCGAATTGATGGACTTAGATGCGTTAAATTTAGAATGTGGGATAAATTTATTATTTGGTATTTTCGCGTATTAGTTGTCAAGAATAATGGTATAATGAAATTTATCTTGGATTATATAAAAGCAATTTGAGGATTTCAGTTCTATACGTGTTTGGAGAATTATTTGAGGAGCTGAAGGCTTGTTACTAAAGGATTTGTTAGATGACCTTCGCTTTAGGGAATTCTTAGGTGGTTATGAGCAGAGCGTTTTAAAGGTTTATTAGCGCTCTTATGTGATGTAATGAGGAATAATATCGAATTTATGAGGACATAGGTTGTGCAATGTTTTTCATGGAAGTCTTTTTAGGTTTTGATATTTTGGAAGATAATAGGCTTTCGTCAATATCAAGAAGAGGTTAAAAGAGTATATATGGATATGAGAAATGTAAGATTTTAGCTTTTACAATTTTGTTTTTCTTTCTAGTATTGTTTGGGCTACCATCTTGAGTTGCCCTTTGAGTTGTTATATGCTTGCATGTTTCTTTAGGATCGGTGTCCCTTAATCGATTTCCTTGATTAAAGCCTTCATATCTCTAATTTAATTGAGCTCCTTCTCTTTACTTCTTAACATTAATCTGTTTCAAGTCCTCGTAATTGTTCTTCGATCTTATCTTCGTTTTGATATCCTTAAACTTTCTATTTTCACTAATCGGTATGCCTTACCTTTTGATTTCCGTAATGAGGATTATATTTTACAAAATGATTTATGAATTGTTTTTGTAAGCGGTATTATATTTTGGGCGATAATAGGTAAAATATTTTGGTGATTAGTGAATTTCTCTCTTAATGGTATTGAAAGTTAATGGTTGAGCGTTGAACTTGTTATATTAAAGAGTTTGGTATTTATGAGGCTTCGTCTGGTACTCATTAGGAGAGTTGTTGATCTCAAGGCGTGTGGTTACTTAATGGATAATTCTCTTTGTGGAAATTTAGTGTCCATGTCTATGGTGTATACATGGTGAATGTATATGAGTTGATGTTATAAGGGTGTATTTTATAACACGGTTAATTTGAGGACATAGTTGTGTTTATTGTGAAATTTGTGTTGGTGGATATAAGTTAGTGATAATCTGGTGAAGTTGATTATTTGATTATGTATTATCTTAATGAAGAGCGTAATACTCTTGAAGTCTTTAAGGATGATGTGAACAAGAATGAGACTTAAGGGAAAGTTTGTGTCTCGTTATACCTTTGTGGTACTTAAGGAAATGATTGGAAAATTATGATTTATGGAATTTGAAATTTGGAATTATAATTTGGAGTACTAATTGCAATTAGGTGTTTGATGTATTTAATGATTGGGTTGTTTGAGGTTGAGCTTCTAAAACCATTAATTTGTGGTATTTTGAATAGTGATATTTGTGGATGCATTGTTATATAATGGATATTGATGGAGTTTAACCATTTGAAGCGTTAGGTTGTAGATTTGTATTAAAGAAATTGAAATGTGATGAATTGAGGGAGCTTGGTGTGCGCTTTATTAGCTAAATGTGCATATGGAAATAGATTAAGTTATGAATTTGTGGAATGACAATGATCATGGTCGTTGTGGAATTTGTATCAAGATGTTGAAAGGTATAAAGTTAATTGCGGTTTAGGATTGAAGGAGATTAAGTGCCAATTTGAGTTGATTGTGGTGATGTGAGCCTATTGAGATTTGGCGAGTTGTGGATTATGTAAATGATGTCCAAATTAAGGAATAGGAGTTTGCCTTTGTCAGGAAGCTTTGTAGAAATCAGAGTGCGCAACGAATGCTGTAGTTGTGGGTTTTCTTTGTAGTTAGTTGTTGCCCTTTTATTTGGCTTTCTTTTATAAAATTCAAGTTTCGAGGACGAAACTTCTTTTTAGGAGGTAGGATTGTAACACCCCGTGTTTTCTAATAATTTTATTCAGAAATTTATTTATTAAAATAATTATTTTGCAAGTTTAATTATTTAATGCGTATTTAACGCTTGCGATCTCTATTTTATTATTTTCCGTTTTTACCTAAATTGGATGGGTTAAAATGTCCGCGTACGATTCTACTATTTTAATTTAATAGCTACTTCTCCTATATAAACTCTTTGAGCGTTTCCATTATTCTAAACCTAATTTGTAATTGGATTATCCATCTTGTGAGTTAATGGGTCAAAAGCCCACTTAAATTCTCTTATAAATATAAAAGATTAAACTAGTAGCTAGGTTGCTCCCTTAGTTTCTCTTCCTTCGTCCGTTTTCAGCCATCAGCTTCTCCTTCTTTCTCTATTCTTATTTCCTGTCTTTGACTCCATTGTTATGCAATATTCTTCATCCAAATCAAATATAAATTATATATTTACAATCCTGGCTCTTACTTCTACAATATATTATATTCATAATAGTTTTAAGGGACTCGATTGTATAGAGTTTAGACCTACCTTTAGGGTTTCTATATTTGATGTGTAAAGAAGAAGAATAAGAAGAAGATGTCTTTCTTTGGTCGTTTTTGGAGGAGGATTCGCGTAGGACTTTACTAATGGCGTTTTTATGAATATGAAGATTATTTTGCGGTCTCTATTGCGTAATAAAGGTAACTAGGTGTTTTCCTTTAATTGTGTTTACAGAAAGTGAATTATTAACATGATATAATGATTGATTGTATGATTAATTGTTTGTGTGGTTATTTATGCTTATGATTAACATGTTTAATTGCATTTAATATTTATGTTGTTATTCTATTTTCAATTATTTATTTGGTGCGCGAACTAGGGTTCAACTCGCGAACCCTAGCGTTGTTGGTGGTGGCGCGGCCGTGAGGTTGCCGTGGCCTAGGGTTTTGGCTTCTCCTTGTGGGAGAGGCTAGGGTTTGCTTATGTTGAGAAATTAGGGTTTTGGTTTACATCATTAAGGTTATAGCTGAAGTTACTATAACTTTGCATGTAAGCTACCCTAATTATACCTATTTGAGTTATAACTTTAAAAGTGACGTTATGGTGCGGTGTACTATAACAAGACTCGTTGTGGTGACATGGCGGTTTGTACTGTGGAGTCGACCCCTCAGTGAATTTGTTATTGAGGACTAACCCGTGATGGAAGAGAGTTATAGTTGATGATACTATAATCTCGCACGTATAAAGTTATAGCTTGAAGTTGCTATAACTTCACTAAAGTTGAGTGAAAGTTATAGCTGAAGGTACTATAACTTTGATGAAGTTAAGTGAAGGTTATAGTTAATGATACTATAACCTGACAAGCTTAACTAAAGTTATAGGTGGTGTACTATAACTCTGCTGGAGTTAAGCGGAGGTTATGGTTGATGATACTATAACCTGACAAGCTTAACCAAAGTTATAGTTGAAGTTACTATAACTTCATTAAAGCTGAGTGAAGGTTATAGCTGAAGTTACTATAACTTCACTAAGATTAAGTGAAGGTTATAGTTTTTGGTATTATAACATTGAATGTTATATGCTTTTGTGTTTGGTGTTATGGCAACTCGAACTATAACATGACCTTTGAGGTGTAATGTTATAGGTCAAGATACAATAACCTTAGTCATACGTGCTTGTTATGTGTAGTGTTATAGTCAGCTGGACTTTAACGCTATGATTGCATATCGTATTGGTTATTCTTATTCCTGTATTGTTGGACAGTCGGTCATACTGTTCTGGAGTTGAGTCGTGACGTTGTTCACGCATTGTTGGACAGTCAGTTATACTGTTCCTGTGTTGAGTCGTGACGTTGTTCACGCATTGGTTTGTACAGTCAGTTATACTGTGCATTTGTTTGTTGCTGGTTGAATAGATGACGGTAGTATCAGTTATATACTATTCGGAATGAACAAACGCTACCCTTCGGGGGTTTATTTTGGTCTATGTTCGAGTGGGTATCAGAGGCAGTAGTTATACGCTCTGGTCCTCGAGTGTCGTTCGATGTACAGTTAATGCATCGAGAGTCTGGCCGGGTCTTAGACATATAGGCAGTGGTTATACGCTATACATAGTACCGTGGAGGCAGTGGTTATACGCTCCACACCGATGGAGGCAGTGGTTATACGCTCCGTCAGCTAGAGGCAGTGGTTATACGCTCTGGCAAGTTATAGGCAGTGGTTATACGCTCTAACGGGCGTTTGCTCTATTCGCTATGCTTTCATGCTAGCATTGTGCCTTACGTTGCTGTGGATCGTGTGCTACTTTGGGTCTTGAATGTATTCATGGTCTAGTGGTTGCATATGGTTTAGGTCTGCAGGATTGCATTCATGTAGGTTTCGTTCAGTCTTGGTAAGTTCGAATGTATGTCATATTGTATAGATTGCTTCACATGTCATTTATGATTACTGTCTGTTATTATAGATTGTTATTAATTCAGCCTCTTGTAAACTTGACTGGGAGAGCACCTAGTTACTCCCGACTGATTGTCGACCCCTATTCTCAGGTTGAAGTGATTGCTGCTTGTGTCTGGATGCTTGGGCTGGAGAGACTCGTGGCGAGACAAATAAATTGTTTAGAAGTTAATCTAGTTTATGAATAATAATAATGTATTAGTTTAGTTTTGGATTTGAGTATCGATCCGGATTGGTCAGGTGTTTCCGCCACCTTGACCCTATTCATCTTTGTACTCTGATGGATTATTTATTATTAAGTTATTTCTTTTGTTTTAAAAATCCGGGTTGTTACACAAGGCCTTATTACTAAGTGGTGGGTGAAATCTTTTATAAAGATCTAATAAGCTCCTTATTTGTCTAATGTGGGACAACTTTCCTCATATTTCATGGGTATTTACAAACTCCCTACTTAAAGAACACAACGTCCTCGTTGTGCCTTAGAGCTGACCGCAGCCAAGCCCATAATCCTCCCCTGCTAGGTGGGTGACCTGGGTATTCTCGACCACAGGCTCATCACACGGTCGCAGGGTTGCTCTGATACCATTTATAACAACCCGACTCGCAACTGTCGTAACACAACCCAATAAGATGGGATGTGCACCTTTGGGCCACTATTTGTCCTCACTTAAGCCCAAAAGTACAAGGCCTTGTTACTAAGTGCTGAGTGAAATCTCTTATAACGATCTCATAAGCTCCTTATTTTTTCAATGTGAGACAACTTTCCTCACATCTCATGGGGTGTTACAGTTAGTTTGCGGTGATCGGGTTGATGGTATAAGGTTTCTTCATCATTTCTTCTTAATTAAGAATCTTTATATTTTTCTTGTATGTTTAAAGGTTTTCAATTTATCACCTTAATGGATTATCAATTATCTTTTCTTCTCAATATTAATGAGTAGTTTATTTTCGATGATTCTGACGTGGATGGTGAGAACTTGATTTGGTTGATTATGAATATGAGGGGTCGTCTCTTTACAGTATCCGCATGATGAAAGATAATGGCAACTCCATTTTCAATGATGGAAATATATCCCTAACAGTCATCCTTTACCAACAAGCCCTTAATTTTTTATGCTTTCTTGGCTTTTCGCCCTCTCACGATCAACGTCCTACCTTTTCCCTAGCCTTATCCAGTTTTCTTAATTTAGCAGCCCGTGAATTGAAATTCTCTCATTATAATTAGGCATGTTGTTACTGTAACTTTATATTACATTTTGATTCCCACAATATTAAAGCCCTATATCGCATATGCGTATTAAGTAAACAGTTTAATCTACTCAAGGAGGCTATTGAGGACTTTGAGCATGCACTCCAGATTGTCCCAAACAATAAAAAAGCTAGCCGTGAGATGCTTGACGTGGTTGACAGATTAGTAGTAATTTCTAATGGGAAACGGGATGCTTTTCCTTTTGGCCCTTTGGCGGCTAAGAATAAAGGTAAAAAACCTCTTCTTTGTGATGTTGTGGTTGACAAGTCCGTAGGTTCCAGTTACTCTGGACTGATGAACAATGTAGTAACAATTAACCAAGATGGGATTGTCAATAGTTTGAATGTAACCATGATTTGATGTATTCCGACAACGTCTTCAAGGTTGAGCCAAATCCTATTGGTTTTTACAGTACATGAGAGAATTTGATGTTTTGTAAATTAAATGTTTTGTCCCAAGATTATGAGAATTTGATCCTAAAAAAGGAACTCCACTTTTCCATCATCGTCTTTCTTGAGTGTTCGTCTCCTCATCTCAAGAAAGTCTATCAAGACGAGAACCCCCTTGAAGATATTTTATAGACATCAGAAGTTCCCTCCTCTTCCCCTTTGCCTAAGGAGCAAGTAAGAGTTCAACGTCTATTCCGGAGTGTAATAAGGTGGCTCGAGAGGATTGATAAAAAGCAGCGGCTTTCATCAGATAATTCTGATCTGTAGTTAGCGAGCTATCAAGAATTTAGTTCTAGTTTGTTGCAGTAAGAAAGCAATCGAGCAAGGATTGTAGACGTGCATTACCCCTATCGTTGAAGCCGAGTGGTTTAAGTTAGAGTTAATTTGAAGAAACGATATTTGATTTATGTCGAACATTCATCTTTTCTTTGTAGGAACACATAGACAAACCCAATGGCTAATAGGGTTAGAAGAAAAGAGGATCACCTATTTTAGTTTGATGGCCACTGTCACCCTCTTCTCAGAAAGTATCGTTTCTCTCCTTTGTTTGATTACTCTTGTACTTTTAGTATGAGTGCCCGAGTTTCTAGTAGTCTAAGAGACTCAGGGGCTCAGTGGTCCTATATTTGCATTGTAACTACTTTCTTTTAATTACAGTTTATTGGCGTCACATTTTTT
This sequence comes from Heliosperma pusillum, assembly GCA_022085475.1. Classification (NCBI taxonomy): domain Eukaryota; kingdom Viridiplantae; phylum Streptophyta; class Magnoliopsida; order Caryophyllales; family Caryophyllaceae; genus Heliosperma; species Heliosperma pusillum. Next base: position 33,411 of record JAIUZE010000536.1, read on the forward strand.
TTCGTGGGGATGTGTAAATTTATTCTGGATCGGGATTATGATGCTCATACCGTTAGCATTTATTTTATGTTACCATCACAAGAATTTAAAATAGGTCACATGTGAAAGTAGTGAAATAGTTCACGAAAAGCCTCAATAAAGCATGCTCTTATGAGTAATGACTCTAAAGATCAATTTTATTTAGACATTCACAAGTTACAACATAGAAATACATATCAACTAATTATATATTTTGTCTTCATACAAAATTAAGGGTATCGTCACATTATGTTTGCCATCAGTCCATGTAATCAAACCCACCTTTTCACGTTCCAAAGAAGCTTCTTTCTTCAAGGGCTTAACCGTAACATTGAAGCTTTGCTTCTTCCCTTTCGTCTCAAACTTCAATTCCATGGGTTTAACAGTTACTTTTGCACTTTCAGGTGGTATAACTTTAACCGTATAAGTTGACGCATCAGTATCGACATGTGTCAAGGTTCGAGTCGCAACACTCTCAGTACCCGATTTCACTACAATGGCAGGGTAATTTAAGTCCCATGGCTTAGTGGTTACTTTTTTACAACCAACTGTACCTTTTACTATCGTTTTCACTTCACTTTCAGTATAATTGGAAGCACATAAGAATTGAATGTAATCTCCCTTCCCTAGATCATAGACTAACCCTGGCTCGTTTGCTCGCTCGGGGTCAACATGGCCGGCGCCTATGTCCCAAGGCGATGTGTCATTCGGATACATTTGTTCCGATGAGGGGTTGGTGTCACGGTACCCTTTATAAGCAGTGGTCATAATGGCTGATCGAATCATGGCTGGTGTCCAGTCCGGGTGAGACCCCTTAAGTAAGGCCGCCACACCGGACACATGAGGGCATGACATTGAGGTCCCTGATAAGAAATTGAACTCTGTCCTTCTAGGGTCCTCGGCCAACTTAGAAGGCGGTATGTAATTAGGCCAAGCAGCTAAGATGTCAAGACCCGGCGCAATAACATCGGGTTTCAGAACATAAAATGACTGACTACCCGGACCCCGTGATGAGAAATTTGCAACAACTGGGGCAGGTATGTGACCAGTCTTGGTCCCTTGAAAAATTAAAGTTGCCTTAGTTTGTTGTTTGCTGATATAACTCATAATTTTTAAAGATGCTTCGAAAGGGATGGTTAGCCCGGGATACAAATAGGCATGGCTGATTAAAGTATCTTCCGGATCACTAGTTACAACAACACCAACACCGCCCGCTTTATGCACGACAATTCCTTTTTCGACCTCAGTAATCATACCCGGTAGACAAACAACAATTTTTCCCTTGACAATTTTGTTGTCGAATGAATCAGGCATACAATGTGCCATAGTCCAAGTCGAGTTATGATGCACCAACGGATATATCCTCTTTTTCGGTAAGGGACGACCGGTATAAAGCGATGTTCCAGTAAAACTCTCACCGTTACCAAGCTTAACAACAGCAGGAAAGGTCCTATCAATAGAACTCGCTCCAACAGTCGTAACCCATGGGGCATTATTTGAGACCCCACCCCGATGTGGACCCGAATTCCCAGCCGAAGCCGAGACAAACACCCCC